>OX461808.1:148291861-148726453 GCA_949802685.1 Dicyrtomina minuta | reverse complement strand
TGACATTGACTGGTAACTGGTACAAGGTACAACGGTACCAGATACTTCCGACCTTAAATATTAATACTGTGACTAATATACTGACTGCTAACTGCTAAGTGACTAAGACTAAAGTAAAAAAATATATGGCTTTTAAAGATACATACGGATCATTATATTGTGTCATAGCCGCCCTTTCATTTCAGGGTTTGTTTCTTCTTCATGAGTGTCATTTTCCCTTTCCGGCTTCCGGCAGTCTTCAGTCTCTTCAGCTTTAAATTTTTTGCATGTGTTGGTGAATCAAAGTGGCGGCCAATACTAAATTTATTTAAAAACGTCTTCTTGCATAACTTACAAGTGAAGCAAGATGGATTTTTGTGTTCACAGATATGATCTTTCAGCTTTCTTGTCAGTGATGCGATGTAACTAAACTTCTCGTTACAAATTTTGCATTGATATACTGTTAAAAATAAAAGATTAAGATATATAGAAATGCAGATCCATAAATAAAACGTCAACTCATTCATCAATGCATTGTTTTGAATTTACAATAATAATAACTAATAATAGAATAGGCACATAGTCATGGTTCAAGTTCAAGTTCAACTCTTTAGTCTTTAGGCAACAGCCAACGCCAACGGTAACGGTTGGTATGTTTAACATAATTAAAAAAAAATTACAAATATAGTTGTGTTAAATACTTAAATAGTTAAATTGAAACCTACCTTTTTTGTGCTCAACGTAAAAAATCCAGAAATACTTTTTATAGAATTCTTCCCCTCGAGGTTCTGCAGTTTTGGATTTTGATGCAGGTGCTGCTTTAGATTCATCAGATAAATTAAAGTTGGAGTAACATAGCTTTAGATCACGCTCTTGTTTCTTCATTATCTTCATCTTTTGTGCTAGTTTCTGGTTTTGAGTGTTATTACTGCAAATATGCTTGGGCTTGTGATGTTCACGCCTAATCTTCAATGTTCTAGCATTAGCATTTGCTATAGGGGTGACTGGAGTTTTCCGAATTTCTTCCAATTTTTTCTTAGCTTTTTTTTGATCTTCTTCAGAAATTTTAACGACTAGATGAGATTCAACAGTTGGACTTTCAAATTTAAAAGCGTCGACATCAGTTTTTTTTGCTGAGTCAATTTGGTTGATTTCTTTTTCTTGTGCTTGTGTCACAGCCGTTTTTTGGCCTTCTACATGACCATGCCTTTCACTAGCACTAGCACACGTAACTGTTGAGGTCGAGGTCAGGCTCGGGGTGCGAAAATAAATTGCATCTTCTTGCGGTTTGAATTTTGACTTCAACTTTGACTTTACCTTTGAAAACTGAAACTGCAACTCACTACTACTACGCCTTTTAATTTGCCAAATTTGCTTCTTTGCTTCTTTCGGTGTATCTGCAATACGATTATTCTTATCGCGTAGTTTTTGTTGTTGATGTTGTAATTTTAAAATATGGTAGTCGGGATTACGGCATTTAGTGATCTCTTCTAGAAACTCACTCAAAGTAAGAATTCCTTTGTATCCATAGTTTTCTTCTGGATATGGACTTTCAAAAAACTGGTCTGGATTCTGACTTTCTAAAACTTCAATTTTTTTTTCGTTCCTGTGAACAACACAATCATCGGTGTTTGTTTGTGTAGCGGAAGAAGTAGAAGACACGGATGTTGCAGGAGCAGGGTCAGAGTTGGAACTATCAGCAGCTACAAGACCTTCGGTAGCAGATATAGTATCTTCAGTTGCAGTGCTCGATCCTAATCCTTTTTGAACCTTGCTACAATTACAAACTACTGTTGAAACGTGAACGAATACCTTGCAGTTGTTTCCAACCGAAATTAATCCGCCCATTCCCTCAAGTCCATCTCCATCTAAAAAGAATTCAATTATATTTTAAATGCAATTTTAAAAACATGCTAATTCTATCTTTTAGATGGTTTTTGTTTTTAGTGTACACACTTTTTTGTTGCGCACACTCACACATGCACACATGTTGTGCACACAGCCTAATTTAATCACATCTAAATTTAGCTAATATATAAAATATAGTAATTAAAAATGCAATCATAAACATAATAAAAGCGTTGCGTGCTGATTACTGACAACTGATAATGTAACATTTAATCCCTAATCTATCATCTAACTGCAACTTTGCAAATCTAACTTACGACCTTACCTTTTACAATTGTGGCATTATTAGGATCGGTGATAGTTGTAGTTGGTCTTGATGTCAAAGTTGAATTTGAATCCATGACATTTTGTGTTGCAGAATCAGGTGACTTGGAATTCGAAGCATCAATAAAATTTTGATGTTGTTCGGCACTCATAATTATTAACCTTAATGTGTCTTGAATAATTAAGGCCTTTGATTTTATGAGATGAGAAATATTCAAAAATCTGCAACCATGGAAAACAAAATAATATGAATCGTATTCGAATTCTTACCAAATTGTTTTGTTTTTATTAGTTTGTGTTTGTATATAGTATATTAGGTCTTAGGTACCAGGGTAGTAGGTCATAGGTATAGCAAAGTAACAAAGAATGCAAACATAATACAAAATTAAAAAATACAACATTTATAAAGTTTTATTACCTTTTGTGATTAGATGTAGATCAGAAGTAAAAAGTATATAATTTACTGCAGGCAGAATAACTTTTCTCACCAACGAGCAACGAGTAAGTGAAAGTAACGCACAACTTGAGTTGCAATATAATAATAAAATCCCAGTCACTAGTAATAATAAGTTAATTTAATTTTAAAATCGTATAATATTTTTAGATGTTAGATCTCTTATATTGTAATTATTAAATATAATTGAACAATAATTAGTGTTTTGAACTGAACTCCAAAAAAAGTGTTGGTCGACTGTAAAACTGTAAGCTTTAGAGTACTGTAAAGTAGAATGTAGAGTTTGGAGTTTGTTTTGCTTGCGCTGGCATTGGTGTGTGTACACACTAGCTGTAAGCTGTAATACGTAAATACCACGCTACTAATACCAATATTAGTGGCTGTACCTGTGCTGTGACTATTAGCTACCATAAATACTAAAAACAAAACCAGACACAGACTACTTGCCAGCAGCCAACAGGTTCTCAATTAAAATGTTGCGCGAACACGTCAGTGATGAATGCACGTGATTTTGGTGCTGCGAATGAGCTTAGAGCCTGAGCTAATTAACCTATTAGCATTTACATCAAGCATTCACGCGGTTATTATTTGTTGATAAACAAACACCATGTGTTTTGGAGGTTGAATTCTAAACTAAGCTACTAAGCAAAAGCAGAGAAATAATCCTTGCACTCAGTATTCATTGAAATTTTGAAACTTAACTTAAAGAGACGTCGTTAATTACAAAAAAGTACTACGAAAAAGTGTAATGTATTTATTGACTTTTGACTTTAGTGTAATAATAAAGAATTTTTACTCAAAGTTAAAAATACTTCAACTACTGGCAACTGACTGACATTTCGAACGTTTGTGTTTATACCTGAACTAAAAAAAGCTAGAAGTAACAGCTTGGTTTTTGTTATGACATAGTGACATAGTTATTTAAGATTAAGATTTAATATTTAATGCTAACACTTTAGACACTTTTAATGTTTTAACTACAGTTTAGGTGTATGTGTGAACACCATTGCTATCTTATTACTTGTAAGTAGTACTAAGTACATATTGAACTATTTCTTTAGTGATTAGTGGCTTGTGACTTATTATCAGAGAACCAAAAATAATAAGGTTCATCGACCTCAATTAATTTCACTTCAACAACAACATGAGCATGGATGTTGATGGCGCTGATAAAGATCAGGATCAGGTAAGCTAAGCTCAAATCAAGCTGATACTTGATAATTTATTCATATTATTAGGATAGTGTTTGTGGTATTATTACGACTAGCAACAATAGGTTATTCCATGAATTAATAATAACGGAAAGTGATGTTATTAACGTAGATGTAGTTAAATTAATTTGGCTTTGGCATACAAGTCTTGCTCACTCAGCCCGAGCCTGAATACTAGTTTGTTTAGTGAATTTACTTTTTGTGATTCTATTTATTACATTACAGACTATGCAAAAGAAAGAAAACGAAAATACTTGCATTCAGTCTCAGTCCTGTGAAGATCAGGACATCCAGAAACAAAACACTGATGATACAAATGAGCTTCAAAATGGGAATTTAGTAATTGAATTAAGTAACTCTTTAACTGAAGCAAATTGTGATGGTTTAGTGTTTGTTGACCGAATTCTAAATGAAAATGTGAAAGTAGCTGAAGAGGAATCACAACAATCACAAGTGGTTTATGCAAATCTATTTAGTGGCTGTACTTATGAAACTATTAATAATCTTGACCTTGGCCATTGTAAAAATGATGAACCAGACCAAGACCGAGATCGAGGCAAGTTACTTATTACCCTAATCCGTTTAACCTTAATCCCTTTACTAATGACTCGACGCATACACGCAAAATTGCAAAATATTTAATTTATATTTCATATTGCAAATTAAAACGTGTATAAACTCCAGTCAATCAGTCAACTCACTAAAGCTTTATGCCTCCGCAAATAACGTTATTCAGTTATTTCAATTATTATTTATTATTTATTGTAGCTCCAACTGATACTGTTTTTGAACTGGAGTGTGACCCCAAAGATGACGATAATGCTAATTTTGATGATGAAAATAATGTTGATGTTGAAAATCAAAACGATGATGAAAATAATAAGAAATCCGCTTATAATTATCAAAGCATTAACGATGTATCAAACCTAACAATGCTTAGCAGTCTCAGCTCCAGCCAAATCAAAACCATTGTTCGTAAGTTCTTTGATTATTTGGTAATTGCAATTTAGATTTTCTACTACTTTGAACTTTGTACTACTTTACTACTTTCCACTTTCCAGTAGAGTAGAAGTTGTAGCACCATGTATGAAATTGTATGATCAAATTTTTTAGATTCGTTTCTGCAACTTTGTGTAGCGTAAAATTAAAAAAATATTCACTATTTTACTATTTATGCATCTTTTATTTTATTTTCAGAAGAGTCTGTTTTTGCATCGCTGAAATCATTAGACTTGACATTGGGAGTTGGGAAATCACCAGTTATCAACTTAGTTGTAAATGTGGGATGCACTAATAACTCGTATTCAAACTCCAACGATGACACTGCTGGTAGAAATCTGATTACAAGTGGAAACATCCAAAATCCTACAAAAAAAGATTCGACACCATCTCAAACATGTTCAAGTCGGTTTCAAAATGGATTGCCGAGTGAGCCTAATCCAACTAAAGGGGGGCCAAAGCCAAATGGTAATTTAATGTCATCTAAAAAATCTAAATGTAAATCCAAGTCTTTAAGTTTATCATTCCCTAATGAGATGTCGGCAACTGATACGGCAACGTCGTCTACTGCAGCTGTTGGTGTTAGTGTTGGTGTTTCATCTGTATCTAAATCTGAATCATTGTTCTCAACTGTAGCAAATACACCATATTCAAACAGCAAGAGCACTACCCTTTCAGAAAAGGAAAACCAAATAATTGGTATTGGTACTAGATCAGTTGTAGATTCAGATTCTAATGAAAATAGTAGACAGATTTTACTGGCTTCAGAAAGCCCTAATAGTAATGACGATCAGTTTTTAGAATATCTTAAATCCCATCACTCTTATGGAGCAGATCATACAAACCCATCTGACTCTGGTCTTAACCCTAGCGGCCCTAGCCTTGACCTTGACTGCCTTGATGAAGGCAAAGGCGAATCAGACCTTTGTAGAAGTAAACGTAGAGGGAATAATCAAGTAAAAATAAAACAATATTCAGACTGCGCCAAGAAATTTAAGAGCGTGAAAAATGTTCCTATGAGAATAATTAAACAGCAATTTGACTTTTCAAAAAACGGTGCATTTGTTTGCAAAATACGAAATTGTTTTAGTGTTGTAAAACACTCACAGTCTCTGCGTAGACACTGGTCTACTCATGTAAGTAAACAAGAAGAAGACAACGTAGATCTATATCAATACCAAAATTCCCGAAATGAATTTGATGACGACAGTGACAGTGACAGTGACAGTGACAGTGACAGTGCCAACAATGATCAGGGCAATCAGGAAAATCAGGATTAGACTAATCATAGTAGTCTTACTAGTGTTATTACTGTTAGTGATTCAGTTTACAACGCCAAAACTCCAGATATTTCTATGCCAAGGCCAGTGTCCCCAGTCACTCCAGTGACTGAAGTGACTCCAGAACCAGTTTCAGACTTTTCAGACTCAGATAGGCAAAGTATTACTCATACTGAAAAGCCTAGTAAAGTTAATGGTAAGCTTAAGAAAGTATATCAGTGTTCGATTTGTAACGTAACTATTACTAGAAAGGATAATTACAAGCGTCATGTAATGACACATAATAGGCGTAGGCATCAGACTGGTAATAATAATAATAAGGACAAACAAACTAATTACGGCTACGATATCAGTAGTGAAAGTGAAGGCGAAGGATCCTCTGACTTTTCTGATTTTAGTTTTGGTTCTGGATCTGAGCCGTCTGAGTCTGATTCAGAGACAGAGATGTCAAATGTTGTGCATAAACAAGGTGTAAAGCGAAAAAAAGGTAAAGGAAAATTATTGTCACACAAAAAACTAATTCTTGACTGACGAGGATGAGCCAGAGTAAATAATGTGTTAATACTTAAATTTATATTGTTGTATATTACGGAATATTACTTTTTTGTCCATTGTCCAATTTAAGATTTTATTTAATATTTTTATTTTATTTTAATTCCGTTGGTAAATATTGAGTGAAATAATGCACAATTAAGTTAAGTTTAATTTTTAATTAATAATTTTAATTTTAAGTTATTATTAATTAAATATTTTTTTCCATTAAAAGTTATCAAATTGTTAATAATTGTAACTAGAAACACAAAAACCTAATAATAATAAAAAATAAAAAATAAAATGTCCTTTGGTGTTTGTGTGTATTATATATTATTTATGCATTTATTGATTTATTTTCATTTTTATGGTGTTACGCCAAGTAGTATTAGTATTAGTCATATTAGTATTAGTATTGAACATTTTTTGTAGGTAGGTACAATTTACTTCCAGTACCTAGGGGGTTGGCTCAGATTGGGGGAGATTGAGGTAAAAGCTCAATGAGGTGGAAAAAATTTTCCCTCAAAAAAGGAAGCGGGACCGGAGGAGGTAAAATCGATAAAAAGAACGGCGTTGAACGATTTCCCTCCTCCGGGCCCAGCCGGGCTCAAATTGAGGTAGTTTTTTCAAGAAAAAGGGACCCTCGGTCAATTTTTTTTAAGGGCTCGTTAGGGACCGATTGACTTGCACTGGTTTTGGATATGGCTCAATTTGCTTTTAGAGGAAAATAGATATGGGTCATTTTAGCTCTTCACTGACGATATAGCAAATATCCTAGCCTTGGTTGAGCGTCGCAAATGTCTGGGTAAAAATTGCCCTAGTGGAAAATGCTTAGGTTGCAAAAGTTTGGATGGCAAATGTCTGTACACACTTACACAAGCCTAATGTGAAAGAGATGTCAAAGCACAAGCAATAAAGTTACAAACATTGGCAGAGAAGGAACGTCATTATTACATGGCGTATACCTTTTGATATATGCTGTATTGAAAATCGTAGGCTTACGTTATATTAGAGACCCGCGTTGTACTGGAAAGTTAACATTTCCAACCACATGCTCAAAGTTTTAGCATAGCGAACCCTTGCTTTATACTAGAGACCCGCGTTGTATTAAACATCTAACGCCTATCCCCCGCGTTGCATTAGAGACTCGCGTACTAATAGAGATCCTTGTATTAATAGAGACCCGCGTTCTAATGCAGTCCCGCCTTCTAATAGAGACTCGTGTTCTAATGGAGACCCGTGTAGTGTTAGGAGATATGCGGTATTTTTGTAAATATTTATTTGTATATTTAAAATAAAATCAGGATTTCAAACATAATATTTTTAGTTTTCGCTATTTATAAAATTCAAAAGATTTACAAACACAATTTTGATTAATAAATAGAGTATTTTGCGCTTTTTAAAAACCTGCAAATAGAACATTTTACAATTTCGAAAATCATGTGAATAGAACAATTTTCACTTTTGAAAAACGTGTGAATAGAACATTTTACACTTTCGAAAATCATGTGAATATAACAATTTTCACTTTTGAAAAACGTGTGAATAGAACAATTTGCACTTTTGAAAAACATGTAAAAAGAAGAATTTTCACTTTTGAAAAACATGTGAATAGAACAATTTGCACTTTTGAAAAACATGTGAATAGAACAATTTGCCCTTTTAAAAACATGTAAATAGAACAATTTGCACTTTTGGAAAACATGTAAATAGAACAATTTGCACTTTTGAAAAACATGTAAAATGAACAATTAGCACTTTTGAAAAACCTGTGTATAGACCAATTTGCACTTTTAAAAAACATGTGAATAGAACAATTTGCACTTTCGAAAAACATGTAAAATGAACAATTAGCACTTTTGAAAAACCTGTGTATAGAACAATTTGCACTTCTGAAAAACATGTGAATATAACAGTTTGCACTTTTAAAAAACATGTAAATAGAACATTTTGAACTTTTGACAAACATGTAAACCGAACATTTAAAATTTTTGAGTAACATGTTAATAGAAAATTTTGCGCTTTTCAAAAACCTGTAAATATGACATTTTACACTTTTGAAAAACATAAAAATAGAACAATTTGCACTTTTGAAAAACATGTAAATATAACATTTTGAAATTTTGACAAAAATGTAAATAGAACAATTTGCACTTTTGAAAAACATGGAAGTAGGACATTTTGCACTTTTCAAAAAGTGTTTTTGAAAATGTTCTGGAAATAGAATTTTTATTACGTCTTTTGTGGACGCCCCCTAAGTGTACGTTATGAGTACAATACAGTCAGTAACATACCACCCCCACCCAATGCAAAGGACAACCCGAAAGCGACCTCGACAGCAGCTACCAATCGTATGGACTTGCGACAGAATGATCTTAGCTGTGCACTGGACTTACGACAGAATGACTCTTCACCGACGATATGTATGAATGACAGGCATAATTACTTTTCACACACGTATTTGTGGTGTTTTTGCTTAAAACTCGTAATTACAAGTTTTTGCAACTTGTTTTGGTATTTTAAAGTTATTTTGAGATTTTGTCAAAAATGAATAAAAAACACAGGAAGGGAGGGACCTGGATTTTTTCATTTTCACATGTTAAATCCCATAAGGATTTAGCCATTTTGAAAGTCGACCACTTTTTCAAAATGCGCGCGCCTTTTATGCGCGAACAGCGCAGAATGCACTTAAGTCTATATACTAGTGGAAGTGTCCCGGGTCAATAGAAGACGTTTTGGTAACATTCGGTTAAATCCTAGAGTTAGATGCAAAATACATCCCAAGTTAGCTGTGATCCGAGAGTTTTTTATTGAAAATGACGACGTATGACTGAGACGGCAATTTTTCCGTCATTAACCTAGCTATTGCAGCAAAAGCATTAAGTCAGCTACTAATCACATATCTTTGGTGAAGAGTCATTCTGTCGTAAGTCCAGTGCACACCTAAAATCATTATGTCGCAATTCCATACGATTCTTAAAGCCATTGTGTCGCAAACCCATTTGTTCAATTGGAAGATGCTGTACAGGTCGCTTCCACGTTGTCCAATGCATTAGGTGGGGGTGGTATGTTACTGACTGTATTGTACTCACTCATGACTTACACTTAGGCATCGTCCACAAAAGACGTAGTAAAACTTTAATTTCCAGAACATTTTGCACTGTTGTGTAAAGTGTAAAATGTTCTAGTTACATGTTTCTCGAAAGTGTAAAATGTTCTTTT
This sequence comes from Dicyrtomina minuta, assembly GCA_949802685.1. Classification (NCBI taxonomy): domain Eukaryota; kingdom Metazoa; phylum Arthropoda; class Collembola; order Symphypleona; family Dicyrtomidae; genus Dicyrtomina; species Dicyrtomina minuta. The sequence goes on along the minus strand of OX461808.1, from coordinate 148,716,605 downwards.
TACATGTTTTTGAAGAGCGCAAAATGTTCTATTTAGGGTAGAATTGTCTAATTGTGATCGCTTTTTGAAAAACTTTTGGTTGTGCTATCTGTAAAACTTAGTAAACACAATTTTGAAAGCAACGACCCTTGAATTTTAACAATCATACAATTTTGAGTATTTCCTTCAAATTTCATAAAATTCTGACGGTTAATCTTTCATCTACAAGAGTTTAAAAATTGCACCCTTGGTTGAGTTGGAAGTTTTTTAAGTCCGGTAATTGTGATACTTCTGCTTCTAATTGTGATCGACTAATTCAATGTCTAAAGTTATATTTTTTAAACTCTAAAACGTAGTTAATAAGCTTTTTTTTGTAAAAATGTAATTGTAAATGACTGGTAGTTCCAATCGTCGTTTTTATTTTCTGTATGCCCACTAAAGTTTATTGCGTTGATAGTATCTAACTGAATACGTTAATAACTCTAAAACTCATATAACAAGCTAAATTACGTGTATGAAAAATTAGCGTTCAAAGTGTGACATTATAATACTTGTAACCAGCTGTTACAGTTAAATATCCATTATTTAGAGACAAATCAGCACTGTTCAAGTCGAAGTCAGTGTATTTTCCAATACCGCAGTTACACGCCTAATATCATAAGTATTACATTTGCACGTCACACCGAAGCGACTTACGTTTTCAAAAATAATTTACTAAAAGAAAGACAAAATTATAATTCAATCTGAATTGAGCTTATCTTGTGCCTAGTAACTATGGTTATCTCTCGCATAGTTAGTATTATTGATAACATTTTCAGAATAGTAATTAGAGAGGTTTGAATATAATGAAAATACACTCTTCTCGCTAATTTAATTGCAATCATATATGTTTTGATTTTTTTCTTCAACAAGATTTCCGAATTTTAAGGCGAAGATAAACTATAAGCACACATTGAGTTGTTGATTTAATAAGGTAACACAAAATTCGAGCATTGGCTGTCCGTTAGGAGACGGTTTTATAGTATCACAATTACCTGATTATCACAAAAAGACGACCCTACCCTATATATTTCTCGAAAGTGTAAAATGTTCGTTTTACATGTTTTTCAAAAGTGTAAAATGTTCTATTTACATGTTTCTCGAAAGTGTAAAATTTTCTATTCACATGTTTTTCAAACGTGTAAGATGCTCTATTAACATGTTTTTCAAAAGTGTAAAATGTTCTATTTACATGTTTTTCAAAAGTTTAAAATGCTCCATTAACATGAGTAGATGTATTTGCCGAATTTGGTGGAAAAATAAAATGGCGGCCGTAGGGGTGGGGGGTAGGGTGCGTGGGTGGGGAGGGGTGATGTCTTAAGATGGTGGGGGAGGTCTTGAGATGGTAGGGTAAGACATTGCTTGGATTCTTAGAAGATAGGGGTGAGACGTTCTGCGGACCCTGAGATGTTGGGCGAATGTCTTAAGAAGGTAGAGAAAGACGTTGATTGAGTCTTAAGAAGGTAGGGAAAGACGTTGTATGGATCTTGAGAAGGTAGAGTAAGATGTCGTATGGACCTTGAGATGCAGGGGTAAGATGTCGTATGAACCTTGAGATGGAAAGGTACGACATTGCTAAGAAGTAAGACGATCTATGGGTCTTGAGATGCTCGCCTTGAGATGCTGGCCTTGAGATGACACGAGATGTATGATATATAATATGCTATATACTATATAATATAATATGCAATATACTATTATATATATACTATATTCTATATAATATGCTATATAATTACAATTCTTTATAGAGTTGCATTTGTATGTGTAATAATATGCTATATAATATGCTATATATCAAACAATTATTATGTATAATTAAGTGATCAAAAAGATTAATATATAAGATGCAATTTAAAAGAAACCGCATCAAAATCCGATGAGTACTTTAGGAATAACATGTATTTCCCTTCTTTCCCATGCTTTATAATGGTAGGGGCCGGGGGGTGGGGAAATGTCATGTTTTGGTAATTAGTGGACGGATTGAGCCCGGACTACTTTTAATGACCTTAAAAAAGTAAGACTTACAAGCCTGTTCAGTCTTAGTCTAAATCCCATTAGTTACTAATGGGACATTTAAAATTTGGAGACTGAGGGAGCATGCATAAATGACGTGTTGAGGGTGGGTGGGGTATATGCATAAAATCGTATTTACGTCACATATAATGTATGTATATGCTAATGTAAGGTGTGTAGGTAGCTTTATTGTGTATTACACATAATATATGCACGTACCCTATGGTGAAAGATGGGATAAGTCGTATTGATTGTATGAGTCATAGATTCAAGTTGGAGCTGGCACTATAGTAAAAAATCGATAGAGAAGGAGACCGAACGATCGATAGTGAAGAAGGCGAGGGGCTTTACATTCTATTGTAATCCTGGAGAGCAGTTGATGTTGCCCGGTCGAGTTCTAAAGTTGAAATGAGAGGGTTAGCATTGCAGTAATAGGGAAATTTTTAGTAGGCAAAGTCCTTTACATTCTATTGTAATCCTGGACTGCAGTTGATGATGCCTGGTCGAGTTCTAAAGTTGAAATGAGAGGGTTAGCATTGCAGTAATAGGGAAATTTTTAGTAGGCAAAGTCCTTTTTTATTCTATGTGAGATACAAACGAAACTCAAAGTTTGAGAGAGATACAAACGAAACTCAAAGTTTGAGAGATACTAACGTAACTCAAAGTTTTAAAGAGATGCAATGAAATGATATCAATGTTTAAAATGATTTTATTGTCGCTAATTACAAAAGTACAAAACGTTTTTTTTAAATTTTATTTTAAATTGGTTATTTTAAATTGTTTATTTTAAATTGTTTATTTGTTTCTAAAAGTACAATACATATTGTTTTTTTTATTTTTATATTATAAATGTTTATTTTAAATTACAATACTTTTTTTCATTTTTATTTTAAATAACAATACATTTTTTTTTAATTTTGTTTTTTTAAATTACAATACATGTTCTATTTTATTGTTTTATATTAAATTACAATACATAATGTTAATTTTAAATTACAATACATATTATTGTTTTTAAATGTTTATTTTAAATTTAAATTACAGTTGTTTATTTTAAATACCAATGCATACTGTTTCATTTTTTATATTAAATAACAATACCTAATGTTATATTTTAAATTACAATACTTTATTTATTTTTTAGTAATGTTTATTTTGTTTTACAATACATTAAGTGTAATTGTTTATACATCTTATAAAGTATATTGTAAAAATATGCTGCATATTAACACATAAAATTTGTGTATATACACTTTACGTATTCTCTCATGCTTTATTTTCATCTTGTTTGTATTTGCAAATATATTTTTGTACAATTTCTAAAACTTTATAGTTTCGCCAAAACATGCAATGTCCACACATTTTTATTTTTGGCTGAAACTTGTACATAAAAATTTGTTCACCATATAGGGTTATTTTGCGAATATAGTTTAAATCTGGGTTTTTTGTAGTGGCTTTTATATTGCCTGGGTTGTAAACGCATACAAAGCATCCATTGTTTTCCACTAATTTAGTTACCTTACACCAGTTTCCAATATTTGTAAACTTCTTCAATTGAATCCATACATTGTATGGTGTATTCAAGCTATTGGCAATTTTTATTTCTTTTATCTTTTCTTGTTCTTCACAATCTACACAATACCGTTTGTTTTTATGAATTACGGTATGTAAACTTGTTGGCCTAAAGTTTAACCAGCAAAACTGGCACGACTCACACATCAAACTTTGCAGTGTAGTCATATTGTTTTTAACATGAATTACATTGCCATAGACAATTGCTATGCTTTATATTCATTTTCTTTATAGTTGCAAATATATTTGTAAACATTCTCTAAAACCTTTGCAGAGCTTCGGCAGTACATACAATAACCACATACTTTAATTTCCGGCATGTACTTGTATATGAACACAATCTCGCCATACAGAGATACGCCGTGAACAAATTCTGCATCGGGATCGTCAGTAGATGATGTAAGATCGTATTTACATGCACAACAATCTGTTTTGTCCATCACTCTTGTAACTTCACACCAATTGTTAATATTGTCAAACTTATCAAAGTCAATCCATTTATCATACGGTGTATTGAAGCATTCGGTCACTTTTTCATCTTTTTTCTTTTCTTGCACTTCACATTGCGCACAGTATTGTTTGTTTTTATACTCAATAGTTTGTAAACTCGATGGCATATAGTTCAACCAGCAGAACTGGCATGCCTCACACAACAAACTTTGCAGCGTAGCCATCTTGTTTTCAACACGAATTACATTTGTTCCATTGCCAAAGACAATTGCAACGCTTTATATTCATCTTCTTTGTATTCATAAATATATTCTCGAACATTCTCTAAAACATTCAAGACTCGCCAAAACATGCAATAGTTGCATACTTTAATTTCTGGCATATACTTATATATGTACACAGTTTCCCCATACGAAGATATGCTGTGAATATACTCTGCATCGGGATCGCCTCTGACTGAAGAAACATCGCCAGGATCGAATTTACACACGAAACAATCAATTTTTTCAAAACATCGGGTTACTTCACACCAATTGTCAAGATCGTTGAAATCATCAAAGTCAATCCACTCATCGTACGGTGTATTGAAGCTAGCAAGTACTTGTTCATCTTTTTTCTTTTCTTGCTCTACACATCTTGCACAGTATTGTTTGTTTTTATACATGACAGTTTGCAAACTTGACGGCGTATAGTTAATACTTTGCAAATTTGACGGCATATAGTTCAACCAGCAGAACTGGCATGCTTCACACAACAAACTTTCCAGAGTTATTGAATTCATTTTTTTTTGCACAAGTTACAATTTGCAATCTTGGGTTAAGAACAACACAAGTTTTTCAATTTCATCATTATTCATTTCAATTTGCGGACCTAACCATCCACCATACTTGACTGTTGTTTTGTCTGAAACCGGGCAATGCAGTACAAGGCTTGAATTCTGTCCGTCGTTATAATATGTAACATTCAGTTTTTCAATTTTGTCCTCTGGTTTTTGAATGTAAACGTTTTGATCATGTACTCCTTGAATGAACTTTAATATCAGCTTGCCTGTCGCCAATGAAAATTCAACTGTTGTGCAATCAATTTCGTTTCGAATTCGACCAATGTAAATATAATTGCTTTGCTTGAAATTGTTCCAAGATTTTCGAGCCAAGAGTCGAGTTCCAATCTAAATTCATTTTAAATGTTACAAGTTTACACAAAGTGTATGAAAACATTACACTACATTTTAATTCAAACTTACAATTTTTGAATTTGAGTTCTTGAAAAATGATGTTTTGTTTGTGTTTTCATTCAATGGAGTATCCCAATTCTTACACAAAATCAGATCGTACGATTCAAGAGTCACTTGCTTCATATTAGATGTTTCCAGTTCGGCTTTCAACTCACGACTGAATAAAGTTCGTCACTTGAGCTCTATTTATAGACTTTCAGACTGCAAAGCTCAAAATGTCAGCTGGGTATTGAGGTAATAGGTTGACATAATACGTTGTAGTTTCTGTATGTGAAACGTTTTCAATTTTATTATATATTCGACAAACTTGCGGGAAAGTAAGCTCCCACTTTTCCCATCTGTTTTCCCACTTTATAATAGGTTTAGAAGTAGGATTGTCCACACGTTGAGTTTTTATGACAGCAATGTTTCCGTGAATAGATATGGTAAAGTCCACAGTGTACAACTCGTCCTCCATCCTACACTGCCAGGCAGCAACTGAACGTATAAATAAAGAGACACATGTACTAACCCATCATTCATGCTACAATGGCTGACCCTGCTATTCCCTGCTCCTATCTCAATTATCGTTTAGCTGGAAGTTTTTCTGGTTTAAGTGGATTTCTAGCAAACAGAAAAAAATGGAAAAATAAAAAACAAGTTGAACAAGAGCTTCAGAAACTACAAGCGTACTCTCTGCATAAAGATATACGACGAAAGTTTCCGCGCAGGAAAGTATTGTTTAATTTTATTAATCAAAACTATGCCTCTGATCTTAAGGACATTAGTAACATTGCAGAATGGAACAATTGCAACCACTTCGTGCTTATTGTTGTTGACGCATTCAGCAAAAAAGCATATGTACGTATGTTAAAAGATAAGTCGTCAAATTCGATAATTCGAGCGTTTAAGTCTATATTTCGAGAAGCTGGAACAACACCAATGACGTTGTTTACAGATATGGGAAAAGAATACAGAAACACAAAGTTTAGAGAGTTTTTAAAAGAAAACAGAATTGTAAATTACCACATTTATTCATACATCAAGAGTACATTCAGTGAACGCTTTATTCGTACACTGTTTACAAAACTAGAACGTTATATGACCGCAAAAAACACGTTAAAAATTGATAATAAAATTCAGGACTTTGTCAAAGCTTACAACAATACAATACACAGGACTATACAGACAACGCCTAATAAAGTGACAAAAAAGAACGAGTTTGAGATATGGCATAGAATATTCAAATCTTCATTGCAAAATCAAGAAACAAAACCACCAAAGTTTAGCATTGGAGATAGAGTTAGAATATCAAGAGCTAAAATTTTGTTTGAAAAAGGTAAAACAAGCTACATATTTTCACATATAATAACAAGTTATGCAAAGTTTTATTTAGTTATGTACTGGCTGTTGACAGGATATTCTGAAAATTGGAGTAGAGAGGAATTTGTCGTAAAAAGTGTGCAAAACACTTACCCAACTACCTATTTATTGAAAGACTTAAACAACGAAGGTATGCTTTAGTTATCGTCGTAACTGTTCTTTTTTGTAAGTTATCGACGAAACAGCTTTTTTTTGTAAGTTATCGACATATCAGCTTCCCTGTTTGTAAGTTATCGACATATCAGCTTCTTTTTTTGTAAGTTATCGTCATAACTTTTTTGTGAGTTATCGTCATAACTTTTATGTTTGTTATCCTCATTTCAGCTTCTTTTTTGTAAGTTATCGTCATATCCGTTCTTTTTTGTAAGTTATCGACATTTCAGCTTCTTTTTTGTAAGTTATTGTCATAACTTTTATGTTTGTTATCGTCATAACTTTTCTGTTTGTTATTGACATTTCAGCTTCTTTTTTGTGAGTTATTGTCATTACAGTTCTTTTTTGTAAGTTATCGTCATAACTTTTATGTTTGTTATCGTCATAACTTCTCTGTTTGTTATCGACATTTCAGCTTCTTTTATGTAAGTTATCGGCGTAACTGTTCTTTTTTCTAAGTTATCCTCGTAACTTCTTTGTAAGTTATCGTCATAACTTCTTTGTAAGTTATCGTCGTAATTTGTTTGTAAGTTATCGTCATAACAGTTCTTTTTTCTAAGTTATCCTCGTAACTTCATTGTAAGTTATCGTCATAACTTTTATATTTGTTAACGTCATAACTTCTCTGTTTGTTATCGACATTTCAGCTTCTTTTTTGTAAGTTATCGTCATAACTTTTATGTTTGTTATCGTCATAACAGTTCCTTTTTGTAAGTTATCGTCATATCAGTTTTTTTTGTAAGTTATCGACATTTCAGCTTCTTTTTTGTAAGTTATCGTCATAACAGTTCTTTTTTGTAAGTTATCGTCATAACTCCTCTGTTTTGTTTGTTTTCGTCGTAACTTCTCTGTTTGATATTGACATATCAGCTCCTAATTATAAACTGTTGTATGAATATCCAAATCTCGTTTTTGTTTATAAAATTTGTAAAGTAACATGCTTTTATTGTTTTTCAGATATTACAGGCGCGTTTTACGAACAGGAACTAAGTTTGGTTTAAAATGCTTTCAAGACATGCATTAGAATCTGCAGCGCCTCCTAGCGTATGCTGTACACTTACTAGCAAAAGCAAAAATTTGACAGCAAATACAGCCACTAATTTTATAGCTGAACTCCCAAATGAACTAAAGTTGCCTCAAGAATTGTATGAAGTGGGTGTTGTAGGTTTGAAATACAAAGCAGCAAAACCATCTCGAAAGACTCGTGAAGTGCAAGCTCAACCCTTATTCCTAAACTTGAAACCATCCAAAATAGTATTCGGAAAAATTAAGAAAACAAAAGAAGACATATTTAGTTTTATTACTGATAACAATATTGCATTACAAAAAGAAGGAGTTCGATTTGGGTTTTCATTTTTTTACGTGTCAAATGATGCTATATTTATATCTGCAAAGAATACATATGGTGAAGTTTATCAGTTTGTAGTCATACCAGACGAGTTAGCTGTTTTTTATGGATTCAACCGAAACCAATTTCCGTTTGGACAAATACCAGCTTTAAGTAAAATATCGCTCGAATCTTTTACACGAATACCTATAAACACTGAATTTGAAATAAAACAAGAAACATTTCAAGATTACCAGAATTTGATAACTATACAACAACCATTTCAAAGCGTTATTCCGTTTAGCCGACAAAATGCTCAAGGAGACAATGATCCAAAGATATACTTTAAAAGATTAAATGAAAGAATGATGCCATATTTTCAAAAATTTGAAATAAATATAGAATCTGACGGCAAAGCTAATTTTGAATTCCAAAATGATTCCAAAGAATCTAAAAGCTATTGTGTGCTGCCTGTAAAACTACTTGAATGCTTAGGTTTTCTGGACGAAAAATTTGCCACAGGGCTTTATGTATCTAATGCAACGTTTGATATGGAAAAATTCAACGAAATTAACGATCGTGAATACTTAGATTTTCGCTTCTCGATTGACAATAGATACTATGCGCCAATGAGCGAACCAAAATCTTTAGAAATTGACTATGTATTGGATGATATAAATCACAGTATAGAGCAACGTATTTTCAATGATATGGTTATAAACTTTGTAATAAAAGACTGAGACATTTACATAGAAGATTTAGATGAAAATATGTCTGTTCAACTACCTGCAGCAGTTAACCGTCACCTCGGAATTCCGGAAAATCAAGTGTTTGTTCGCGATACAAGAGTAAAGGTAGGCTTAGATATTCAAGTAGAAGAAGAAAAAAAAGAGATTGAAAAAGAAGAAATTAGTGAACATGACGATCAAATATGTCCAATTTCAAAACGAATTGTCGTTATGAGTGATATTGTACAGAACTAGTACTAAAATCACCACGTTTTGCCCATTCTTCAAGATTCAGATCTAGTTAAAGACGATATAAACGAAACAATTGTCTATTTCAATCCAGTAATATTTCTACCGTTGAGTAGAGCAGACATACGTCAAATTCATGTCAAGTTAGTTGACGAGTTTGCAAGACAGCTTGATTTTGGAGAAGACAGTGAAACCAATATAAAATTGCATTTCAAGCCTAGATATTAGACATCATGAGGCAAGTTTATTGCGATGACGAAAAGTGTATTCTACAAGATCCATCGTATATTCAAACTGGCAATGGTGGTGTATCTGGAGGCGTATACGCTGGAAGTTCTGGTATTTCATCAGACGAATCTTCATATTTAATTCCAATAAAATCCATACATCTATCTCAAGCAACTTATAAACCAAGAAAGATACGAGTCAAACGTATGCAGAGGAAACAAGTGGGCGGAGCTAAGAAAAAAAGAAAAAACGTTAAAAAAACCAAAACAATTCAAGTCGGAAGAGGTCGAAAACCCAAGAAATCCCTGTATTATAACAAAAAAAGTACAGCCAAGAAGCAAAAGTGTGTTAAAAGATCCAAGAAATAGTATAAATAGAACTTTTGTGTACCAAAACTGCTCATTCAGTGACCAACCTTCAAGGCGTACATATCTCTCTCTGTCATCATGGATATCAACAATGTTTTTGAAGAAAAACCAACAATCTACGAAACATCTCAGAAATCATTAAGTTCAGAGTTGAATTTGGTGGAACTGCCCCCTACAAATATAAGTGAACTTACAACAACAGACTATATTCAATGCTTCTCTCTATTGAGCACAAAAGATTCACACAACCCATTGGAATTTCGATGGATATATGATAATTATGGCTCGCTACAAGAGTCCATGTTAAGTTTAGGCGTGAGGATTGTCAAACAAGACGGTACGAGTTGCGAAGCAGCTGACATTGTAGCACCAACAAACTTGTTTTTTCACGCACTGTTTTCAAATTTACAACTGTATTTGAATGGCCAACTTGTACTGGATACGTCAAACTTTTATCCATGGTCGGCATACTTGCAAAGAGCATTGGGGACAAGTCAACTGGAAAAAGATGGATACTTGAAGGATGAAATGTGGTATCCCAATGCTGTCCCTAATACATATGCAGTTACTGACGCTGGATTTAACGCAAGATATCTATTGTCGCAAAACTCAAAGCAATTTTATTTACTTGGATCTCTCCTTGGAAACTTTTTCAACCAAAACAGATATATTCCAAGCGGTACAGAATGTCGAATTGTCTTGAAACGTAGCGATCCGTACTTGTACTTGGACTGTTCAAAGAACGATAAATCAGGATTTTCTGGTTGTCCGTATAAAGCAGAAATAACAGACGCCATTTTTATGCTGCTAAAAAAAGCGTTTCGCAAGATGTTGTGAATTTGCACAGACAACAGTTAATGAACAATGAAACATTCAAATATGTAACTAATGAAATCCAAATGAAAGCCATATCAGTAGCAAACGGATTAACATCGGTAACGTCAGATGGAGTTGTCATAGGCAAAATGCCGTAACTAATGGTGTTCAGTATGGTTGATACTGAGGGATTTAACGGAAATATGATGAAATCAGCGTTTAATTTTGAAAATTTCAACATCAGCGAGCTAAATGTTACTTGGAATGGAAAAAATGTAGAAAATCGCGTTATTCCGTACAGTTTTGCAGGTAATGACGCAACAGCTGGTAACAACTTCTTAGTTGCTCTCCGATCGTTAAGAAAGACAGTCGCATCTGAGACGCTGGGAAATGGGATTTCAAGAGACAACTATCTCAAGGGTAAATTATACAAACTAAAATAATATTAGATATAAAACAATTGCTTGTATGTATATGCTTCATATTTGGGTTTGTATAATTTACAGGTAATGTTTTTACTGCTGTGGAACTTTTACCAAACAACGGTAACGCTCTTTCCGTGAACCGAAAAGGACAAGTGAAAATTGGTTTGAAATTCAAGAAACCGTTGGATAAAGCCATAACCGTACTCGTCTATTGCTTGTACCAAGGAGTATTTGAGCTCGATAGAAATAAACAAATACATTTTGACTATTGAAAATATGAATACAAGTTCTATTCGTGAAGCACTGCGACGACTAATGTTAGATGTAGATATAGATATACCTATTTATGTTGTAGCTGCAGATACATTGTATAAAGATGTTAAATTTGATAGTTTTCCTATAGCTATTGTACAGAATGTAGATACAAATAATAATAACGGATCCCATTGGATAGCTTGGTTTATTATATCAAATAATGAATGTGAATATTTTGATAGCTATGGAAATTGTATAAGTAAATATGTAAATATAGAGATACCTGATATACCTATAGTTAGAAGCAATTGTAAACAACTACAAAGTGACTATTCTTATGTGTGTGGTCAATACTGTATATATTTCTTGTATGCTAGAATAATTGGTATATCTTATAGGAAAATAATAGATTCGTTTACAGTATATTGTAATGTTAATGATAAGAAAGTTGAACGTTTTGTAAACTCAATTCCAAATTTTAATCCATACATGTTATACAATAGAAATGAAAAATGTCTTGTAAATTTATGCCGTTATATGTTTTTCAATTGAATAAATAAGTATATAGCTTTTGTTTTTATGATTTTAAATCATTTGTTGTTGAACCATCATTCAGCATGGATATCATAAATTTTGATCTCATTTATCCATTTACAATGTCAGTCATAGGATGCACTGGCTCAGGAAAAACGTTTATGATTAGAGAATTCATAAAACGTAGACATGAAGTTATAACACAAAAGTTGGACAAAGTTGTGTATGTGTACTGCGATTTCCAACCAATATTTCATCAAATGCAGGCTGAAAATGATAACATTATATTCACCAACAATATTCAAGATCTAGAAGAGCTTGCTACTGATTCTACATTGGTTGTTGTTGACGACCAGATGGATTTACTAACAAAAGGCGATAATTTGGAACTCATAACTAGATTCTTTGTAAAGCATGCGCATCATAGAGGCGTATCAATTATACTTATTCTACAAAATGCATTCAAAAAACAGTTGCGAGAAGTCAATATTAATTCACAATATTTGATAATGTTTGATTAACCACGTGACCGAAGTACTATTAGACGATTGGCATCTCAGATATGTCCAAATAATATAAAATTTCTTCAAGATGCATATATAAAAGCAGTACAATTGCGAAAATTTGGGCATTTGGTGATGGACTTGCATCCAAGAAGCAGCAACGTAAAGTACTGGTGTCGTTCACATGTTTTTCCTGATAAAGCTTGCGAAGCGTACGCTTCAATATGACAACTAGATTGGAGACAGAATGCGAGTTCTTATACAAGCTAATTACAGACAGAAATATAAAAAGTGTTATTGAAAGTGCAACTCAAAATCAATTATATGCAATAATCGATTGTCTAAATAATTACCAGCTGTTTTGTTATACCAAGTGTATACAATTAGATACATTGATTGAACAAATACATTCAAATAACGTTAAAACAGTTTTAAAACACAATTTAAAGCTTGTTCGCAAAATACTTTGCACTATATTTTGCGAAGTTATATCTTGTGAACTATTTTTACAATGGCTAGAGTAATGAAGTGTATTGATCCCGAACTGTATAAAAAACTAATGGAGATTTATTTAAATATGTCAAAGTTTGAAACACAACCAAGCCAACATATAAGTAAAATTGCAAAAACAAATGAAGAACAAGAGTTAGAAGAAAAAACGTTTGCTGAACGACCAAAACATAATTTCTGGCTTCAAGTACCAGATAAAAACTTGTATAAAACAAGCAAAAAGAGAAAAAAGTAGTCAGTTCTGTGCGAGACGTTGAAGAGTGAACATGAAATTTATAGCTCTCTGTATAATTGCAATGTACATAACATGTACATATGGCAATGACATTGATGTTGGCGAGTCGGAGCATGCGCAGTTAATTCAAAAGTATGATCAAATTCGAGACAATTTGTTAAAAGGGGCGGAGCAACTGGATAGTCAACAGTTGACTCACTCGCTCGCGGACTCAGTTCAGTTTCTGCTGTGGAACCTGCTCAACCAAAAAAAGTTTGCTCCCGACGGAAAATCTGAAAGCACGCAAGATACTGGACTTTTGTATTCATCGTTTGGATTGCTTTTACTTTTGTGTATACTCAAATTGTACAAGTATATAAAAAGGATTTATTCTGAGTGGCGCAAACCGACGTCATTGGAATAATGGAGGATACATATACATTTCCAAGGGCTGTAAAAACTCAACCACGAGTAGAAAATCCATCATATGTCGTAAGTGTTAATTTATTGCAATTTTCCATTTTACAGGGGACGTACGCCATCTAGTTGTTGTACTTAATACTACTAATTTGAAATTACAGTTACTTAATTGTCCAATGGCAAGATGTACTTACGATACTCGTAAATGGTATCCATATTTCCGACATGTCGAGCTTACACATCACTGCGAAGACTGTGCAGTGTATACTCCATCTAAATCTACGCATGCGTGCCCACGTATTGGGCAGCGCGGTGGACACGTGGACGCTGGACATGCAATTGATTTGTCATTTTTCAAGGAAATTTCAAGATCAAACCTTGGCGCGGTCAAAGAGTATTCATATGAGCCAGCAGATGACTATATTAGTATTGAAGATATTTGTAAATTTGTAAAGACTCCAACTGAAAAACTTTTGAATGAAAACTTGATTGTGTATAAAGCAATGAGTGTAATTATTGGAATAAACGTTCTTATGGAGAAAGATATTCAAGATGCCGACTACTCGTTTGAACACCAAGAAACGATATTTTTCGATTCTAGACCTTTTGATCTTCATGATTTAAATGGAATTGATACGATTATGCTTGAAGCTGCTAATGAAATTATTGAAAAAAAGAATAGTTTCACTGAACTGGGAAGTGGATGGAGAATAATTAGAATTGTATCGTTTCAAGTAAAGCTTGGTGAATTATCACTTTTGAAAAACTCGAGAATACGCGGCTATCTCAAGATGCCATTTATAAAGCAAGGAATTGTAAATATCAACAACACAGATGGAAAATGTTTCCATTACTGTATTGCTGCTGCTGTGTATATGGAAGAAGAGATAAAAGAACATAAGCGATTACGTGATGAAGATATAAAAGTCATCAATGCTATAAAGAAACAACCACAATTGGATTTGCGGAAAGTTGGGCAGTGGATAAAGTATCTGCATAACTTTGACTTTTCGATGATAAGTAACGCGGGTGTTAATGTACATACGGATATTCCATTGTTTGAAGAAGCTAATGATATTCGAGTCAATGTGTTTACTCATGAAGGAAAAAACATTGTTCTAACCTACAAGAGTGTACATACATCTACAAAGATTGTGAATTTGTTCTTGATACATGAAAACGATGAGCAAGGAAAACGTTGTCATTTTGTATTAATTAAAGACTTGAATCGTTTTCTTGGACATATAAAACCAGAACGGATGTTTTTTTGCCAAGAGTGTTTTAGATTCAAGAAAAGTTATGAGCAGCTGTTAAAACATAATTGCAAAGAAGTGAAAGAGCAAATATTTGATTTTCCTGATAAAAAATTCAGAATAAAATTTAAGAATGAACATATGACGTTGGCAGTGCCGTACATTTTATTCTATGATTGGGAGACGTTTGCTGAAGCAATGGGACAAAAGTAAAACGCAACCACATTTGTCTCACAGTTCAAACCAGCAAGTTATGCAATTGTTATTGTTAAAACAACAACAGATGACATGAAAGTTGTTCACGCAAGCTATTACAATAAAGAAAACCCAGTCAAGCATTTTTATGAGACTGTTTTCTATTGGGCGGACAAGCTTGTCGCTAAAATTCGAAACACTAACAATTTCAACAAACCGGATGCTGAAACATTAAAAAAACATCAAGCTGCAACAGCATGCGAACTTTGTAATCGGAAATTCACGGTTAAAAAGAAGAAAACAAAGAAACGAAGCCGTGCAGAAGCATTTGATTCAGAAGATGAGATTACTGCACTTATTGACGAACTTGGAGATGAAATTGGCGGATTTGCTGGAGCAGTAGATCAAGTTAATGAGAAAGCAAAGGCTCCAGTCGTGAAAACGTATCACCATAACCACACCGATGGAACCTATATTGCAGCTTTATGCCAGTCATGCAACCTCAAGATAAAATACAAACGTGAGCTGGTGTGTGTTTGTCATAATTCAACTGGTTTTGATCTGCATTTGCTTGTAAATTCACTTGAACAAGGGATGTTTAATGCTGAAGATGTTGAAGTTATTGCCAAATCGTCAGAAAAGTTTGTGCAAATGACCATTACTCACAAGAATAAAGTTTTACCAGCACTTAATAAAAACATGGGCAGTGATAATACTGAAAAACTTGAAGAAATTGATCGAAGAGTCAAAATAAGATTCATTGACAGCTGTCAATTTGTCAAAGATAGTTTGTCGAATCTGGCAGACGTAGTTGTGAAAGAAAAAAGCAAAAGCTTGACATTAATTGACCAATGTTTCAAGGAAATGGTTCCAACCGGTGTTCCAAATACAACTGAAAATATTGAATTGTTGTTTGCAAAAATCCCGTTTCCGTACAGTTATCTTACATCGCCAACTGTATTTCAAGATGGTCATCCTATCCCAGAACGCAAATGGTTCAATAATGATTTGACGGGAAAAGAAATTACAGACTCAGAATGGTCACTAGTGAACAAAATAATTCAAAAGTTCAATATTAAAGACTTTAACCAGTATTGCAAGTTATATAATATACTGGACAGTGTACTCTTGGCGGCTGTGTGGGAAAATTTTAGACGAATTGGAATTAAAAATACAGGACTAGATCCTACATACGTCTGTACCACTAGCGGATACGCATGGCAAAGTTTTTTAAAGACTAACGGAGTTAAAATTGATGTTATACGTGACTATGAAATGTACAAAATGGTTAAAAAAGGAATTCGTGGCGGCATTTGCTATGCCTCGCAGAAACTTGTGGTGGCCAACACTGAACGAGATGCGGAGCACTACACTGCTGAGCTACCAAGACAGCACATTCTCTATGTAGATAAGAATGGAATGTATGCTGAAGCTCTATGCAAGAAGTTTCCGCTTGGCAACTTTAAATGGGAAACTGTAGATACATTGAACAACATAGACTGGATAAATCAAGATTTTGAAGCTGGAAACAAAGGGTATATTCTTGAAGTTGACTTGGAATACCCAATTGATGTCCAAGAAAGAACCAAGGAAATCCCACTTTGCCCTGAAAAACTCAAAGTTCAAATGAAAGAGCTCTCAGATCGACAAAAAGATCATGTTTTAAAACTTGGACAACTAGGAAAATCTTTCTTGTCTCAAGAAAAACTTATGCTTACATGCTATGACAAGATGCAGTATGTTGTGAACCATGCATCTCTACAATATTATTTACAAATAGGAATGAAACTTGTGAAAATTCATCAAGGATTCTCATTCTCCCATCAAGCTTACATTAAAGATTATATAACAACAAACGTTGAAAGAAGAA
The DNA here is from genome assembly GCA_949802685.1 of Dicyrtomina minuta. Lineage (NCBI taxonomy): Eukaryota > Metazoa > Arthropoda > Collembola > Symphypleona > Dicyrtomidae > Dicyrtomina > Dicyrtomina minuta. The sequence goes on along the minus strand of OX461808.1, from coordinate 148,699,905 downwards.
GAAATGCAACGTCAAAATCAGACAAGGATTTCTTGAAACTAATGAACAATGCTATCTACGGAAAGTTTTTGCAGTCAAACGAAAATCTTATTACTGTGAAATTTTGTTCGACACGTGTAAGCGTTGTGAAAACAATTGCAGACGAAAGATGTATAGGATTCAAAAGTTTATCTGATCATATCAGTCAAGTTGTACTAAAACCCAAGGAAGTTACACTTGACAAGCCAATTCAAGGAGGTTTCAATTGTTTGGAGCATTCAAAAGTAGCTTTTTACTCTGGGTTTTATCAAGAATTCCAACCAGTGTTCAAAGAAAGGCTTCATCACCAGTACTCTGACACTGACAGTCATATTTTTCAGGCATGTAACATAATTCTCCCATAAACAAATACATTTAAATCTATAAAAGTATGAAACATAATAGATAAAGTTGTAATTTTTATAATTTTGCAGATTTTGGATCCGGATAATACATATTATGATGACCTATACAAATGCAAAAGCTTTGTGGATTATTCAAAACTGCCAGCGGGACATGAGTTGACAGTTAAATATCCTGATTTGGTCAATCATAATGCTGGAATTGGTGGAAAATGGAAGATTGAGGATATGGATATTTGGAAAGTTGCCGCATCCAGAGCAAAGGAATATGCCATACGGTCATTTTACGGACGTGACGAATTAAAATGCAAGGGGATTCCCGCTCAGAGTTTGAAAAACTGTACGTTTGAAACATATGAAACAGCAATTAGAACACAACATGTCAAAAGATTGCCTGTGAATTTGATTCGATCAATTGACCACAAGCTCTACTTGATGAAAGTCAACAAAATTGCTTTCCATGGATTGGATGTGAATAGATACTATCCCGATGATAATAATTTAAACTACAGTCTGCCCTACGGATTTCATACTTTGTGCAAATAACTATTAAAATATATGATAAAGTTACAAAAAAACAATGTGTGGAATTAAAGTGTCGTTATTTACATCCATAAAATAATAAAAAAAATACATTGCAATTTAAAATACACATTTACAAAAAAATAAATAAAAAAAATAAACCTTTACAAAAAATACAGTAAATGTAATGTAATTTAATATAAACTTTAAAAAAATATATAAACAAATACATAAAATACACATTTACACAAAAAATAAACAAATACACAAAATAAACATTTACACAAACACTAAATGTAATGTAATTTAATTTAAACATTAAAAAAATAAATAAACATTCACACAAAATAAAATAGAACATGTATTGTAATATAAACTAAACATTTACAAAATATAAACACACTCACTGTAATGTAATTTAAAATCCACATGTAAAAAAAAAAATGAATAAAAAAATTGTATTGTAATTTAAAATTAACATTATGTATTGTAATTTAATATAAAACAATAAAATAGAACATGTATTGTAATTTAAAAAAACAAAATTAAAAAAAAATGTATTGTTATTTAAAATAAAAATGAAAAAAAGTATTGTAATTTAAAATAAACATTTATAATATAAAAATAAAAAAAACAATATGTATTGTACTTTTAGAAACAAATAAACAATTTAAAATAAACAATTTAAAATAACCAATTTAAAATAAAATTTAAAAAAAACGTTTTGTACTTTTGTAATTAGCGACAATAAAATCATTGATATCATTTCATTGCATCTCTTTAAAACTTTGAGTTACGTTAGTATCTCTCAAACTTTGAGTTTCGTTTGTATCTCTCTCAAACTTTGAGTTTCGTTTGTATCTCACATAGAATAAAAAAGGACTTTGCCTACTAAAAATTTCCCTATTACTGCAATGCTAACCCTCTCATTTCAACTTTAGAACTCGACCAGGCATCATCAACTGCAGTCCAGGATTACAATAGAATGTAAAGGACTTTGCCTACTAAAAATTTCCCTATTACTGCAATGCTAACCCTCTCATTTCAACTTTAGAACTCGACCGGGCAACATCAACTGCTCTCCAGGATTACAATAGAATGTAAAGCCCCTCGCCTTCTTCACTATCGATCGTTCGGTCTCCTTCTCTATCGATTTTTTACTATAGTGCCAGCTCCAACTTGAATCTATGACTCATACAATCAATACGACTTATCCCATCTTTCACCATAGGGTACGTGCATATATTATGTGTAATACACAATAAAGCTACCTACACACCTTACATTAGCATATACATACATTATATGTGACGTAAATACGATTTTATGCATATACCCCACCCACCCTCAACACGTCATTTATGCATGCTCCCTCAGTCTCCAAATTTTAAATGTCCCATTAGTAACTAATGGGATTTAGACTAAGACTGAACAGGCTTGTAAGTCTTACTTTTTTAAGGTCATTAAAAGTAGTCCGGGCTCAATCCGTCCACTAATTACCAAAACATGACATTTCCCCACCCCCCGGCCCCTACCATTATAAAGCATGGGAAAGAAGGGAAATACATGTTATTCCTAAAGTACTCATCGGATTTTGATGCGGTTTCTTTTAAATTGCATCTTATATATTAATCTTTTTGATCACTTAATTATACATAATAATTGTTTGATATATAGCATATTATATAGCATATTATTACACATACAAATGCAACTCTATAAAGAATTGTAATTATATAGCATATTATATAGAATATAGTATATATATAATAGTATATTGCATATTATATTATATAGTATATAGCATATTATATATCATACATCTCGTGTCATCTCAAGGCCAGCATCTCAAGGCGAGCATCTCAAGACCCATAGATCGTCTCACTTCTTAGCAATGTCGTACCTTTCCATCTCAAGGTTCATACAACATCTTACCCCTGCATCTCAAGGTCCATACGACATCTTACTCTACCTTCTCAAGATCCATACAACGTCTTTCCCTACCTTCTTAAGACTCAATCAACGTCTTTCTCTACCTTCTTAAGACATTCGCCCAACATCTCAGGGTCCGCAGAACGTCTCACCCCTATCTTCTAAGAATCCAAGCAATGTCTTACCCTACCATCTCAAGACCTCCCCCACCATCTTAAGACATCACCCCTCCCCACCCACGCACCCTACCCCCCACCCCTACGGCCGCCATTTTATTTTTCCACCAAATTCGGCAAATACATCTACTAACATGTTTCTTGAAAGTGTAAAATTTTCTATTGACATTTTTTTTTAAAGTGAAAAATGTTCTATTTACATGTGTTTGAAAAACGCAAAATGTTCTGAAAAAGGAATTTTTATTACTTATTTTGTGGACGCCCCCTCTGTGACGCATACGTCATAATTACAATATAGCCAGTTACATACCACACATACCTAATGCATATGACAACCCGGAAGCGACTTTGACAGTAGCTAGCAATTGAATGGATTTGTGACAGAATGATTTTAGCCCTGCACTGGACTCACGCCAGAATGTTTCTTCACCGACGATATGTAGCTTTTATGAGATAAAAGTGTCCAGATACCTCATTATTACTGCACAACAGCAAAGAGAGAAAATAATTTTTTTTTTATTTACAACTGGCGTTACAATAACGCTTGCCATGAAGACACAGTAAGAACATACATAAATTTTAAGAAGTTTCAACGGTTATATGAGTTTAAGATTTGTTGTGTTTTTACATAATAATTTTCCTAACTATTAGATAAGTTCATATTATAAAGATGGTTATGAGCTATACGGCATGAACCCCGAATGGTTGCAATGACTATTTCTTCGATTATTTTTGACGGAAGCCGCATCTCTTTTCGGAATGATTCGAAGAAGGCAGGAATAGTGCCACGAGCTCCAACTAGTAAACCTATAACCTCTAATTTCTTAAGTTGGTATTTTTCCAGGAAGTAAGGAATACAAGGATTGTAGTGAGCTTGTTTTTCAACGTTTACATCATCTGCTTGGCCAGAATGCTGTTCCATGCGAATAGTGGGATCCAGAATATATCCCGACTTTGACTCTGTTCGCCAACATATTATATCCACTCGTTTAGAGGCACCGTCAGATACTTCCTCGAAGACATTCCAGTCCAATGTTTTCAGATGTTTAGCGATAATTGACCTTACTTCATGATGCCTGCTGTTTCTTAGTAAGCTTCCAACGTGACATTTTCCTAGAACATGAGCGAGGGTTTCTTTCTCTTTACAGTGTCTGCAAAGGGATGATTCTAGGGAACGACCTGGAATAGCTTTAACGGGATAAACATTAGCACTCATTTTTAAAGCATTCAACCACTCTGAAGATGTCAATCCGCATTTGTCAATAATAATTTTATTTCCGTAGGGGCAATCTTTATACATTTCTACTCCTTGACCTCTCAGCGAAAAGGAACACCATTTTTCAAATTCTTTGTTCCTCAAAGCATCCCGCAGAATTTTTTCAGGCTTCGTTTTGGGGCAAGTTTCAATTTGATTTGGAATTTCGTCTTCATTGAGTTTCAGAGCTCCAATACAACTTTTCATTTCGAGATTAAGATCTTTCACGAACGGTATATGGATCTTTAGAGCTCAGCAGAACCACACAAACATTGTAGTGCTGTATAAAGGCCTCCCAAGTAGATAGCATCACTTGAAGGCCCCTGTGCTTTTTTGAGCAATAAAATAATGCATTTGGTGAATCATGTGGAATTGCCAAAATTTCCTTAACTGAACTTCGAATCAATTTGTCTAAATCCTCTAAAAACGTTTTTGGTAGTTTATTTAAAGGGGCTGTCTGAGGTGAATATGTTAGACAAGGCCATAGATACTGATTGATGATGGCTATTTTTTGGTTCGGAAATAGCATTAGGGTCCCTACGAGGTTCTGTAAATCCTTTAAAAAATTCTTTATTGTCACTGCGGGATCGAAACTTATTTCGTTTATAAAATTAACCCCTAAGTATTTAACAGTTTCATCTTCTTTAATAGGTTGTAACTTTGGTAACCTACTTTTTGGAAAATTTTGAGCTTAGCTTTAAACTGAAAGAACTATTTGATGTTGTCACGCTATTTTATATGAATTTACATAAGGACTTATTATATAATTCAAAGCGGTTACCTCGTCCCATCCGCAGAGTGGGCCGCTTTACTTATATATCGTACTTATAAACTTGTATAGAAAATGCAAGCAAATGTAGAACAGGGCAGGGCAAAACCTTCAACCAATAAATGTTAAAGCAGGAAAAATCAAAGATATGTAGTCTATATTAGATTCTTTAAATCTACAGTTGTAAGAAAATCCTCTTAGGACAATACTTAAACGCGTGAGGTGTCAAATTTGATTGCCTACTGAATAGTATGCATTTTGTTGTTGTTGTCTATTTGTTTTATACAATAAGGCCAATTAAGGCTTGCAAGATATAAAAACAATTGTAATATGGTTTTCAATTATTTAAATTACAGTTTCCTGTAACAGCATTGTTTTAAAGCTATTTAGCAGTATCTACGCGTTACTATGCATTAAACTATTATCCAGGTGCTCCTACATAGGACACTGGACACCGGACAGCGGACAGCGGACGGTGGACAGCGAACAGCGGACAGCGAACTGTTAGAATCTGACGTTTCTACACTTCGAAATGAGTAAAACGTTACTACATTTTTCTATCCTATTACTGCTACACACAGAGAGGAGAGGGGAGGAGAGTAGAAGAGAGATAAAGGAAGAGGAGAGCAGAGAGAGGAACGATGGACAGGGCAAGAATGTACGTTGTGCTGTATGCCATTGTAATCCAATATACATGCACACGTGTTAGCTTTTCTCCGATCTGCATATCACCACACGTAAACATTGCTACATTCTTTCTCATGTCGTTTGAGTAAACAAATGAATCTTTCATTTACAAGTAGGTAGGAGTATAGTAGAGGTAGGTACCTATAGGTACTAATATAGCATTATAAGATGCTGGAGATTACCAATAATAAGGAATTCTTAGAAAATGTCGTATTGGTGATGAGTGAGTGTTACTACAAGTGACACTCATGTTAGTAAGAAAACGTAAAATATACCAATTTCTTACGTTTTCCGAGTAGTGTAGTAGTGAGCATAACCATACTACTACACATGAAAAACGTTTTCGTTACCATTGTATTAGTTAGTGAACAGCCATCTGGCAAACGATTTTATACTTTAAAGAATCACAAGAACACCTGCATATATGTATATAACAGGAAGAATAGGACTCTAGTGGCCACCTGTTACCTAAAGTTTTAAGACCAACTAAAAACGATCGTACACGTGCATATATGTACGCAATGGTAGACATAGCGAAGAAATGCCATTAATCAAAGCTCATGACAGAAACACATTAAAATAAGTTAAAAATAGAATAAAACACAGGATGTAAAGAACATCTGGGTTTTCCCTAAAACACATTAAATTTAAGTACTTTGAGGGATTCGTTATTTAAACGTTCCTTCGGCTATTACATGCTAATGCATATGTAATAGAATTTCCCTATAAATACTCGGAGGAGCCTCCGACGGTTAGCCAGTCTGTGTTCGTGAGTTCTTGAGGCGTGAGCTGCGTAAGTTGAGTCAAGTGAAGTTCCAAGTTAGGGTTGACTCAAAAACTTAGCAGTTTTTATAGTTTACCATCTTCGCCAAAGACTTAGACAAAAGTGTCTACGATCACGAACTTATTCACGTAGGTAAGTTAGGCTGTGCGCAAAAGACTTTGAATATTTTAAGGACTTAGAGTTTTCTAGTTTTGCCAAAGACTTAGAATTCTCTAAAGACTTAGTAATATTTCGGTCTCCTTAACACAGGTTAAGGGTACGCTAGGCTTATTACTAAAAGAAGCTAGGAACATTTTAGCAGATCGCGAAAGACTTAGTAACTTCTTGGTCTCCTTAACACAGGGTAAGGGTACGCAGAGTTGTTATTAATTAGGCGATAGGGATAGTTAGGTTGACTGCGAAAGACTTAGTAACTTCTTGGTCTCCTTAACACAGGTTAATTGTACGCTAGAGTTGTTACTAATTAGGTGTTAGGTAAATAGTAAGATTTACGCGAAACACTCAGAAGAATTAAGTCATGTGCCAATGACTTAGAAGACTTGAAGAAGCTATCAGCCTACACACTCAAGACTTAGAAGAATTCTGTCTCACTCTGGTACGGGACAGTGAAGACCACCGAAGAGTACCTAATTGCCCCATTGTTGCATCCCAGGGTAATCTACCAAGGTTCGATCGATCTTAACTTACTTACTAGTATAAATAGAAGTAGTGACTTGGCAGCATTGTAACACCGCCAAGCTAGGTTATTTATTCTAAGTTGATTCAAGATTGTAATTGTGGAATTTGTATTAACTTGTGAGTGAATAAAGAGACCTGGTGCGTAAGCCCAGCTCACGAAAATAAACTTGTGTTATTGGTAATAATTATTGAGTTAACCTGTCCCCTTTTCAGAGACACCCCCACATACGTCTCTTACCCATGTGTTTGTCCTGGCTAGAGAATAGCAACAGTTTACTAGCAGGCAACACAATTTTGGTGGAGGTGCGGGGTGAAAGGTTTCGCACTAATAGTTTATTCGTGCAAATCCGACTTTCTATTTGGTTACCTTTTGCTTGCCTAGCGAAGTAGCGACCAACTGCGTTACAATCTTGCCACTCCAAATTAATTCGACCCAATCAAATAACTCAATAATTACAATAAACAAGTACCGAGTAAGTTAGCAGATATAACGTGGTGACTTGAGTTTAGACATGGCATTATGGCTGCGAATACGTTTATGTTAGAAAACGACAACGAGCTAACAAAGTGCATTGAAGAGAACAGACCGTTAGACTTCATTGCTAGGTTTGAGAGTATTGCATCCCTAGAAAACTAGGGTGATGTACTGAGAGAAGCTTTTATTGTGTTCCTGAATTGCCACGGTTCCCGCGAATTTCAAGATCCGCAGAATCAATCACCTGAAGAATTTTTTATTTTTAAGACAATTAAGGGTACTTTTATTTTTGAGTATCTTCATAACAAGTACACGGTACAAACTGCACTCGAAAAGAACCTAGCTGATTTAGAATTAGGAACTTCAACAGACAAAAAGAGAAAGGGTAGTCCTATCCCACAACATCAGAGCAAGAAACCCAAGACCATTGAATAGTAGCAAAAAACTGAAAGACGATGTGATGGTTAGTACATCATGATCGGAGATATTAGTAAATTAAGCAAATTTAATGAGAATACAAATCCCTTTGAGTTTATAGCATCTTATGAAGGATTAGCAATCCAAAAGAATTGGACAAGTAGACAGAAAGTAGAGAATTTTCCTTGGTATTTAAACAATCAGACTAGATTTTGGTTCAAGGTTTTTAATAAGTTCTGCAACGGAGACACGACTGAAGAAGACGAGGACAGTCTAACTAGCAGAAAAATCTCACCTACATGGAAAGGACTTAGAAAATCTTTTCTTGTCAGATATAGTATTACAGTCAGCAGATAGTAAAATTTCCCGTTCAATTCAATAAAACAAAATTTATATTTTTCCCAAACAGCGAATAATTTTATAAATCAGAATGGCAGGTTACCAGAGTAGAACAGTAGGTCAAACACCCGTGAACATAGTTCAGGATGTAGAGAGTAAGATGATTCGTAGGCCAACATCCACCCTTGAACCAGTGCCGGCATACATGCGATATGAGCAAATGCGACTTAAGACGTTTAGGAATTGGCGCTCGCCATTTATTAGTCCTGAATCCCTAGCAAAGAGTGGGTTTATATGGCAAGGAAAATCCGTCAGTGTAAAATGCGTATTTTGCGGAATTCAATTATATTGTTTCATCCAAGGAGACACAGCTCATCAGCAGCATATGAGACATAATGGGCGCTGCCCATTTTTGAATTTTCCACACAATGTGCAGAATGTACCGTTACCCAATGGGGTAGACACCCCGTTGACCTTTCAGGAACCAAAAGACAGATATTTGTGGAACTGGCTCAATGTTTCCTGAGAAAAAGAGAATAACTCTATGTTTAATGGAGATTGATGACTCAGATACAAACATTTATGAATCTATGTATCCACCTGGATTTAGAGCTCCTACTCGAGTTCCACTAGCAGAGAAGAAAACGTTCAATGCACAGAGTGCAGATGGACAAGGAGTCACGTTGACCGTAGAGTTCACCGAACGACCAATCATGGTTACAGTAGGAACTCAGACTACGTGTACTGGCGACCTTGAACGTCCGGTACAGTTGTCCATCAAGTTACTGAACCCAGATTCACATGTTTCTATGACGTGTCGGGTATGTTCAAGAAATAACATCGATGTTATTTCGATTCCGTGCGGTCATATTTTTGCATGCAGAGAGTGTTCAGTTGAAACTTTACGTTGCTTTGTTTGTAGACAAGACAGAACGGAGTTGAGACGACTTTATTTTCCTTAAAACATCGTCATCAATATCACCCAAAAGCATTGAACATAGTTGTAAATAGAGGAAGGAATAATTTAAGACGATTTAATTAACTAGTAATTAAGTTAAGTTTATTGACTTAACCGTGAAGGTCATTGAATATGACCTAGTTGAAACTTCAGTCAGCAGGCTATTGCAGTCGGTTAAAATAAAGTGGTGAGCTTTAAACCAAAATGCGTAATATTTAATATTATGAGTATTGAAAGTTGTTAATAAGGTAAATTTATTTGAGTCTAATTAATTTCGAATTAATTAGTTCACTCAGAGATTAGTGAGGTTAGTAATCTTGAAGTGGTTTATATTTGGTTTGGAATCTATACGAGAAAAAAATGACCTGTGTAAACCATAGTAGTCTTACTACTGAACAGTTCGGGTCTCGTTTTCTTTTGGGGACATTAAAAATTTATTGATTTTTTCTCACATTAAAACTACTTACCTATAAAATAACAACCAGGAGCAATTATTGTTAAAAACTGGACATTATAATGTTACAGTTTGTCTCCGAACTAATGTCAAACAGATGACTTGGTCACTTTATAAGCTCAAGACTTTTGGTCAAAAAGTGCCACTCTCTCTTTTTGATTTTTTAATTCAAAATTTTTTTTTGATCCTCTCGAAAAACAAAATTCAAAGTCTTAAGTATGGAAGCTTATAATTTACTATCTGTTACCCAGAAAAAAGATTATTTATCTGAAAACATTCAGGCAGGCTACAATCTAGCTGTCGAATATTTATCAGAGCTCCGCGAGACCATCGTGGATACGCAGACGTTGGTGGAGGAGCTTGCTTTGGTTACAGAGACGGAAAGACGGTACGAGAGGGCCAGACAGATTGAGGAAGAGATTAAATTGCCCCTTGATCTGTCAGTGAAAGCTCCACCATACTCGCCAATTACTCCTGAAGTAATTGACATTCAAGAGGAAGTGGAAGTCGTGGGAGATGTTTCAGAGGACTTGAGCATGGACGCGAATCACAGGAGCGACACTGACTCATTCGAGGATCTTGAGGATATTGAACTCATAGACCTGACTTTGGATGACGAGGACTTTGACTGGGGAAGTCTGCCCGCTAGTCCGGTCCCGGAGGACCTGGGCATGCCTCGATGTCGGCATTACTGTGCCTACATGGAATGGCACCGGGAGCCGCTGCTGCGGGAGGAAATCCGCCGCATCCCGCTAATTTCCGAGTTAATCCGATGTTCAACGCAGGAGGGGAATTAAACACTCCACCTCTACGCAACAACTTGGAAGGAGAAGCGGAAGACTTGGTGTTTGATTTCGTGGCTGACGGAGGAATCCAGGACTGCATTTACGAGTCAGTTCGTTAAAAGTGTCAAATATTTATTATTTGTGTCCCCAGTCCCAACCTTCCTTGTAAAATTACCCCAAGAGTGTAATATATTATACTAAGCCCATGTGTGGCGATATTATGATTTTAAGATCAAGAGGCATATAATAATTATATTTAAAATGTAATGCCATTTCCTTATTGCAAGGTTTTTGTGTGAAATGCAAGGCTAAAAAGAGAAATTGACTGTATGAAATTATAATTATTTGAGACTGAATTATTATTTGGATTGTGCAATCTTGAAATAATTAAAATGTTTTAATATCTTTCAAAAGTTTAGCACTGGATTTTATATGGTTGACCTGGCATTATTTCACGTTAAATGGCATAAATGCATTAAGTATCATGACGGCATCATGTACCCAAGAGTATAGAATAGATTGCATAAAATACACAGGTAAAAAAACAGACCGGAGCCGGGAGGAAACATAAGATAGGGAATAGCATGGGCAGGAGAAAAAGTTGGGAGTTCGAGTAAGAATTTGAGATTTAGTCCAAATAGCTCTTCTCTGCGTGCATCTATCTGTTCCATATTCCTTACGCTCACTCCTCCATGTTCGACCACTACCACTCATACTCATATACATAGGGCTCTGACAGGACAAGTACACTCACGAGCTACTCAGCATACAACATGAAGGACAACACCATCCATTTTTTTGTGTACTGCTGACTGACAAGCAATAAAAGGGGCCGATCTGACCCATTGCCAACAGTAATGGCGCGTGAAGTGAAGGAGGTGACATCAAATCACCAGACACTTGCCCACTACTGCAGGGTCCTATGACTTAGTCATTAATATTTATGACTAAAGACGGCTCAAGTAAGGCAGCAGATGAGGGACGAGATCAGTCAGAGCATTCATTTGCGTGGGCAGATGAAATGATGCGTGAGTGAGAGAGATGGTGAGTGAAAGGCCAGTGGTAAGTGAAGACGGAAAGTAAGAAGGTCGTAAAATATTTTCCCACATTGGAAGCCTTCCCATCTCGCCAGTCATTCATTCAACACCTCCGTGTAGTGGTAGCTCCAATAACAAACAATGAGTTGGCTCAAAAATCTTAGTGGACCTACCCAACCTCAGGATTAAGAAAAAGGCCAAAAGATAGATATAGGTATGAGGGAACATGGACCATGTCATAGGAAAACATTTCCAAAAATATGCATTTCCAAACCTCAAGCCTCAGAAGAAATGATGGAAGGGATAAGATGGGCTGTATCTAGCCATATAGAGAGATTAGCTAGAAAAGTTTTACTTCAAAGTAAAACCCAAAGGCATGACTATAGCAAGGAATTAGGTGTTGGAAGACATGGGGTAGCCTTTTAAAAGTAGTTGGAAAGGTCTTCGGCAATGTTTCCGGCAATGTTTCCCATCCATTTCCTAATTTTTTAAAAACTTGTGGTTGTCACCATTTCTCACCTCTTGACTACGAGTATAGAATGAAGGAGAAAAACAGTGATGCAGTTTACTGAGGCAAAGTTTTAAGCCCAGTACAGTGTAGAATGGAGTAGGAAGGGAAATGGCTATAATGCTATAATGGGACATATCCCATAATGAGCCAGTTCCAAATTCAATTCATTTCCCCATCCTCACCTCCCGCCATTCCACGCACCGTAGAATAAGATAGCACATTCTGCATCTTATAGTGTAGATCATAGGACCACGGTAGTGGAAGACAGAAGTTTGAGTGGCTGAAGAAATCCAATGAAAGGAATTCCTATTCATTTAGCCAGCTCAAAAGTCCCATTTAGTTCCCCTTCCAAACTTCCCAATATTCGAAGTACAATAGCATAGAATGGCTCAAAAAGCATCCTATTCTATGAGGTACAGATTCCTCATGTCAAATTTGGCCGAAGCCAAAAGATGAACATTTTAAGATTTGAGAAATCTTAAGTAGTAAGTTGCAGAAAAAACTTACTAGAAATAGGGCCCGTTGAACAGCAACATGGACATTATAAAAGACCCTACAATGACCATAACTAATGACTAGCAAAGTTCTAGTATTGAGGCCCGTCAAAAGCAACTGGGTCTACAAAAATGTCCAACCATGACAACTAACAATATAGGGAGCTCAACGTACTAGAAGTAAGGCCACACGACAGCGACGGTGGGTACCCATTCCAAATACCCAGCCATGAGGCTTACTTACTAGGACTACTAGTAGAGAGGCCCGCCATATAAAGGACAGGCCATAGCACATTACCATGACAACACATTATGTTGTGTGGGCTAAGTATTGAAGACAGTAGACACACTAGATATACACGAACTAAATGGGCACTTAGAACCGAACAGCTACCAGTCATTTAAGGAACCTAACAAGTTTCTTTTTTAAACTACAAGAATATTTTTAAACTCAAATTTGAAAACGAAACCGAAAGTCTAAATAAGCTACCTCAAGGCAGATGTTCCTAGGACATGTATCAGATCGTAGGGACATATCGTAGGACATATGGTATAGTCTCACGGACATATGAGGAGACATTTTTGAACGTTGTGGATAGCCTCTGAGAAATTCAGTTTCAAAGACAAATGTCCGGATAGTGCGGACATACAGTACTAACACGTTATATTAGACAGATTTTGACAAACATTTTGAAATAACCCAAGATAATTAACTATTGCAAAAATCACCTACAGTAGTGACCTAGTGAGTGTAAGTATGTCGACTGACTATGAGATACCTAAAATCTGCGTTGAAATTGGGGCTAAATAACCAGTTTAACACCCAACCTACTACAGGCCACCTTTTACGACCTAATGCGGAGAACCCTACTGAAATCCCAAACTAATCTACAAACTAGCTCCAAGAACCCAGAGTTGCTACGACAAGTGAAGTTAGGAGCCCATCAATAGGTTTCATAGGTGCGACACGTATGATTAATGTAGGATGAGATCCACGTAAGCACTGAATAGAGTACAGTGAATTAGAGTTCAAGTGAAATAAACCAAACAGGGTAGTGGACCTAAGTATCCCAGGCCACCCTGTGACCCATCGCGTAAACCTTTTCAACTTGAAACATGAAAACTGTGGCGCATCCTATTGAGACGTCTGCGAACTATTGATGACGCCCAGTAACCCTACTACATATAGTTGACGCAGTTGGATTTTATGAAACTCTTTAGTGTATAAACTGACTTTTCAGCTGAAGTTACTACAGTTGTGGCATGGCAAAACAGAAGTTATTGTCATTATATGAGATATATTGACACGACCCAGTGTCACACTAAAACGCCTGTGAGATAGTATAGTTAACACACCACATCTGTGTGTCTTATATTAATTATGGAAATTACACAATTGAGTAGTGAATAATCCAGGTTGTAGGCAGAAGTGGGGACTCTAGCCAAGTCCGCGCTCTTACACAAGGAGAGACTAATAGAACTGATTGTGATTGACTATAAAACTCAAACGAGAAACCGAGTAACAGACATCAATTTTTAAGGCACAGAACCAAGGTTATGCAACGCATACCATCTAACATGACCCGATTACTTAATTATTTAAGTAAATCTGTTGATTAGAAGATAACTTCAACAGAGACAGCAATCATGATTAAGAGTCATGAGAGATTAATCTAAAATTCCTGAGAGATTTATCACCACTCTTGTAATGAGGTGTAAGAGATAACTTTGCAGTGCGGTAGTAGCGCCACCTAGACTGTAAAGATGTAGGTTAACCCCAAAGAGAGATTAGAATATAGAATTAGTGCACATAGTTCAATTCTAAAGCTACTCTGATGCGAGTCGGAGAGCACGATATGTTTGTTGAGTTTCACAGGACAGATGGAGAACTGCAGCTGACGAGAGACCCAACCTACAGAGATGTCAATTGATCACTGACATAACTGACCAGGACTTGTAGGTCATCAAAATTAACACCTTAGCAGCAATCTAGACTACCTCTGGACTAACAGACGGAACCAACCAGGCAAAGGGGATTAACTGAGGACATCGAATAAGACTTGCTGGACAGGAGCAAAGGACGAACCACGGATTCATTTATCAAGATGGAGTCAACGCTTCGGAAATATAACATCAGAGCTCTACAATAGAGTAGCAAATGATCTCTGGAGATCTTGTGGACATCAGAATCTCAGCATCTACAACGTATGACTAGCAAGAGTCAAGAAAAGCTCTTTGTATACACATAAGATCGTGGATTACTTGAAAAAGCTAATCAAGAGAGACAAGGAGAAGACGAGATCAAGTACTAGACCCAGGCGAAGATGCACAGTTGACAACTAACATCAGAAAACCATCACAAATTGATGAAGAGACGAAAAGACTCAATGGCAAAGAGCGAAAATAGAGTTTCAGTACTCGAAGAATTGAACATTAGCACGAAGGACGCATGCCATAAGTTGTAAGTGTAGATAAGTATCCAAAGAGACCGTAGAATCAGTAGACAGAAGAATTCACCACAAAAATATCAAAAAAAAATTGTAAAACGTAAAAACAAAAAAACAAAATATGAAAAAACTGGTAAATTGCTTCTAATAGTATTGTAACTGTATGATTATCAGTTATACAGTGTAGAGTAGAAGGCTCTTGTGGAGAAATACAAATTTAAAGGATCTTAGCAAAATCCTTGAATAGATTATGTAGACAGCCCTATTCTTAGTACAAACTTGCGTTTGTAGAACAGAAATTGTAAGCAATCGAATTGCAGAATTACCTTGTGTAGAATAGAAAGGGTTAGTAGAACTAGTATAGTGATTAGGATTGATCATTTCCCTGAAAGTTATCATGGCATTTAAAACTCACTAGAAGCCAACCTCGATGTAGTTTTACTGACTTACAGAACAGAAAATGCTGTAAGCATGCATGGTGTATTGACAAAACATGTCACGCTAAATTGCCTGTGAGAATAGCAGAAATTAGCCAGTCTGCATTCTTGCATCATGTATCTATAAATCACTATAGCGTTAATCATTTCGTCGACCAGTTAGAAGTGGAAAGTGAGGATTCATTCAGCTTAGCCAACTGTGAGAGTCATTTATATGTTTACAACAAACCAGAACCAAACTTAAATTTCAGTAACAAACCCATTCTGAGAGGAGTTCAATGTTAGAATACACTATTCCCAAATTAAGGACAATAGACTAGAAATTGAATCGGAACAAATACGAGGAGCCGTAAACGTGCATTGGAATAACAACTATTCGGACTAGACAGAGTGATCGAGACAGCTTCAAGACGTTAGCATTTCAGACTGATAATCTCTAGTGACTTTCTGAGGAGTGGACAAAATTAGGGTATAAACGCTCGTCCAGTCTCACACTGTATTTGACTATCACAGACCAACGGGTTCTCTTTCGATGGATTATACGCTTTGTGCCGTGCTATTATATTGAGCGGTTGTCTGGAAGCACCTAAGACCCAATAAATGAGACAGGCTTAAAAACGTTAGTTTTTCGGACTGATAATCCCTAGATCTATCTGAGGGGTGAACAAAATTTGGCTATAAACGCTCGTTCAGTCTCATACTACAAAAACACAATTGTCAGCTAACAAGACAAAGTTAGGCTATAAACGCCAGTCCTGTTCACGCTAAAACAAGTGAGGTTTCCTGAACAAACTAAGTTAGTAGTTACATAAGCAGAGTAGTCGTTCTGGACAGAGAGTAGTTTTTAAAAGGATTTAAATTGCAAAAGGAGTCTAAATTGTGGTAAGTAAAAAAGCTTATTAGTATTTGCTATTAGTTGATGTTTTGATAGGATGTTCTAGTTTAAAGTGTCAGTGATTGGAGTCCAATCAAGAATTCGGTGGGAATTGTGTTAGAATCTGACGTTTCTACACTTCGAAATGAGTAAAACGTTACTACATTTTTCTATCCTATTACTGCTACACACCGAGAGAAGAGGGGAGGAGAGTTGAAGAAAGATAAAGGAAAAGGAGACCAGAGAGAGGAACGATGGACAGGGAAAGAATGTACGTTGTGCTGTATGCCATTGTCATCCAATATACATGCACACGTATTAGCTTCTCTCCGATCTGCATCTCACCACACGTAAACATCGCTACATTCTTTCTCATGTCGTTTGAGTAAACAAATGAATCTTTCATTTACAAGTAGGTAGGAGTATAGTAGAGGTAGGTACCTATAGGTACTAATATAGCATTATAAGATGCTGGAGATTACCAATAATAAGGAATTCTTAGAAAATGTCGTATTGGTGATGAGTGAGTGTTACTACAAGTGACACTCATGTTAGTAAGAAAACGTAAAATATACCAATTTCTTACGTTTTCCGAGTAGTGTAGTAGTGAGCATAACCATACTACTACACATGAAAAACGTTTTCGTTACCATTGTATTAGTTAGTGAACAGCCATCTGGCAAACGATTTTATACTTTAAAGAATCACAAGAACACCTGCATATATGTATATAACAGGAAGAATAGGACTCTAGTGGCCACCTGTTACCTAAAGTTTTAAGACCAACTAAAAACGATCGTACACGTGCATATATGTACGCAATGGTAGACATAGCGAAGAAATGCCATCAATCAAAGCTCATGACAGAAACACATTAAAATAAGTTAAAAATAGAATAAAACACAGGATGTAAAGAACATCTGGGTTTTCCCTAAAACACATTAAATTCAAGTACTTTGAGGGATTCGTTATTTAAACGTTCCTTCGGCTATTACATGCTAATGCATATGTAATAGAATTTCCCTATAAATACTCGGAGGAGCCTCCGATGGTTAGCCAGTCTGTGTTCGTGAGTTCTTGAGGCGTGAGCTGCGTAAGTTGAGTCAAGTGAAGTTCCAAGTAAGGGGTTGACTCAAAAACTTAGCAGTTTTTATAGTTTACCATCTTCGCCAAAGACTAAGACAAAAGTGTCTAAGATTACGAACTTATTCACGTAGCTAAGTTAGGCTGTGCGCAAAAGACTTAGAATATTTTAGTCTTGCAAAACACTTTGAATATTTTAAGGAATTAGAGTATTCTAGTTTTGCCAAAGACTTAGAATTCTCTAAAGACTTAGTAATATTTCGGTCTCCTTAACACAGGTTAAGGGTACGCTAGGCTGATTACTAAAAGGAGCTAGGAACATTTTAGCAGATCGCGAAAGACTTAGTAACTTCTTGGTCTCCTTAACACAGGTTAAGGGTACGCAGAGTTGTTATTAATTAGGCGATAGGGATAGTTAGGTTGACTGCGAAAGACTAAGTAACTTCTTGGTCTCCTTAACACAGGTTAATTGTACGCTAGAGTTGTTACTAATTAGGTGTTAGGTAAATAGTAAGATTTACGCGAAACACTTAGAAGAATTAAGTCATGTGCCAATGACTTAGAAGACTTGAAGAAGCTATCAGCCTACACACTCAAGACTTAGAAGAATTCTGTCTCACTCTGGTACGGGACAGTGAAGACCACCGAAGAGTACCTAATTGCCCCATTGTTGCATCCCAGGGTAATCTACCAAGGTTCGATCGATCTTAACTTACTTACTAGTATAAATAGAAGTAGTGACTTGGCAGCATTGTAACACCGCCAAGCTAGGTTATTTATTCTAAGTTGATTCAAGATTGTAATTGTGGAATTTGTATTAACTTGTGAGTGAATAAAGAGACCTGGTGCGTAAGACCAGCTCACGAAAATAAACTTGTGTTATTGGTAATAATTATTGAGTTAACCCGTCCCCTTTTCAGAGACACCCCCACATACGTCTCTTACCCATGTGTTTGTCCTGGCTAGAGAATAGCAACAGTTTACTAGCAGGCAACAGGACAACGTTATTTGGATTTTATTATTATGGGGATACTTTATTATGCATTAATAAAATTTTAAATACAATTAAAATTACGTACCTTCTTGAATATTATTCGCATCGAGACGCTCCGCCTCCTGCAATTTTTTCCCTTGGAAAATGAGGCGGAAGTCGTCGGGTGAGTCTCCAGAGCGCTGACAAACTTTTGCCTTCAGGTTCGCCACTGTCCAGTTGGGAAGTACCTCAAAATCCTGGGTCTGCTCGTCCATGTTGATAACCGAAACGCGCATTTTTCTGTGTGTTTGTCTAAAATACAAACCAAAATAAGAATGTCTACACAGGTGATATATTTTACAGCGGTATGAATTGAATCGTAGCTACATACAATGGAAATGATACAGGAAGGTTTGATATTATTTTTGTTTTAGATTAATTTTAAATTGCATGTGATTTAGGTTGGGAATGTTATTGGAAAAACGTTTAACTGAAATTTTATTTAAATGTAAAGCAAAAAAGCAATGAATTGAAAATTATAAACTAATTACGTTTTGCTGCCTTAAGATAGTAAAAAAATATGTTAGTCTTCTCACTGCACTGCACCGGCTGAGCAAATTCTTTATTTAGAGGGTGAAATGTAAAAACAGTGCTATAATTACTGTAGTGGCTGTAGTTGTAGTAAAGGGCTAACTGGAACTAGCAAGTGTAGTGATACTGTGATACCCCGAGCGTCTTTTATAATGATTCTTTGCAGTTTACAGGGATAAGGGATATAAATGGAACTTCAAAGTTTAAGAAGATATTAACAGCACTCTTACATAATACATAATACTACACTATATTATAGTGTAGTATCAAAGCGGACTGAAACTGAACGTTTGATTTGTATGTAAAGTGCTGAATTGAATCACTTCTGTCGCTCCGTTGTTGTTTCTGCGATATTATTGAGCTCTAAAATAACGTTTAGATTATTGTGTGATGCGTACTTTTCTTATTGTGCATCTTATTACGCTGATTTAATAATTATATTGCGTATATATAAATGACTTATAAACTATTTATATTAAGTCCAAGATTTTAAAATTTTGAATCATTTTTAAAAACTTTGGACGCAGCGTCAGATTTACGTATTCTTGGCTACTAATACACCTGGTGGTATGCAGTTGCAGAAAAAAAAATTAGAAAAAATAATCACGTTTTCACATGATTATCAAAATTTGCGGTTCCTGTAAAGTTGGGCAACATGGACTTAACGTGTTTTGCTAGCAAAGTCCTCATGTATAGTATTGTTTTGCATTTGTTTACTCTGTTGGATGCGCATGGTTTTAAAATTAATAATTTCCAATTTAATTTCTCACTTTGAAAAAAAAATATTTTGATATATAATTATTATTTATGCCGGTTTAGTTTTTTGCTTTCCTTAATACAACGTTATCTAACTTTATTAAATCAAAAATGGAATCTTAATAATTGATGTCGATTAACTAGTTTTCCAGAATGATGATTCTGTTCCTATACTCGTGCACAATATGCATGTTAATGGTAAATAGGCGTACAAGAAATATTGATATGGAACTATGTGTATTCACAAATGCTCATAATTAGAACTGAATTCTATTGTAATTTGACGCCTACATAAATAGACGAACTCTGTGAGTCCTGCTAATTCGTAATTCCCATTAATAAATGCGTGTAGTTGAAATTAAAATTCATTCCAATTTTGTAACATAAAAAATCAATATTTTATTCAGTCACACTAAATCACATAATAATAATAAGTTTTTTTTAAAAATATTTTTTTTTTATATTTCCGAATAATGCAAAGTCTAGTAGTCTATCAGGCATGATTTTAGGATCAAAGTATCTTTAATTTTTTTGTAAATGTAATTAGATGATAAAATCTGAATGACCTAATGCACAAGGCACAATATAAGTACAGTAACATGTTTAAAGATTTAATCAATAATTTCAAAACTCTTGACATAAACAATTAGTACTATGCTTTATGTACTATCCACAATGGCAAAAAACTGAAATAGTTGTAAGCGTACCTTCGCTATGCGACAATGACTTCAAATTAGGCTTTAGAAGGTTTTTTGTGTTTGAAGCCCGCACTACAATTTATTCTGTTGCTGCTGAGCTGCCATGAACGAACGGACCGTAAATGCAATAGTAACAATCTTTAAAAATACGCCCCTTCTTTTCCTTAGCGATTTTGGTGTTCTTGTTCGTGTTGTGATTTCGTTCATACTTAATCAAAATTTTGTTCCCATCTTTGATTTTTGTGACCTAAAAAGTAAATAAAAATAGCGTAAATTATAAAAACATTGTGCTTTCTTATAACTGGTTCATTCATGCTCATGAACAAAGTAGACTAGTCCACAAAATATCTAGTGTGGTAGAAAAAAGGAAGAATTAAAAATATAATGAAGTACTTACACTAGGACCAACTGAGTCAAACGAAAGCCAATCATCGTCACATCTCACAAATGCAGTGTAATGGAACTCCTCCAAACAAACGACTCCAATTAGTTTCATACGATTCTCCTCAGGATTTGGTGGATGGATGTTAATAAATTGAGGGCCGTGCGGAATTGTTTTATGCAGAGTTTCCACAGTTTTAATGCAGTCTGGTCTTGTACAAGAAAACATAATATTGTCTTTGACACGGGTACATTCTGAGCAGCCACGTGTCGCAATACTATTGCAGCCCACACATTTTCTACCATCTAAATTTCAACAAGAATTTATTTAAAAGCCTTAATAATATTATTAAATATTTGCCGATGTGCACGCAGATGTTTGAATAAAGTACAATCCAGCACCTTGCATCACATTTGTAAGGTCAAGGTTCAAACTTGGAAGAATGCACTCAAGCCGTCCCATGAGTTTTCCGTTTGACCGTGGTAGTAAAATTACAAGGGCGGGATTTGGCCTCTTGGTTAGTTTCAAATTTGTATTGTGCCTCATGCTCAGATCAAAGAGTTCCTGGACCGTCGCCACTTCCATGTTAAGCTGACTGACGGGTAAAACTATTTGGTGGAGGAAGTCACTCGTTCCGCTGACGTAGTGAATGAATGGTGGGAGCTGAAGGGCCTTTTTGAAAAGTAGGATCAGAAACTCTTCAGCGTCTATTTAAAAATAAAACAGACACGCTCATGTAATTGCATGAAACATTATTACGAATGAATTTTTCGAATGTAATAAATTAAAATGTACCTCAGTGTGTTGGAAATGTAAAGTGTAATTAGGATTACCCATGGAAACGCCTGAAAGTTTTGGCGTAAATTTTCCCCGTTGAATAAGTTTCTGACGAAGTCGCATCACTTGATCCCCTCCAACAAACATGGTTGAACGAAGCTTATTAACGATATCAAAAATATGCAATTTTATTTCTCGGGTGAGCTGCCCGTCCGACCATTTGATATCAAACACAAGGTCGTCAAAAATGTCAGTGCAGAAAAAGAAGGAGAATAACGCAGTGTCTATATATGAAGAATTTTCATATAACTTGATTCCTTTTTTTGAACCTAAAATATATAGGACGTTGTATACATATTATTAGCTTAGAAAGTTACCTGCACAACGGTATGAAACTACATAAGCATAATAGAGCAAGTTAAAATTACCGCAAGCATCCCGAACGTCCCTTTGTGCAATGTAAGGACATGGCTTCATTAATCCTGGATGTATGGCAGGTACGTCATCTACAAGGTGGAAAATGTTCAAAACTATATTTTTTTATTTAAAGTTTTTTGTAATGCTAATATTCTGCTATCGTACAGCTGATTAATTAATGCGGTTTTTTTCCTGCTACTTACTTGATGGGAAAGACTGATGAGATGGCCGCTCTGCTGCCACTTGTGGGTAGGTCCGTTGTCCCTGAGCCGAGGATCGAATTTCATGAGTCCCACTTTGGTTGCCAGTTACAGCTGCATATTTAATTTTGGTAAAGGTTTTGGTTTTGATTGGTATAATAAGCATACACCTAGTTTATCTTTATATAAATTTGTATTACGTAAAATTTTTTTACCAGTAGCGAGTGCTTCAGGATAAACGATATCCATTCCACGATTACATGATTCTGTGGCTGTTTGAAAATTGCACGTTCTCAAGCACTCTTCAGCTGATTGGGTTTTCAAGTAATTTTGTTGCATTGGCTCTGTAATCAATTTTATTAAATTAACATAAATAAGGCAATCGGACGACCACTCTGGTAAAGCTGAGAATTTAGTATCTGACTGAAGAAAGGATTTTTGAGGTTCTTTAAATTAAAAATCTGCAACAAAAACATCTGAAAATATGTATGTACAAAACATATATTTACCATGTTTCTCGTGACGGGATACGCATGGAGTCATATCCATTTCCTCTTGCTTAGAAAGATATAAATCCCTGTATGTATTAGGTTTGTTTTAATTGTAAGTAAAGTAAAACACACTGATCAGAATGCTTGCATGACTTTAGGCGTAAACCTTGTATTTCCTGTTGTTAAGTTGTACTGTTTATTATGCTGTTGTACTGTGTTTGGAGCTTTATGGTAATTACTTACGCAGTATCAGCGGGAGCGGGAGCTGGGACATAAATGCAATAATAGCAATCTTTAAAAATACGCCTCATATTTCCGTCAGGCCAGTAAATACTGCTATATTCGCCCGCATTGTAATGTCGTTCATTTTTATCAAGAATATCGTTTCCATCTTTGATTTTGGTTATCTAAAATTTAAAAGTATGTTTGTAAAAATACGTAAAGCCGCCCTGTTTTTGGTTTAAGCTTCCTTAACTGGGACTTTTAGTATAATAATCACGCTCAAGATAGGGCAGTGCATTGATAATAATGTATTAAATAATGTTGACAAAAATGAGAATTTTAATATGTACTAGGTACTTACACTTGGAACCATTGAGTCATAATAAAGCCATTCATTGCCGCATCTCACAAATGCAGTGTAATGAAAAGTGGCCACACAAACTACTGCAATTAATTTCATGCGAGTCTCATCAGGATTTGGTGGATCGATGTTAATCAAATTAGGACCGTGTGGTAATTTTTGATGACGTCTTTTTTCAATTTTCAAGCACTCTTCACTTGCACAAGTAACCATAATATTGTCTTCGTCTTGGGTGCATTCTGAGCATGCTAACGTCGCGATTCCATCACACCTAA
This sequence comes from Dicyrtomina minuta, assembly GCA_949802685.1. NCBI lineage: Eukaryota > Metazoa > Arthropoda > Collembola > Symphypleona > Dicyrtomidae > Dicyrtomina > Dicyrtomina minuta. The sequence continues at coordinate 148,676,268 of OX461808.1, read as the reverse complement.
TACATTTTCTACTTGCTAAAAGAAAGGAATTATTTAGGAATTTAATATCAAACTTCATTCTTACGCAATACGCCTTCTACCAGGGCAGAAAATTTAACAGAACAATAGTCATAATTCACAACCTTGCATCGCACTTGTAAGGTCAAGGGTCAAGCTCGGAAGAATACACTGAAGCCGTCCCATCAGTTTCCCGTTGGACCGAGGTAGTAAAATGATGAGGGCAGGATTTGGCCTCTTGGTTAGTTTCAGATTTCCATTGTATCTCATGCTCTGGTCAAAAAGTTCCTGGACTGACGTTACTTCCTTGTTGAGCTGTCTGAGAGGTAGAAATATCTGGTGAAGAAAGTCACTCGCCCCATTCGCGTAGTAAATGAATGGTGGGAGCTGAAGGGCCTTTTTGAATAGTATGAACAGAAATTCTTCTGCATCTGTTTAGAAATAGTAAAACAAATCATCTATCATCTACTTACATTTTTATATGCGATTTTATTATTTTGTTATTATATATATAATATTATTTGATATTTGAACATACTGAAAATATTAAATGTGCACAAAATGATGTAATTACCTATAAAAGAACCCGACAGTTTTGGCGTAAAATTTCCCAGTTGAATAAGTTTCTGACGAAATCGCATTACTTGATCCCCTTCAACAAATTTGGCTGAACGGAGCTTATTAACGATGTCAACAATGTCCACTTTTATTTCCTGGGTGAGGGGCAAGTCCGTCGGTTTGATGTGAAAGACGAGGTCATCAAGAATGTCAGTGCAGAAAAAGAATGAGACCAATGCAGTGTCCATGTAGCAAGAGTTTCGAAATAATTTAATTCCTTTGTTGCCTAAAATAAGGTCACAAGGAAAGCATTGATTGCAAATATTACTAGCGACAAGTACTTACATAGTGAAAATATTACCTGAATTAGTATAAATAACATAAAGCATTGTCAAATTACCGCAAACATCAGGAATGCTTTCTTGTTTGACGTAGCCAAATGATTTTCTTAATCCTGAAAGTATGGGATGGACAGTGACAGTGACCCCACCTGCGTTGTATAAAGTAAAAATATATTTATTTATTTAAAGGTTGTTTTTTGCTCATTGCTTAATCACTACATACTGCGCAAGGTGTGTGGCATAGTGAAAGTTATGCTTTTGGAGAGATTTAATTGTGGTTTTTGCAACAAAATTAACCCCCTGCCGTTGCGTTCTAAACATACATTTAGCACCTTAACTAATAAACTAATTAGAATTAAAGGTATTTACTAGTAATGTTTGCTCCAGGGTTAACTAAATCCGTAAATGCTGACTTCGTAGCAAATCTCGTATGACCAATACTAGTGCCTTCTTCAGCTAAATGAGTGTCGGGGTGGTTCTCATTAGTTCCTTCTGTTATCAATTTAAAATAATAAAATTAAATGAGACACTTGGACCCTTACATTGCTGCGTATTTAAAATTGTGTAGGTAAAAACATTGAAGCTACTATTTACACTATATAATTATAATGCGCACTCGGTACGTATTTACCATTACTCTCGTAAGGGGTTGAAGGGATGTCCATTTCCTCTTGCTTAAAGATTGAAGAAGCTCTGTAAGTTTTTTTAATTTTGCGTAAATCACGTTCATCAGAATGCTTGATTAAATTGCAATAAAGCGACTAATTAATTTAATTATAATTACATGTAACAAGTAGCAGTAGCAAAGCTGACGACATTTCGGACCCAATTTAGCAGCTTATAGAGTCTAAAAATTCATTTATAAGTTTTAACAACGAAAAATAAAATTTTGCCTTACAAAAGTAGGTAAAAACAACCCAATAGAATAAATAGGACCTTTTAAATAATAAGGCTCTTGTATCTTAAAATAAAAATATTTATCTAGTATGCAAATACATCCCAGTAAATGGTAACTAATAAGCTAGTGCAGAATTCAAGAAATTAGGTAGGTATATAAGGTAATTATTACGTACAGAGCCATTCTTGGCGTGCGGGGTGCGTAAACGTAGAGTAGGGCATAGCTAAAGAAGCATCTTAATTTGGGATCCATGAAGTCTTGACGAGACTGTGACCAACTGGAACTGGCAGCGTCTCTCAAAATTTTACTTCCTTCCGAAATTGTATGAATCTGTTTAGCAACCATATAATCCTCAATTTTAAATTATAAACGCATCAAAATGCCGTGGAAAAATCAAATTATTGTATAAAGTAGTTATTAGATGAATCGATACATTATTAATTTTCAGACTATAACGTGTAAGTCTACTTACCTTCGAACTGGAAGACTCCAAGTAAAGCCAGTCCTCCCCCTGAGGACCGCACCTCACAAGTGTTGTCAACTGACCTTGCGTAGAGCATAGAATAGAGACCAAGTCCAATTTATAACCAGAATCAGAGCCGTGGGTCCCTGAATAGGCACACAACGTAAATTATAAAGGTACTTATATATTAAAACATAATGCGTTGAACAAAATGCCAAAATGCTACGGGCTATAATGGTATGCATAATTAACTCAATTTCTAATCTAGCAATCTTTCCTTCCCCCCAATGCACTGACACAAAATTTGCCAAAAATAATTCCTGGTTAGATCGTCTAATACTGTAAATGACCGAATTAGGGCCAGGTTGTCAGCCTTAAATGTTTAATAAGCGCTAAGCTCAAGCAAGCGTATGCTCTCAAATAAGAGCCGGGTTGTCAGTCCATTTCGTCAATTACGGTTACGGTAGTTATTATGTTGTTAATAAAACTTAATATGTTCTGATCTAGTAAATACCGCGAAAAACTTTTTGCAACAGAAATTAAGCCTTTTTCGCAAGGAATAATAAACACACAATTACTATAGTATATATGTTGGGTGAGGGTGCCTTATTATGGACGGTGTTTTAATTGTGGAGGGCTGATTAAATTCGTCTTAGTTGAAAACTGTTGAAGCTCACAGTTGCAGAATCAGTAGATGGAAAGCCGAACTTAACAACCCAAAATGAAATTTTGTTAAACACTGACTCCTATATAAGACATACCACCGGTGGCCACAATTAGGCACCTTCACCCTACTAATAAATTTTATTGTTTTCACTTACCTCCACCCTCCACAAGTTTAACCAAGTCAATCTCTAAACTTGGATTGACTTTGCTGTAGCCATTGCAAATCCAGCCATAACGATCTCGAGGAAGCTGAATAATCAAAGCAGGACTTGGCATGAACTTGAATTTCAACAAACTACTATTGTTTTGAATGCTCAAGTCCAAAAGATGCTGGATTGTTCGGAATTCAAAATCATACTTCTGGATGTGGGGCAATGTCAATGTGCACGTACAGATGTTGGGCTGAATTATTGTTGGAGTATTCCAAAAACGACGGCAGACTCAAGGCTTCTTTAAAGAGTGTATTTATAAATCTTGTTGCATCTGCTAATGTCACCAAAATAAAAGGAAAACTGTGATTTGAGGTTAATGCTTTTTAACCTGTTAACTGTTAATAACTAACAGGTGCAGCAGCATTATATTTTTTTATTATTTATTACTGATTTGATTCCTCATATGCTGGAAGGTCATCAGTTGAAGTTGTTTATGAGTTCAATTACCTTTAATGCACCTAATTGGTGGGACGTGTCTAAAATCTGCAATCACACGACCGCTTCCTTCTTCAAAGGCGAGATCCCGAGCACGGAGTTTTCTTACAATTTCAGTCTCCAAAAATATTTTAAAGGCCTCTCCAGCTAAACAATCCCGCTCTGTAATGTGAAGTGGGGTCTCGTCAAAAATGGAAGGACAAGCAAATAGTGCAAATAGTATATTCCCCTCAAAGTTTGGGACTGCCATCTTAGCTCCAATAATTTACTATCTTTCCCTGCAGAAAACGAAAAGAACGTGTTATAATAATATTACAGATATTATACTACGATACAACAACAACCATTAATACCAATACCAATTTAAACCTGAACGTACATACCATACAGTAAATATTTGCAGTAAAATAATAAACTAGCCATAAAATAAAATGTACATAACTTGTAACTAACTATTAATTTAGAGGCCCGTCTACTATAAGAAAAATGTGGTGAGTATCTATAAATATGTAGTTGGTAGTAAGTACTTACGTACCACTAATAATGAATAAAATGAAGTCAACTATCAACTATCACGGGATAAACAATTATTAATCAAAACTTTGTGCACTGTCAGCTGTCTAAAATAGTTGATATTAAGATGTGCAACAAAATTTCTGCTCGAAATACAGTCACAGTTAGTAGTGTCAAAATTAAGTAGTGTTTGTCAAACTTTTTTCCACTGAAACTTCCACACGAGCCTGGTAGCTGGTAGTAGTAGCTCAGATACAGAAATATTTGGAAAAATAACTTTGAAAGCTGATCAGTCTTGTGTACCTGCACCTCTAGTTAATGCTTACCATGGAAAAGCTGAAGTACTAACAAGTAAATAAATACTGCACTGGTGTTAGGCGGCTATGTCTCATGTTTTATGAAAATGGCTACGGTAGTTAATGTGTATTACGGGCCGTTTTAAGTTTTAAACAATATATTTAATCAACACCGACAACGCCAATTTTCTAATTTCGTTTTACGAATACATGGAACTTGGAATGTTGAAATTTACAACGCAGTAAAGTTTTAGAATGAAAAGATTTTATTATACATTTTCCATTTCATGACTGGCGAAGTGGCGAAGGGTCCCCCTTCCCACCAAATAACTTGCAATAAACCGCACTGTCAAAAGGCAAGGTTTTCTTCATCAATAGACTACTGCTTACTGCTTTGTTATCTCTACTATAACGATAACGATACGCGTCACGCGTTGTTTAAAATTAAAACCGGAGGTCAACCCACAGCGTCCAGAATTACAGACCCGCGTTATAGCTAATAGCACGTAGTCACGTAGTGTTAAAGCATAGGAGACCCCGCCGCGTTGTATTAACTGCTAGACGCTTACCCTCACGCTCTATTAGAGACCCACGCTCAAATAGAGACCCGCATAGTGTTAAAGTAAATGCGGTAATTACCTATTGCTATTACATTCAACTGTCAACATTCAAACCTTGCTAATTTTATGACCATGAACCGGGAAAGTGACTTACATGTTAGTGACCTTTAGGTTTTAAATTATAATACGCAGCTTACAATAGAAAGCCTTCATGATTGCGAATTTTTTCCAGATTTTTAATCCGCTTCTAATTATATTTATTTATATTTAAATATTACCTGGACTGTGTCTCCCAATATCAGCAAATTTTGACTTGCTTTCGACGTGATTCAAAATTTCAAAAGAATTTCGAACAAATTTTGATGCAATTTCAAAAAAAAATTTAAAAAAACATTTAGCAATAGGTTAGTTCAGTAAAAACGTATTTTATAATTACCTAATAATTATTTAACTGGATGTAATTACCGCAAGCTATTTAAAACTAACAATAAGCAAAATAAGTGTTAACTAATAACAGTTTGAATAGTTAAAAAATAGTGTACATATAATATGTATTAAGTCAAATAAAATACGCAGCAAGCAGTTTAGTTCCTTTTCTCTTGTAGACAGTGAGTTAAATTACATTAAATTAACACAAAATAAAGTTGCTAAATGCAAAAGCCGGTATACCATGGTTCCACTGTACACTGTCACTGGATCCATCCATTCAAGCGACATAGGGGTCGTTCAAGTATTACGTAACGCAGTCAGGGGTAGTGGGTAGGTCAATGTCAGCCATTTTTTCCTATGCTTTAACATGTCGTTACGTAACGTTTTAGGGTAGTGGGTGGGTCAAAATTTGACCCTTTTGCGTTACGTAATACTTGAACGGTCCCTTATGTACAAGAGGATTAGTACTTAGTTAGTACATCGTCGTGGTAGAATCCTTCTTCTACTGAGCCTTCTGCCTTCTGCCTTCTGCCTTCTAGAAGTTGTGGCTGTGGAAAAGCTACACTTGCAACTATTACGTCATACGATATTTCTCTTTTACCCCACCCCCCTCAATATCATACAAAGACGAGAGATCTGCCTAGAAGACAAGGCAGTAGTGAGAAAGGAATAGAAATCACAACACGTCCTCCCACATATTCTCCTCAAATTCTCCAGACAGCATCGGCCATCTGACAGAGAGTGAGGAAGATCCATAGAAGGAGATAATGAAATAAATTCAACTCGCAGCCCTCCACCACAAAGCGTCTATGAGCCATGAAAGGAATTAAATGATGCTTCCCGAGGCGACAGGAGACGAAGCGAGGAAGGAGCGGAGGCGAACTAGCTAAGGCAGAAACAATCACGCCGCGAAGAAGAGATGGTCTCCGTCATCAATTTCTTCCAAAATCCTTCGGAATCTTTAATTTCTTTTTCCTTTTTCCCTTCTGGAAAATCGGTAGAAAATGACTAGAAAGGAATCGAAGAACATGGAGACTCCGAAAGGAATAAGAGCAATACGGGGGGATTGTCCCCATGGTTCCTGTTAGTGCCATCAAAAAGAATCTAAAATCAAGAAACAGAGAAAATCTGATAATTTCTATATATTCTTATTCCTGTTTATGGTGTTCACCGTGTTCGCGATTGCTCTCTACGAATTCTTTCTAAGTTTATTGTAATTAAATTATTGAGGTCAATTGGACCAAATTATATAAATTATAAAATATCAAATTATATATTGTGAATTACCTGTAATCAACCTGGACCTGGAATTGGAAATCTTCAATGCCACACCCGTGGCATCCGTAAGCGTATCAGTTATAAAATTATTATCTGTAAATTCATTATGTTGTAAATTGTTGGACGAAATCTGAAAAACAAAACAAAAACATGAATTAATAAATATCATTCAGTTGTGGCCCTCGAGCTTATGTCGAATGGGAAATATTTCAGTTAATTTGAACTTATCTTTTCCTTTTGATTTAATATTTAATATAAACTCATAACTTTAAATTTACCTTCTCATCTTCGTTCGTGGAGCGTTCTCATTTATATTGGCAAACCGTCCGTTGATTCTCATATCTTACATCACCGAATCTTGAAATAAGAAATTAAAATTAAGTTAACATAATTTGCATCATAATTAATCGGCTCATTCATTAGTCGTCAGCAGTGGTTCCATGAACCCGCTTGACGTAATTTAGGGACTTTGGTTCATGCATCAAAACAGGCAAAAATCAATAAAAATAAAGTCGAAATTGAAGGGAGACTGGGAGGAACGAACCCGCGGCTCAGGCTGTCTTTTGCCGGTTTGTCCTCCAAGTTGGAGTGGACGGTGGAGCAAATACGCGATCCGCGTTCCTTCGCAACACGACTTTGCCATCGTCCGCCCAACCTCCCCGACTAACCTAATTGGAAAAATAAACTAAACTAAAATGAAAAACTAAATCTAATTAAAAGAAAATGTAAAAATTAAATCATTACCTGATTGGCATCCAAAATTCAGGGTCGTTGGTCGGCCTGGACTGGTGGTAATGGTGCGGTGTGTGTCTGTCGCATGCCTTCTCCAGCTTCCCAGACACTCTCCACCGCACCTCTCCGTCCTTTCTGGGCTGGATGTGGTTGCTGGACACGGAGCCAGCACCACTTCCCTAACGATCCTCCTGCAAAATAAATAAAATTAATTAAACTAAATAAAAATAAAACTTACCTCAATTGGTTCAAAATTAAGGACAAGTCGTTGCTGCTGAACTGGAGTGACGGGGACGGTGGACGTTTGTCAGTTGGAACGCTCAGTGATGCAAACGTCCTTCTCTGTCCCTTGTCCGTCCCGTCCAGTGGCGTTGGAGCTGAGGGCCATGGGAGGATGTCAAGCGTCCTCCAGGCCTCCGACCTTCACGCCGGCTTGTCCTCCTGAAATGAGAAGCAAAATTAGTGAGTCTTCTCCCTCCACTCCTCATCATCAGTAGCAACCAAAAATATAATTGGCAAAATTTCCCGAGCAGACCGAATTTCCATCGGTGGGACCTGGAACCATTCGACCGTGATCCTGCTCCGTTTGCCGTCAACGGTCGATGTGGTTCCGTAATCCCTCAGGAAGTCGGGAGCTCGTGGTGGCGAAGCCGGGGCCGTGGATGACATTATTCACAGCCTTGACCTCAGCCACCGAGCTACACTGCTCTTGGAATTCTTAAACCTAAAAATATAGCATAAATCGTAGCTAAAATAAATTATGCATTTAAAATTAGAATAAATAAAAATTAACATTCTCACCATCTGTAGCTATGCTGGAGACTCTTGGCTGGAGTCTCAGCCGAGTCTCCCTTCCCCTCTTCATAGGTCTCCGGCCTCCTCCGGAGTGGTGGAACACCCCCGTAAATTAACTTAAATACTACAATCTGACACCTACCATCTTTCACACCCTCATATTTATTATTATTAAATTATAAAAATTTAAATTATCCCCATTTTCAAGGGGTTTCATAGATGCATAAAGGTGAAGGGATGTGGTAAACTCGGATATGGCCTCCCACCCTCACTATTTATGGGGAGGAGAATACCATACTCGTTTCAGTAGTATGTATTATTATTTCGTCAAAATCTCTCTCTCTCCTTTTGAGCTGGCCAATGGGCAGCTGAGACCATGTGTCCGACGGACTAATCAGCGATTGAGACCATGTATGATAGCTACCAGGCAGATATCTCGTCTTTGAATATCATACAAATCCGTATGTACATTATTAATATAAGGGATGGGCGTAATACCCCCCCTAAACTATATGACGTAATACTTGCAAGGCCCATCAAAGTATAAATAACGCATATCGTACATACAGTGCATAAGCCATTTCTATATAAGCAATTTAATTACTATAGCTGTCTAATATAAGATGCACACTAATTTAAATAATAAGAAATGTACGCACAACGCAATAATAAATCTAAACGTATTAATTTTGTAGCTCAATAATATCGCAGAAACGACAACAGAACGACAAAAACGATCCTTATCACAGTGTAAGAAAAACGTTCATAATCGTTCGTTTCGCCTCGCATGAGCTTCGTTCAATTTTTGGGCGCAAAAAACGGACTCATGGAGCTTTCGGCGTTTTGAAACGGACTCAAGGCTCATGTGGGTCCCTGAAAGCTCATGAAAAAGCGTTTCCACCTCCCGGCCGTCTTGACGGACGGATAATATTTTGTCTACCTGTAGATTTTTTCCCTTTCCAACTTTCCACTCTAAAAGTACCTAAGTACCTACTACCTACTTACTCACCGCCTACCAGGGCCTGGGCTATATGAGAGGATATGAGTATGAAATGTTTGAATACTATAAATTATCAAATTGTGATGTTATGGAGTTTAATAAGTTTAATTTATTTTATGACTGTGTGTGTAATTTACTATGTACTATTAATTTCCAACAACTAAAACAACAACAAAAATGGTAGCATTTGTTTTTTTATTTTTTAATGTTTTTTTTATTTAAGATTTTATTCAAATTAAAAACAGTAGAAAAAGCAAAATATGGTCAAAATCATTAACCAAAAAAAATGCGTTGTAAATAACTATCATTATTTAAAAAAGGAAAACTTTATAAATATTCAGTAATAATAAATAAAAATAGAACATAGGTATAGTCGTATAGTATGACGTATTATCGTAATCGTTAATATAGTAAATAGTAATAGTAAAGTAAAACAGTTAAGTTTATTTTTCGTCGAGACACTCAATCACTCAACTAAAATACATAAATATTTTGAATCGGTCTGACAACTGCTTTTATTTTCATTTAATTAGCATTAATACTATGGGGGTTCTAAGATCATAACGTGATAAAGTTTGAGGGAGGTGGGGTCTGGAAAAAAATACACCCTATCACTAACATTAGCTAGACAGAATTTGAGGAAGTTCGTATGACGTTATAGCTGTGAGACCCTTTATAGTATAGTACCTTCTATACTTAATCCTTCCTATACTGTGTTCACGATATACATACTGCCTACCTACCTGTGCCAGCAGAAATTGTCAACTTCACTCCCTAATGGTAAAACGCTCCACCACCCCAAAGCGCGAGGGCGTTTTCGGGGGGCAAAACGGACTCGAAAGCTCGGCCTTCGTGCTTTTCCAATCGAAAGCTCATGCCTTCGCAGGAAAATAGAACGGCGCCCCGTTCGCGTGGCATCGTTCAGCCGTTCGAACGAGAAAAGTCTTACACTGCCTTATCAGCACTTTACATACAAATCAAACGTTCCCGCTTTGATACTTACTACATTGTACATGTAAGAGTGCTGTAGATGTAGGATGAAATGTAGATCTCCTCTAAAACTCTGAAGTTCCATTTCTATCCCAGCAAACTCCAAAGAATCATTATAAGAAACGCTCTCGGTGTCACTACCCTTGCTAGTTCCTTCCAGTTACCCCTTACCCCTTTACTACAACAACAGCTACAGCATAGCACTGTTTTTACATTTCACCCTCTGAATAAAGAATTAGTTCAGCCGGTTCAGTGCAGTGAGCGGACTAATAAATTGTGTTTACTGACTTAAGGCAGCAAAAGGTAATGACTTTATAATTTTAAATTAATTGCATTTTTGTTATACATTTCAATAAAATTTCAATTAAACATTTTTCCAATAATATCCCCAACCTAAATCATATACAATTTAAAACTAATCTAAAATAAACATAATAAAAACCGCCCCTAGTGATCGAAATGGTCTGGTATAGTCCTGGTTTTATGGTCTGGTCTGGTCCGACATCACTGGACCAAACAAGACCAGACCGCTTCAGACCAGTAAATCTCGAAACAAAATTTGTCTGAATAATTTCGCCTAAAATTTTGCTCCGGATTTTTCAAAAAATAAATATCACTCATTTAAAAGAAATAATTTTTTAATTAATTTTTAAATATATATATGATATACACAGTTAATTCAACAAAAAAAGAGCAGAAAACAAAATTATACCGCCGAATTTCCTTAAAACCTTCGCATATGGTCGGACCAGGAAAATATTGTCTGGTTTGGTCTGGTCCAAAATCCTCGGACCAGACCAGACCATTTCGGTCACCAACCATCCCTTCTGTATCATTTCCCTTGTATATGCATATCCGCATTTTCCCAATCATATTAACTGACAGTAAATCTCTTATCTTTCCAAAAAATTCTAAAAGCAAAACCGTATCTTTCCATGTTGTCATTTCTAAAGAACGATACGGGTTTACCTTTAGAATTTTTTTATAAATATACCCGGATTTGCTTCCAGTAGATTGAACAAATGCAGATTTGCTTCTTCACTAACAAATTACGTTTTATTTATATCTATATAGCAAAGCAAGCACAGAAGCGAAGACAGCCTCAATTCATAATTAAACCATGGCCTTCGTTCGCATAAATACAGAGCTTCAAAAGATAACACGTGGCCCCCCGGCCAATTGCTCAGCTGGACCCATAACTAGAAATGACCTGTACAACTGGCGAGCAGTCATCATGGGGCCCAAGAACAGTCCATACCTCGGCGGCGTCTTCCAGCTCACGATCAAGTTTCCCGCAAACTACCCCGCCTCCCCGCCGGTTGTCGTCTTCATCACGCCCATCTACCATCCCAATATTACCACGAGCGGTGCCATTTGTCTGGACATTCTCAAACCTTCAAAATGGAAACCAGTGACCTCCGTCTCCAAATTACTCCTCTCCATCTGCGCCCTTCTCGCCGAACCGAATCCGTATGATCCTCTCCGACACGATGTGGCTAGCATTTACAAGACGGACCGGCGACGGTACAACAAAGAAGCAGCCGACTTTACAAGGCAACATGCCATGTCACGATAATTTTTATTTCAATATTAAAAACAGTCCACGAATCTCAAACTTTTTTTCAACCCATATGATCTTGTTATATATTGTTGCAAACATAAAAAAAAATGAATTATTTGTCTTTGTTCCGAATAATTGAGTATTTTACAGTTACATACAACTTTTAGTTTTGTTTATGTATTGCCATTATTGAGCTAACATATTATGGAGTCGTGGAATTTATCCTTAAATTAAAATAAATGTCAAGAATAAAGTTGCTAAACTCAGCACTACTTTGTATTTTCAAAAGTATTGCAACTTGGAACAAAGTATATAGTGGTCAATTTATTAACATAATTTAAAATTACATCTTTATTCATTAGATCTTACCTTACGATTAGTATTTTATTACATTTATGGATACATTTAACTACAACTGCGAATTTTGCCGGTATTCATAACATAGATTTTATTTTTGCTGCTTAATAGACCAATACCAAAAGAAACCAAATGTGTTAAAAATACCAGCAAGAAAATGACGACGAGAACTTTATTTCATTGTTGCCAATTTTCGTATGGGGTTCAGCATGTAATTAGCATATAATAATTTATTTGAAAGGCAAGTAAATCTATCTGTACATATAATTCATAGCTGGTCAAGATTCAGTATGATTCATATCCAATTTTAGCTGAAGCCGAAATGCAGTTTTTACAATAACAAGCATTAAATATCTTAAAAATCCTTTTTATTTTTTTGAGTGGCGTTGTTTTTCTGAATTAATTAAATATCGGACGGGAGGCAATTCCTCTCCATCCAGCTCGTTGCAACAGACCTCGAAAACGAGTACTGACACATTCCGTCCAACTTCCTGTCCAGTCACATTCTTTACAGCCTGTATTTATATTAATTATTAAAATGCGGTGTACAATATAAAAAAAACAGACTTTGCAAGCCACTGTAGAGTGTAGAGCCTTAAATATCCGGAAATTGCGAAGGCAAAAATACCAAATAGAATGTGAATTTATAAATATTTTTCACCTCAGTCAAGCGCAGTGGTAGCATCGCATCTATTTGCTCCGGAGTCCAGAACCATGCGAACAGTACGGTAGTCCCTTGGTCTTGACAGATCATGTCAACTTGTAATTTGTGTTCTTCTGCGAACCACTTCATAAATTCCCCAACTGTCAGTTCACCCACGACCTTTTTTTTCAATAAAGAAAAATATTTCAGCATTATTATCGTCTAAAGAATCAAAGTGAGCCATATTCATTATTATAATTAATAATTAACTATAATAAGTAATTATAATGATTAAAGAAATGTAAATCCTAGCATGCATCTATTTCAACTTTATAACTGAATAGAAATCAAAATTCATACGTCAATTGTATCCCAAAGTGACCACTTGACACCATTGTAAAACCTGAGAGGGGGTGGTGCGGGCTGAGTAATCGTCAGTTTTGGAATGGCCAAGTTAATGAAAATGTTGCTGTACTTTTCAATGTTTGTCACCCCCTGTACAATTTTAATCAGTTCCAGTCCCACAAACCCTGCTACAACGCTGGTCGTGGTCGCAATCGCAGGGATGATTTTCCCAGCAATTAATTTCGACTTGAGTCTGTCCGCATGTGCAATGCCGTAGTTGGAGGCGCGGGAATTTGAGGTGGCCACAACAAAGTCCATGTGTAGGTTCGAATCGTCGTCCTTTTCGAATTCTAGTGGAAGGATCTTCAAGTCCTGGTAATAAAGTAGGGTGATAATAATTGACAAGAAGACACAGAATGTAATTACGAAACAATTATTACAATTTAAAAAATAATTAATTATTATTAAAATTAAACCAAACTGTATTGAAGCATAGTATACTGTAAAATATTTACTGTACAGTTCAAGCTACGAATTTTGTCAGCCATTTCCTGCTTTAAATCAAGATCAGCAACAGCAGGTGCATTTGCAGGGGAAGCTTCGACTTCATGCTCTGTGGTCGGGATAGTGACGCCAGCTTGAGGTGTAAATGGAGGAACGTGAATGCTCTGTAAGATCCCCTTCACTCGACTTTTATTACCCTCCCGCTGAATTCCGTAACAATCCGCTCGAAGATTGGCGGCTGTGAAAACAAAATCCAGACACAGCTCACCATCACTTTCAAGAGTGAAATCCAGCGGATGAGGACAGCGCTTGGGTGCTTCCCAGAAATGGAGGCCAGAGGATGTTTTTGCATCTCGTGGGAAATTGAAGAGAAGCTGTAAAATCTGGTTTCGAAAATGATCTTCCCACTGACAACGAGCCCACGTGACGCAGTCTTCAAAGGTGGAGGGTCGGTCCTGCTTTAGAACTTGGTAAAGGGATTTCAGTGCGTCGGCTGATTGGTCACCAGGGAGTGCGAGAAGTTTGTCTAAAAATCTGTTTGCAACCAAAAGTCTGTTAGTTAAAAATTACCACAGTTAAAAATTAAGGATGATAGATTGCTATACTGAAGAAGCAAACCTGCCGATTAAGCTATTATTTTAATTTAAAGTTTAATTTGGCTTTAATGTTAAAATCGGATAAGTAATAAATTAAAGCGAGAGGGGGGAATATGTTCTTGTCAATGAATTTGATTTCTTTAATCAGCAACAGGGACAATTAAACTTACGTGGGGTCCTTGAGGAAGGAAAGTGCATTCTCCATGGGATGTGTAAAAAGTCCCTGGAACAAGTCCCTCGCCCACTGCAGTGTGTGTTCAATCGAATTTGGGAAGCTTTTGAGGGTGCACAATGGAATCTCATCTTTGGGTCCCTCCTTCACGGATCCGTATGACTCCGTTACGAAGGGAAGCACAACCTTTTTATAAGACAAAGGAGTGTTTTGTATATATTAGTACACCACCACTTCGTTTAAACAGTTTTTAAATACACAGTAACATAATGAATTAAAAAACTTCGGCTCACTTGTACATTGCCCTTCGTCCCCATAGTTCCACTCTCCAGCAGAGGCAGTCGATGGCGAATACACTGACGATCCATGTAAAGACGGGCCTCCACATTATCCAGAGCATTTGCCACCCCATTTAAACCCCCGTAGAATTCCTCCCCATACACACCCTCTGAGCAGGTTCCCATACGATTCTCGTGAGCTTCTATTGAAATGAGCGGGTTCATTTTTTGAATGGCGGCCTTGGCAGTGAGTGCCTTGCTCTGGCCTACATTTTCAGGCCGGAAAAGGAATTGCCGGTTCAGATTTGACCTCTCAATGAAGTCCATATCCGTCACTACCAAATGGCCAATCCCCATCATTCCAAAATTCTTGAGGAGCTCACAGCCTTAAATACAATTCGTCTTTATTGTTCTACAGTCATTCATATTTACGAATAACAATTTTTAGCA
Organism: Dicyrtomina minuta; assembly: GCA_949802685.1. Taxonomy (NCBI): domain Eukaryota; kingdom Metazoa; phylum Arthropoda; class Collembola; order Symphypleona; family Dicyrtomidae; genus Dicyrtomina; species Dicyrtomina minuta. The sequence goes on along the minus strand of OX461808.1, from coordinate 148,661,199 downwards.
TTGGTATTTACATATGGATGATAAATATTACCTATCGCTCCCGCCCCCAAAACGAACCAGAGCTGTTGAGCCAGTTTATTTTGGAAAGAATTTCCAAATACTGCAGTCTGGCCATCGTAGCGACTCTGCCTTGCTTCAAAGTCAGATTTGTCAGATGGACTGTCAGGTAGGCACTCAACAGCGTCGAAGTAGAGCCATTGATTTATGGGGGTAAATTTTCCACTACAAGCTTTCATTACCTACGTCCCACAAATAGCAACAAATATAGTCGGAATTCTTGATGCATATAGTTAACTAGTCGAGAAAAAGGTGCATTCCTAATGGTGCGTTGTAACTTAAATTTACCTCTTGAGCTGCAATGCCGCCAAAGATCCCATTCACAGGGGGAAGTTGACCCCTTGCAATGTAAGAAAATTGCCTTAATAATTCTGATTTTAAACCAGTGCCGGTCCCAGTCCCGGTCTCTGCTGCTGCAGATTCTTGAGCGAGTGCCACAAAAGTATGAGCATCCTCCTCGTCCCATGATCTAGGGACTCGTCCCTGTTTCAGGATGAATTTGTTCAGTGCTTCATAAGCAACGTGAAGTGTGGGCGGATGGTCCAACTTGGCATAGTTGTAATTTATTATTTTCGGAGCCTTCACAGAGTCTCTGTAGGATTTATACGACTTTTTTTGTGGAACTTTGACCTGGGTCACTGCCCCATCACCAAGGTAGGCTCCAAACTCTGTTAAGGATCATAAGTTAAGGATACAGTTCTACATTTTACAATGTATTCAATTTTGCCGCATTAAATTCTTTTGAAAAAGCGACAGCGCTTACCACTTGTATCCACGTCCACAGAAAACGAGAAAGGCTCAGTCACTGTGATCTGCATGGAATCCAACGTGTTCAGTTCGACCATCCCCACAACTTCCCTGAAGACAACGTGGTCCCCGCTGTAGAAGCCATGTCTCTCATTACAAGTCACGACGGCATCCTTCCCCTTCGTCACATTAGTCACAAATCTCGTGAGTGGCTCCTTCCCGTTACTGTCCAAGATTACAAAGTCCTCCCCCATGTCACAGAAAATTCGGCCGAAGAGCCCATTCGTTTGGGCGAGAACAAGTGCAATATTGTTTTGGTGACAAAAGTCCGTGATCTCCAATAGAATGTCCAGACTTGTGCGTTCCACCTCCGTGAGAACGAGGACATTGTAGTTGGACAGAATCTCTGTCGTAAGAGGACTCGTAGTAGTAAGGTGCTGGACATTCACATACGGGTTCAAGCTAGACAAGTGCCCGAGAGAAACTGCAGCCCGGTTGGAGCCAATGTCCGACTCGGTCAAGTAGTATTGTGAGGACAGATCCTGCCACTCGACTGCCTTCGGATCGTGCAGTGTGAGGGATTTAATTCCGCCTGTAATTAAATTTGAACGGAAATCGAACCTCTATATAATGTATAATGTTGTACGTTGAATCGTTATGTTAGCAGCAAAAAATAAAACTCTAGAATTTATTTGTTTTCCATTCTACACTGTACACTGCTGCTGTACCCTGTAAATTCTAATAACAAAATGACCCAAAAAACAAACCTAAAATGACATTCTTGGCAATTTCCACCCCCAGACCGCCAACTCCAGAGAGAAGCACGTCCGAGTTGGCCATTCGTCGCATCGCATCCTTCCCCAGGACGTAGATCTGTCGGGAGTAGAGTGACTCGTCCAGTGCAGACTCCGACTCCAGTCCATCCAAACTCATTGCACTGCCTTGTTTCTGTTTAGGCTGAGTAGACTCGTATTTTTCTCCCATAATTAATTTGTCAGGAGCCGTAGTGGCAATTCTATGCTGCGTTTTGAAACTAGACAGAAACAGAAAAAATATGAAAGTTGGAAAACTACACTGATATTTCGAGTTTCGAAAAAGTTCCCCAGTCCCAAATTGTAATGTAAGTAGTTTGTGCACTAAAAAGAGTATTTGAATTTCTGGCGCATAAATATAGAACACAGTTCGTTCGATGGACAGACCAACGTGCATAAATTACGTAGCACAAAAATCGGAAATTTTGGAACCCTTCACCGCTTTTTTGTATGTACGCCGATGTAAAAGGATGTGCAACTTGAACCCCTGCCTCGCCTCTACGTCCCACGTAATTTATGCACGTAAACTGTCAGTATGGGGGTGACTCATAAGTGTTGTTATCGAAAAATCCCGATTTCTATATGACCCGCTTGTCACCACTATAAAACTATTAGTATTGCGCGAATGACTTTCTTTAACTCGTTCGGATTCGGAGGTCATCAAAATCCAAGTAGACCCATTGACGACTCGTGGCCTCATTTACGGACGATCCCTTACTTATACGCTTATGAATATAATTGCAATGTTTAATAAGGTTGTAGTTACAATAAGATCACCACGTGGTGGTAGGTGGTTACGTTCTACTTGAGCCTTCTGCCTTCGCCTTCTAGAAGTTGTGGCTGTGGAAGAGCTACATTTTTTATTTATCAAAGTATGCAGAACGCATATAGTACATACAGTGTATAGCAATTTCTATGTATGCAATTTAATTATTATAGCTGTCTAATATAAGATGCACAGTAATTTAAATACATGATAAGAAAACTACGCACAACGCAATAATAAATCTAAACGTATTTTGTAGCTCAATAATATCGCAGAAACGACAACCGAACGACAAAAGCGATCCTTTTCAGTACTCTACATACAAATCAAACGTTCAGGTTCAGTCCGCTTTGATACTTATTACTACATTGTACATGTAAGAGTAAGATTGCTGTAGATGTAGATCTCCTCTAAAACTCTGAAGTTCCATTTCTATCCCAGCAAACTCCAAAGAATCATTATAGGAAACGCTCTCGGTGTCACTACCTTTGATCGTTCCAGTTACCGCTTACCCCTTTACTACAACAACAGCTACATCATAGCACTGTTTTTACATTTCACCCTCTGAATAAAGAATTAGTTCAGCCGGTTCAGTGCAGTGAGCGGACTAATAAATTGTAATTACTGACTATAAGGCAGCAAAAGGTAATGACGTTAGAATTTCAAATTAATTGCATTTTTCTTTTACATTTCAATAAAATTTCAATTAAGCATTTTTCCAATTATATCCCCAACCTAAATCATATGCAATTTAAAACTAATCTAAAACAATAATAATATCAACCGCCCCTTCTGTATCATTTCCTTTGTGTAGCTACGAGTCAATTCATACCGGTGTAAAATATAATACCTATGAATTATTATTCTTATGGGTATTTTAGACAAACACAGAGAAAAATGCGCGTTTCGGTTATCAACATGGAGGAGCAGACCCTGGATTTTGAGGTTTGTCCTAACTGGAAAGTGGGGGACTTGAAGGCGAAAGTTTGTCAGCGCACCGGAGACTCACCCGACGACTTCCGTCTCATTTTCCAAGGGAAAAACTTGCAGGAGGAGGAGCGCCTCGATGCGAATAATATTCAAGACGGTATGTAATTTTATTTATCGTTTGTCGTTTGTTCAAATTTCAATAAAGTTTTGCAAGGTTGAAGGTAGCTGCTATGAAACTCTGGAATTTTGTAAAAGTGCCAACGTTGAAAACCACCTGTCTGTAGCGGTAAGCGAGAATGAATAATTGGAGTTGTTAAGTATTGAGTCTGCATTTCTATAAATTTCGTTTTTTTACCTATAGGAATGGGTAAATTAATATTAATATCGTTACTACTTTTATATCAGCTGCAATTATTGCTTCCCGCTACAGACATATTGTGATGAGGAATTAATTTTAATAGTTTTTAGTACATTAAATAATCATATAATTAATTTGATTTCTTTAAAAAACAATTCCAGGTTCGGTCATTCACTTGGTGGGTCGGTCTGTGGGTGGATGGGACTAAGAAACTGTTTTATTTTTTGTGTGTAATTGATGATGATGTGATGAATAAAAAATATTACAAATATTTAATTGCGTAATAAATTTTGAAATCTCAAAAATGTAAAATTAGCTAAAAGCGCAGTGTATAGGTGATTGATTTAACTCCCTATTTGTACTAATATGAAAGTCATTGCGTTATACCTACCTATATCATGAATGAGCATAGTAAGTTATACAGAAGTGCAATAATTAAACCTTACATGTAAGTAGCTTTACGAAAATTGTTAATTGATTTTGGATCATCAGCCGATAATTAATTTTATTACATCTCATCTAAATTATTTATTTCTGATAAAAACTATACGGCAACTATGGCATTGTAGCATTTTACTAAAAACGTATTGAGTAATATTATACAGATATACTAATCAATTTTGCATAAATTCTTGAGTCACACCGTTTATGAGCTGCACAGCTCCTTATCGCGATCAGCCAGAACCTTATCTTGATTTCCTTATCTTGTTACCTTCTTCTTTCTTAATGGTAAGCATAGGAACATCACTTCTAAAGTCACCGTAAAATTATATCATTGGCGTACATAAACACTAAATTTTTTACATTTATTGAAAAACTAAGGTTGTCAAAGAACTGCAGCCAACAACGGGCATCTGTCCTGCAACATCCATGCTCCTCTTACCTCTAACCATATTATTTTTGGGGGTCCATATAGCAGGGGCCGATTGCATAGCGGGCCCAAATAGCAGGGGCCGATTGCATAGCGGGCCCAAATAGCAGGGGCCTATTGCATACGGGGGCCCAAATAGCAGGGGCCGATTTTCAGGGGACTATTGCTGGGGGGCCACTTTTAGGGCCATTCAGCCACCGTACCATTGTATTTATCTCTACATCCCGCCGTGTCTTCTCCGATTTCATAGCATTTGACCTTGTCTTGTAAATATACTATTAAAACATGTCAAAAAAATTCTAAAGAGGTTCCTTCTTGACGCTTTACACTACTTTACGTACGTGTGAGTCAGTGAGATGTAAAATTCTGTGTTTTCATAATATTGTTATACCGATTACTTCTAGACTAAGAAATAAAATTAAAGTCGTCGCATAAGAAATACGCGAAGTAAATTGAGCTGCTTATGAAAAAAATCTATAGCTTAGCAATTTCGTAAATAACTATCGTTTATTAGCATAAAGTACACTCATTGCATCCACGGATGACGTCATTTGTGGACGCTCCCTAAAGATAGCAGTAAAGCTGGGTTTATATAGAAAGCGTCAAAAAAATTGCCTCAACTAGCGTCACATTTTTTAAAATCGCTACTAAAAGTTGCTTGGACGAAATAAATGAAATTGCTTCATTTTTTAAATTGCTTGCACATAGCTTGCGTCGAAGTCAATTTCAGAGAAGCGTCAAAAAAATCACATATAGCCCCACATTTAGAGAGACTTCAAATTAATGTCAACATAATTTTTAAAAATAATTGTGGTGCCAAGAAATATGACAAATTACTAATGTATCATTTTTTTTAACTTGGGCCTGAAATATTGTATGAAATAATTAACTGTGGTTTTAGTTTTTAAGCTGTGCAGGTCAAACACGGCTTTTATATTTTAATATGTTCAATCTTCTTTTGCGTTGCTAATTTTAACACCATTTAAATTTAAAAATGAAGTGAAAACTAACTTTCAGTAAACGTTCAATACATTTAGTTTACCAAGTGGCATAACACAACAAGCAGTGAACAAATAAGAATTAGCTTGTTAAATAATAATTTTTTACATCCCATGTTTGTGTACGTATCTAAATTTTAACAACATAACTAATTAGTAAAAAATGACCACTAACTACTACATTGCAATTTGTAGGTTAATCTGAAAGTACATACGTATAGCCACGTATTTTTAATTTTTAATTAATATTGTCTAATAATGGTAAAAAAGTTAGTGGCAGGACCAGGCAACATAAGTCTTGTACGGTAGTGCCGTAACATTGTATTATTACTGAATGAAAAATGTTTTACAAGAAGTTGTAATAATTGTAATTTACAATACAGTGAATACAGTCACAATTAGCGCTTTTGATACTGTATCATTGACTACTAATTAAGATTAAATTATTAACGGAGTGAAGATGTGGATAGATAATTTAAGGTGTAGAATAAACTCATTCAACAACGTAGAATTTATTGTTGTATTGTAATTGTGTTTAAAGTTCAAAATTTTAATTTATAAAAAACTCAAAACAATATTATTACACTAGTCAACTCAACGGCAGTGGCAGTGGCAGCCAGGCAGTGGTGTAAATATCATATCCTAAGCAGTTGTTAAGTAGTACAGAGTTCCTTGATAGAAAATTCACGGTACTGCTCATGCGCGTGTAGTTTTGCAGCTAGCAACTTTCTGACGCTAGCGTCAGAAAGTATCCAATATCAAACCAGTCTTGATGCCAGCGTCAGCGTCAAATTTTGTGGCAGCATCAAAAATTGCGCCTTGACGCTCTCTATGTGAAACAAAAACTATCAGCAATTTTTCAAAAAATTGCTGACGCTAGCGATTTTTTGCCTTGACGCTTTCTATATAAACCCAGCTTAATAGAAGTAGCAGTAGAGTGCGTAAATGTGATCGGGTTCACTTTTTTTCAACTTTGAAAATCTGTAACTTTTTACCCAGCCGACGCACAATGAAGAAGTTATCATTATACTTCTCCTTTACTCCTTTATGTACAAAAAAATACTCAGTGTCGAAAATTAAAAGTTGCAAGAGATACAGGTCATTGTACAAAACAATTTCGAAAAGTCTTACAACGCCCCAAGTGCCCTTAATGTGATCAGTTAGTTTAAATACATTTAAAGGTAATGGAAAAGTAGGGTCTTTAATGTGATCGGCATGAAAAAACTCAAAAAAGTGTTCAAAACTTTCATAATTTTACATAGCCAGAGTTTTTGAGGAAAAAAGCTGAAATCACTAGTGATCATAGCTAAGACTATAAGCTGTATGAATATAAGTTGCGCATATTTTTAAAGGCGGTGATATTTGCACAGCGGCCACTGATCACATTTACGCACCTTAGTACTATATATAATTATGAATTTAAAAGAAGTATACACACGCTTTAGCTAGTGTTGTAAAGCTTATAGTTTTCTTATTTCCAGATAGCTGCATGGTGATTGACAGTAAAGACAGTGGAGTGGGGGAGTATGCAGTTAATTTTCGATAGCCGTTCACGTAATATTAATGTGGTGACACAGGGTTGGATGGGTAAAACAAGGATACAATTGGAGTGAAATCATTTATGTATCATCCCTTGTTCAAAGATACGATTACGTCACTCGTATTATTATATTATTATAGAAGGTGTAGAGCCCGCCACCACACAGTTCCCTGCCTGAACTGCTTGTGGGAATCATTCGGAACTCTGTAAAGAAATTATACAACACTCAATGTTCAACAAACCAGTATGATTTTAGCATAGTCAAACTCAAGTAGGCAGTATAAATATAAAAGTTGTGGGAGTCTATGGATTTCATCATTCTTTCTTAATAGTTAGTAAAGCCTTTGGAGCGATTTACGGGTTTGTTTTCCGTTCAAGGAATATTTGTCGGTCCGTGAAGATTCAAATCCGCATTTTACCAATCTTATTTACTGCCAGCAAATCTGTCCAATCAATCCAAAAAAGTCTAACACCAAAAACCGCATCTTTTCATGTTGTCATTTTTAAGGAACGATACGGGTTTACCTTTAGAAATTTTTCGTAAGTATACCCGGATTTGCTTCCAGTAAATTAATGAGAATATAAAAATGCGGATTTGCTTCTTCACTAACAAATTAAGTTTTATTTATATCTATATAGCAAATCAAACATAAGCGAAAACAGCCTCAATCCTCAAGCATGGCCTTTCTTCGCATAAATACTGAGCTGCAAAAGATAACACGTAGCCCCCCAGAAAATTGCTCAGCTGGACCCATAACTAGAAATGACCTGTACAACTGGCAAGCAGTCATCATGGGGCCCAAGAACAGTCCATACTACGGCGGCGCCTTCAAGCTCACGATCAAGTTCCCTAGAAACTACCCCGCCTCCCCGCCGGAAGTCACCTTCGTCACGCCGATCTACCACCCCAATATTAACACGAGCGGAACCATATGTCTGGACATTCTCAAGTCTTCAAAATGGAAACCAGTGACCTCCGTCTCCAAATTACTCCTCTCCATCTCCGCCCTTCTCGCCGAACCGAATCCGGATGATCCATTTCGAGGAGATGTGGCTCTCATTTACAAGACTGACCGGCGACGGTACAACCAAAAAGCAGCCGACTTTACGAGGCAACATGCCATGTCACGATAATTTTTATTTCATTATTAAAAACAGTCCACGAATCTCAAACTTTTTTTCAACCCATATGAATCATATGATCTTGTTTTATATTGTTGCAAACATTTTAAAAAATGAATAATTTGTCTTTTTTTCGATTAATTGAGTATTTTACAGTTACAACTTTTAGTTTCGTTTGTGTTGCCATTATTGAGCTAACATATATTACAGAGTTGTGCAATTCATCCCTAAAGTAAAAACAAATGTCAAAAATAAAGTTGCTACACTCGGCACTACATACTTTCGATTGTCAAAAGTATTGCAACTTGGAAAAAAGTATAGTGATCAATTTATCATCATAATTTAATATTACATCTTCATTCACTAGATCTTACGATTAGCAATTTAATACATCTATGCATACATAACTACAACTGCGAATTTTTTCGGTATCTACAACATAAGGTTTTATTTTTGCTGCTTAATAGACCAATACCAAAACAAACTAAAAGTGTGTTAAAAATACTAGCAAGAAAATGACGACGAGAACTTTATTTCATTGTTGCCAATTTTCCTATGGGGTTTAGCATGTAATTAGCATAAGAGTTTATTTGAAAGGCATGTAAATCGATTTGAACATTTAATTCATATAGCTACTGAAGATTCAGAATGATTCATCCAGCTCCAGCAGCAATTCGTTCAGTAGCTGCGGAGAAACCAAGGAGAGTGAGAGGCAGAAGCCGTAATAAAGTCATAGGCAGTGGATCAGTGGACCACAGATGCTGTAGGCTTTTTCCACAGCAGGCAGGAATCACTTTTGAAATCTGCAACCAAGAAATAAATCACAAGTAATTAATAAAATTACAAGTTTTATTTATTTTAAAAAACTTTTGTTTATTAAAGTGCCTCCGTTTATTTCCAAAGTGTAGAAATATTAGTAGATGTATCTACATAATCCTCCTAAGTGAAGTATGAAAACAGGAGGAATAAGATCCTTTTTAAATTAGTATTACAATAAGGGAAGCTCATAAAACACTGTAACAGTAATTAAGGGGGATAAATGATTAAAATATTAAATATTTCAAGTGTTTAAAAATAAAAAATGCAAATTGTTTTTTTTGCGTGGTTTTGAAAAATTGCTAAATGTTCAGCCGTAACATCCTTGGTAGGTAGCTATACATTTGCTCTAAATTCAAACCACATCGTGGTTCAGGTTCAGCCGTTCAGCGTTCAGCAATATTTGCTGTACGCCGTACGCAGTACGCAGTGAAGTATTCACTGCAGAATTATTTTATTATAAACTACAAGTTTTAGCTATATTATGGTCTATTGAACAGTGTCAGCTAGCCACTATTTTCAGGAGCGTTCACAAATGATGTCATTGTATTCGGCCAATTTTCTGACCTACCTACCCCTCGTCACCCATGTTAAGCATAGTGCAAATCGTCACTTTTCAGACCCACTTACCTATGACCTACTCAACCGATGACATCATTTGTGAACGCTCCCAATACATATTTTAGTTAGTGACCATGAGTTAGTAATTTCTGACTTCTATTGGTTTTGTGTGAGTTAATTAGGTAGGTACCATAGAAATCTAGAGAACACCCGCGATAGGCACTCAGCATTGTAATGAAACTCCCATGCAAGGACGTTTTTCCAGTTTGGCCTGATACATAGGAAAAATCTTGGCGTACACTCGCGCCGTCTATACGTGTGGGGAAGCAACAGCTCCTCAGCATTACATTTGCATAGGGACTGTGCACACCAGCGCCTCTCCAGCTGTAGGGCGGAACTGCTTGCAACAGCTCCTTAGCATTTCACAACATGCAAGTTGCGCACTCATTTAGATGGCGCAGTTCTCCGCTCGTAGGCACTTTTCTGAGCTTCGTACATGTTCTATAGATTTCTATGGTAGGTACCTACTAAAATTTAGAATTAGTAACTAAGAACTAGAATAGTAACTAAATTGCACCTTTCCACAAATCGAATTTACTTTTAGTTATTTGACTGCCTTCATTTCAAGTTCATAACTTGTAATGGTACCTTCCAGTTCATAGTTTAATTTGTGTAAAGTTAGGAACCCAACTTATTCCCAGCTACAGATACAGGATACAGGCATCCGTTTTGTTTTACTTTATTTAACTGAATTACCTTTACTAATGTCTTTTATTTGCATGTTTTCGACCTACAAGGGAGACAAGTGTAATATATTCTGTTGAAATGTTTTTTAAAGTGCAAAACGTTCTAATCACAAACTTTTAGAGCCCTAATATATTGTAATTTTGTTTTCGCAGAGAGCGTATTTTGATTTTTTATTAGCTTAACTTTAGAATATACAATTCTGATTCTTCACACACAGTAAGTATTTTGCAAGGTAATTTTACGGTATTTAAAAAATTGTAAGGTCAAGGCACAACTGAAGATGGGCGATGAAGGCGATGACCGCAAAATTAGTCCACAAATAGCACCAGCAGATCACGTTCAAAATAATGACGTAACTTATTTGAAAGCCCTTATTTTTGGACTAAGTGACCTCGGCGTAGAAGTGGCTAGAAATCTCATTAAAGGTACATAATTATTTCGAAGCTTATGAACGCTGAACGCACGCTTTACAATTTTACTAGCGCAAGACAATTAGAAAATTGCAGTGCAAATAAAATATTTAAAATACCTTTTCACACAGCTTAATTAATCAACGTGTAATTAATCAAATCCTTCAATGTTACATTGAAGGATTTTTTAAAAATAACCTTTCAATTTCTGTATCTAGGAGGCGTACGAAATCTTACTTTTTATGACGACTCAAAAGTAAATTTTGAGAGCTCATCACATCTGTTACCCGAGTCCCAGTTCCAGCCCAATTGGACCCAAAATGACATTTTCAATCAGACTATCAACAGCTGGACAGCTCTCTACCCGGGAGTCAAAGTGGTCGACAGGGGGGCGAACACAGCAGTCCAGTGTGAAACTTTGAAAGAGCATCATGTCGTAGTTCTCACAGATTTCAACTGGAAGGTTTTGCAGTTTTGCCGTCAAAATAAGATTTCGGTCGTTACAGCTCAAACTAATGGGGAATTCGGCAGAGTTTTGTTTGAATTTGTTGCCCCTTCACCAACGTCACCACCGCTGTTTTCATTAGATCCAAGTTCTGCACTTGCTGGGTCTGCAAAGATTGTTTCAGGTGCTGGTGCTGGTAAACCAAAGTTTTAATTTTTTCTCTCGTTTTTAAAGAAAACAAAATTCGAATGGGAAATGCAAAGCTGTTTAAAAAGTAGACATTTACATTTGCATTAAGAATCAAAATAGGTCATATTCAATTTTAACTGGAATAAAAATGGGCGAAGTAAGTTAACAAAAATACTGAATGAGATAGATGCATAAAATCAAAATGTTAAGTGCTTACCTAATTGTTACAGGTGGAAAAAATGAAATTTTGGACAAAACATCGCTTAGATTATTCGAGCAATTTGATAGAAACGGAAAACGACCCGCATTTGCGGAGTGTCCCGCTTCCAAATCCAACTTTGTTCCTACAATCCACGCTGCATACACTGCCCTTAATCGCTTCAAGACGAAGAATGCATCAAAGTCGGCCGTGTTAAATTATGAGACTTTCCGGACGCACGTGAACGACCAGAAACTGTCTCAGTCGAAAATGGAGGGGAAACTCTTGGAAGAGTTTCATAATCATCTGGACAGAAGAATTCCTCTTGTAAATAATTACATTGGCAGTGTGGTTGCTCAAGAGGTTAATTAACTTTTTTATTTTTTTATTTTAGACAACATTCATTATTGTAGGCAGCACAGTACCAGTTCCTGTCACCTTTCTATTGTTATAGACTATGATTACTTAAGTGTATGAATCTTATATTAAAAGCAACATTTTAAATTCTGTGTCGTGTTTGTAGATACTCAAATTTTGGATTGAAAAGTCACACCCCGTCCATCAGCAGTTGATTTTGTATGGGGGCGAGTTTCGTTCTCCTATTTCATTTTCTAAAGTCAGCTGTGATTCTTACGTGGGTGGTCGTGGTAAGGAAATTAGCGAAGATTCCGATTTCGTCTCGCCTCAGATTCGGATCGCAGGACCTTCTAAAAATGTAGAAAATATGCAATCAGTGCTGAATATGGATCAGGATAAGAATCTAGAAGAACCGATAGCTCTTCAGTCATTGGCCCCAGAACCAGAACCGGAACAGCCCTCTGAGCCGGAACTCCCCCAGACATCATGTTGCACCTTTGCCAAATCAGGGAAACATAAAAATAGTTTTAAGAAAAATGACAAAAGAAGCAAGAAAATAACTAAAAAAGGTTAGTTAGTTGGTTAAAGTGTTAAAAAATCTCGCTGTGCGAAATAATTAATAATTTTTTAAACCCACAAGATTTAACATTTAAATTGCAAAGTGCATTCTTTGCTATATTAACACAGCTTGAAACGTGCATAAATTAAGTCGTACAAAAATCGAAATTTGTTTTCACCTTAGCCCGCACCTTTTATTTTTTAGGTGTATGTACACCCATGTAAAATGGTAGGCCGCTCCAACTCCTGCCCTCACCCTCCTAGAATGTACTACGTAATTTAGGGACGCTTCCAAAAGAAAACTAATAACAATAACCATTTTATTTAATTGTATATAATATGTAGAAGTCAAACATGCCCATCATCAGTACCAGACACTGCAGCTTCCACCGCCCATAGATCCAAGCAGTGTTCATCAGCTTTATGGTAATGTAACTACATCATCATGATTTTTAGTTTGTAGGCAGGTCATAAATCATGAGAAATCATTTGTTTTTTTTAACCATAGGGCGGAATAGTGGGATCCAGCTACGAAGCAACTCCTGCTACATGGACAGCACTTTATTCTCAATGTTTTGCTGTACGAGCGCCTTTGACGAGGCTGTACTCCGCCCACTAGAAGGGGAAAATCCCTTCGCAGAATGCATTAAACGGATGTTGCGAGGCATAGTGACGAGGCTTCGAGAGGATCAGTTTGTCTCTGGAGATGTCGTTATGAGATTTCGCGAAACTCTGGTTAAAGGGGGAAATTTTACAAGGAAACTTCTCGGAACTTTTATGGGTGGGCACAATATTTTTAAGCTTCGTTTGATTTAAAAACAACAATTAATGTGACTGTTATTTGTTGTAGACCCTGAAGAGCTTTTCTACATTCTGTTCAACAAAGCACTGGATCTCCCTCGATTCTTCACCTACAACACTGGACACGGGGACTTTGCTCATCAAATCTTCCTGCCTAAAAGTCAAGGGCGTCCAGTTGCAACAGTTCAGGATCTTTTCGAGGCGAGCATGAGATACAATGGAGATTTAAAATTAGCGAAAATGCCGCATCCCGCCCTCATAATTCTGATGCCGCGCTCAAATGGGTCTCTCGTGGGCTACCAAAAAATCATACCTAATCTCCAACTGGATTTAACGGAAGTGATGGCAGGTATAACTAATAATGAGAGTTGCAAAAATATTAACAATAAAATTCCTCGTGTACTTAAACATTAAAACAAATTTCAAGGCCTTCCATTGACTTTAATTATGTGTGACTGCAATTTCACTTTTCAGAGCCTAAATCTAAAAGTTGTTTGTGTGGTGAAGATGTTTCCACAATAGTTCGCAGTTTATGTCCTTCGGATGCAGACTCTGTTATTACTTACTGTCAAATTTGCGAATCTCAAGGAAAGTTTCTTCGCAGTGATGAAGGCGATGGATCTGGAAATTTTGGAAACCCAATTCATGAGTTCAGTTCAACCTCAATTTCAGTTCCATTGGTTCAAAATTTGAAAATGAAATTAGTGGCTGTGGTCTGCGTGTCGGGATTCCACTACACGTCATTCGTGAGGTGCGGGGAACAGTGGATGTACTTTGACTCCATGGGACCCTCAGTAAGCTAATTTATTCGCCGGTTGGTTTTTATTGTAGTTGCATTTATTATGCACAGTATACTGCATAAGGTTTTAGAAGTTGAACAATACTCTATTTACATATTTTTTTAATATGCAAAATATTTTATTTTCATGTTTTTAAAATGTGCAAAATATTCTTTTTTTATGTTTTTGGAAAGCTCAGAATGTTCTATTTAAATTTTTTTTGAAAAGTGCAAAATATTCTGTTTGCATATTATAGCTTCGGGATTTACATGAAGCTTGATATATTTGTGATTATATAGTTACTTCAAAATTTTATCTATTGCAGGTATCCCGTGTACGGAACTGCAGTACAATAATTTCTGAAGCTGAAACAAATGTTACGAAAAATCAATTTTATTCGAAATCCTGGGGATACTGGGGAGTCTCCTTGACTGACCGCATCTTTAGAGATTGTCAGTATTGTATTTATGAACCTGAAGATGAATTTTTGCAATAGAAAAATTGGAGTGTGTTTAAAAAATGCGAAATTATTAATGAGCTCAAGTTTCAACATGGATTTGAACCGTGTTTAGTGTTATTACCCAAAGTTACCCATAAATATTACTTAAAAAAACAGGTTAAGTAAGGTTGTTAAAAATGTTTAAATACATAATACATTGTTCTTATATTATTTCTTAAAGAAACTTTTTTGTTATTAGAGGCACACAATGGAAACCCTAGTTGTTAGTTTTTTGATTTTTTGGTTTCATTTTCCATTCTTCTGTTTGTTGTACCTACATTACATAATCACGTAACACCAATTAAAACTGATATCTAATTCTTGACCAAACTTTAACGTTGGGCCGATTCGACTTAATAAAAATCTTATGCCCAATACAATCAAAATTGTACTTACAACATTTTTTTACATAGCTCAAAGACTCTAACGACCATATAACCTGCCAAACCATAAGCGAGATTTTGCATGAGATATTATTTTTTTAAAAGAATTTTCAAAAAAGTCCTTAGAATTGCTTAACAACATGGTGCGCGTAATATGAGTTTTATTCGATGAAAATTGTTTACGAAAAAACGAAAAAGGCCTTAACATGGTTTTTAATGCTACTTTTTATAATCTTTATAGGATCAAGATATTTTCATTTTTTTGTGTATAGTCCGTTACGGCTTTATAGCTAGAATTGGAATTGAATTATTTTAAATCTTTACTAGCTATATGTTATATGTACAGGCCTTTAAAAAATCAATTTCTATGCTATTTATAATTCGTTGTGTATGCATAAATGTCATTACTAGCAATAGGAGCTAATGAACATGAAGATGTAATATAAAATTATGCTTAAAAATTTGGTCACTATACTTTGTTCTTTGCAATAATTTTTACAGTAGAAAGTAGCGTTGAGTGTAGCAATTTTATTCTGAACATATTTTTGAATTTAAGGATAAATATTTATTGCACAACTCCATATCACCTTAGATAAATATTGGCAACACAAATCACACTAAAAGTTGTACCTATGCAAAATACTTTATTAGTCCGAAAAGACAAATAAAACTTGAAAAATATTGGCAACACTAACAAGGGGGTTGAGACTGTCTTCTTGTTTGTGTATACTTTGCTATAGGTATAAATAATATTTAATTTGTCTCTTTTCAGTTTCATCTTTATTGACAAAAATAATGAGTACTGCTTTCTGCACTATTCACAATGTCACAAAACTCAAAACTTAAATAGTTGTAAACATACCTTTTCGCTACACGACAATGACTGAAAATTGGCTTTTGCAGGATTTTTGTGTGCGAAAGCGTGCACGCAGTACAGTTTATGCTGTTGCTTTTGAGCTGCCATGAACGAACGGACCGTAAATGCAATAGTAACATTCTGTAAAAATACGCCCCATCTGTTCCTTAGAGATTTTGCTGCCCTTGTTGTGATTTTGTTCATTCTTAGTCAGAATTTTGTTTCCGTCTTCGATTTTTGTAATCTAAAATGTAAATAGAAATAGGGTAATTATTAAAATATTGTCCTTCCTTAACTTGCTCATTCATGCTCATGAACAAAATAGTCTATTTCACAACATAGTGTGGTAGAAAGGGAAGAATTTAAAATATAATAAAGTGCTTACACTTGGACCAGCTGAGTTAAAAGAAAGCCACTCATCGTCACATCTCACAAATGCAGTGTTATGGAAATTCGCCACGCAAACGACCCCAATTAATTTCATACGATTCTCATCAGGATTTGGTGGATCGATGTTAATGAATTTAGGACCGTGCGGAATTGTTTCATGGAGCGTTTCCAAAGTTTTCATGCACTCTGGTCTTGTACATGAAACCATATCATTGTTTTTGACACGGGTGCATTCTGAGCATCCACGTGTCGCAATGCTATTGCAGCCGAAACATTTCCTGCCATCTAGAATTGAACAAGAATTAATTATGAAACCTTAATATTACGAGATAATGGCCCCCGCCAGCGCAGATGTTTGAATAAAGTACAATCCAGCACCTTGCATCACACTTGTAAGGTCAAGGGTCAAACTTGGAAGAATGCACTCAAGCCGCCCCATGAGTTTCCCTTTCGACCGTGGTAGTAAAATGATGAGGGCGGGATTTGGCCTCTGTGTTAGTTTCAGATCTCCATTGTACATCATGCTCAGCTCAAAGAGTTCCTGGACAGTCGCCACTTCCATTTTTAGCTGACTGATGGGTAAAAATATCTGGTGGAGAAAGTCACTGGCTCCAGTAGCGTAGTGAATGAATGGTGGGAGTAGAAGGGTCTTTTTGAATAGTATGTACAGAAACTCTTCGGCATCTGTTTAAAAGTAGTAAAATAAATCATCTACATAATGTAACATTTCTTGCAATTTTGTTAAGTATAAACATATTTTATGCTCAAAAATTTTAATACATGGAACCAAACTGTGTCGGATCATTACCCATATAAGCTCCTGACAGTTTTGGCGTAAAATTTCCACGTTGAATAAGTTTCTGACGAAATCGCATCACTTGATCCCCTCCAACAAAAATGGCTGAACGAAGCTTATTAACGATATCAAAAATGTCCAATTTTATTTCTCGGGTAAGTTGCTCGTCTGACACTTTGATTTCAAACGCAAGGTCGTCAAGAATGTCAGTGCAGAAAAAGAAGGAGAATAATGCAGTGTCTACATATGAAGAATTTTCATAAAACTTAATTCCTTTTTTTGAACCTAAAATACATAGGACGTTGTATAATTTTATTAGCTTAGAAAATTACATGCACAACAGTATAAACCTACATATCGTGGGTGAAGAGTCATTCTGTCGTAAGTCCAGTGCACGGCTAAAATCATTCTGTCGCAAGTCCGTACGATTCTTAAAGTCATTCTGTCGCAAGTCCATTCAATTGGTAGCTACTGCCAAGGGTCGCTTCAGTGTTGTCCTATGCATTAGGGGGGGGGGCGGTATATTACTGACTGTGATGTACTCATGATGTACACTTAGGGGTCGTCCACAAAAGACGTAATGGTACTGACTGTGATGTACTCATGACGTACACTTAGGGGTCGTCCACAAAAGACGTAATGTTACTGACTGTAGTGTATGTACTCATGACGTACACTTAGGGGTCGTCCACAAAAGACGTAATAAAAATTCAATTTCCAGAAAATTTTGCACTTTTGAGAAACATGTAAATAGAACATTTTGCACTTTCAAAAAACATGTAAATACAACATTTTGCACTTTTGAGAAACATCTAGATAGAGCATTTTACACTTTTGAGAAATATGTAGATAGAACATTTTACACTTTTGTGAAACATGTATATAGAACATTTTACACTTTTGAGAAACATGAAGATAGAACATTTTACACTTTTGAGAAACATGTAGATAGAACATTTTACACTTTTGAGAAACATCAAGATAGAACATTTTACACTTTTGAGAAACATGTAGGTAGAACATTTTACACTTTTGAGAAACATCAAGATAGAACATTTTACACTTTTGAGAAACATGTAGGTAGAACATTTTACACTTTTGAAAAACATGTAAATAGAACATTTTGCAGTTTTTGGGAATGGAATTTTCATTACGTCTTTTGTGGACGACCCCTAAGTGTACGTCATGAGTACAACA
Source organism: Dicyrtomina minuta (assembly GCA_949802685.1). Classification (NCBI taxonomy): domain Eukaryota; kingdom Metazoa; phylum Arthropoda; class Collembola; order Symphypleona; family Dicyrtomidae; genus Dicyrtomina; species Dicyrtomina minuta. Next base: position 148,643,015 of record OX461808.1, on the reverse strand, counting down.
CAGTCAGTAATATACCCCCCCCCCTCACCCTAATGGATAGGACAACACGGAAGCGACCTCGACAGTAGCTGCTACCAATTGAATGGACTTGCGACACAATGACTTTAAGAATCGTATGGACTTGCGACAGAATGATTTTAGCCGTGCACTGGACTTACGACAGAATGACTCTTCACCCACGATATGCATTATAGAACAAGTTTAAATTACCACAAGCATAACGAACGTCTCGTTGTGCAATGTGAGAACATGGCTTCCTTAATCCTGGAGGTATGGCAGGTACGTTATCTACAAGGCGCAAAAATTTCAATAGTATATTTTTTATTTAAAGTTTTTTGTTATGCTAATATCGTGCGAAAATGTCGTACAGCTGATTAGTAAAGTAATTCTGTTTTTTCCCTGCTACTTACTTGATCGAAAAGACTGAGTTGGTCGCACTGCTGCTACTTGTGAGTAGGTCCGTTGTCCCTGATGAGCAGAGGATCGAATTTCATGAGCCCCATTCTCGATGCCAGTTACAGCTGCATATTAAATTTTGGTAAAGGATTTACTTTTGATTGAATTTAATATTTACGTAGGTATGTTTCAATTATTTCAAATGTATAATAAGCATACATCTAGGTAGTTTATCTTTATATACATTTTTAATACGTAAAATGTTTTGAGAAAAATTATTACGGCCAGCAGTGAAATTATATTGTGACGCAGACGGTGAATAATTTCTCGGTTGGACATGTGGGCTTGGAAATGACGAAGAAGGTTTAGCCATGACATTAAATTCTGTCAGTGTAGTAACCGACCGTGAACTGTGAAAGTCTTGGCTTGCCCCAATCGTGGTTTGACTTTGCTGCAAACCCCTCGATCGTACTGAATCATCTGAAGTAGTTCTTCCAAAAGTATTTCCGTCAAAATTCACATATCCTGAATTGATTGCCTTCCTTTCCACTGCAATAAACGAAATAGACAGAGGCTTAGTATTTAATTACATTTCGTAATAAAATTATTACTTCTTTGAAACTCTGAACAAAATTCCAGAAATGCCTACCTACGTATAAAGTGAGGTGTTCGTAAAACAATTTAAGCTACTTACCAGTAGCGACTGCTTCAGGATTAACGATATCCACTCCACGATTACATGGTTCTGTGGCAGTTTGGACATAGCACGTTCTTGAGCACTCTTCAGCTGATTGGGTTTTCAAGTAATTTTGTTGCATTGGCTCTGTAATCGATTTTATTAAATTAGCATAAATATAGCACTTGGACGACTACTTCAGTAAAGCTGAGAATTTAGTATCTGACTGAAGAATTGATTATTGAGGTTTTTTAAATTAAAATTCTGCAATACAAACATCTGAAAATATGTAGGTACATAGCATATTTACCATATATCTCGTGACGGGATACGCATGGAGTGATATCCATTTCCTCTTGCTTAGAAAGAGATTCAACCCTGTATTAAGTTTGTTTTAATTGTAAGTAAAACACATTGATCATAATGCTTGCATAATTTTGAGCTTAAAACTTGTATTTTCTGTAGTTAATTTGTATTGTTTATTATGTTGTTGTACTGTGTTTGGAGCATTACGGTAATTACTTACGCAGTCTCAGCGGGAGCTGGGACATAAATGCAATAATAGCAATCTTTGAAAATACGCCTCATATTTCCGTCAGGCCAGTAAATACTACTATATTCACCCGCATTGTAATGTCGTTCATTTTCATCAAGAATATCGTTTCCACCTTCGATTTTTGTTATCTAAAATTTGAAAAGTGTGCGTTTTAAAATACGTATAGCTGGCCTGTTTTTGTTTTAAGTTTCGTTAACTGGGGTTTCTGGTATAATAATCATGCTCAAGATAGGGCAGTGCACCTACAATAATAATGTATTAAATAATGTAGACAAAAAAAAAATTTTAATAACATGTACTAGGTACTTACACTTGGAACCATTGAGTCATAATAAAGCCACTCATTGCCGCATCTCACAAATGCAGTATAATGAAAAGTGGCCACACAAACTACTGCAATTAGTTTCATACGAGTCTCATCAGGATTTGATTGATCGATGTTAATCAAATTGGGACAGTGTGGTAATTTTTGATGACGTCTTCTTTCAATTTTCAAACACTCTTCACTTCCACAAGTAACCATAATATTGTCTTCGTCTTGGGTGCATAAATAGCATGCTAACGTCGCGATTGCATCACATCTTATACATTTTCTACTAGCTAAAAGAAGAATTTAGGAATTTAATATAAAACTTCATTCTATCGTGATACGCTTTCCAAACTAGTGCAGAACATAAAAACAGAAAAATAGTGATAAATCACTACCTTGCATCGCACTTGTAAGGTCAAGGGTCAAGCTCGGAAGAATACACTGCAGCCGGCCCATGAGTTTCCCGTTCGACCGAGGTAGTAAAATGATGAGGGCAGGATTTGGCCTCTTGGTTAGTTTCAAATTTCCATTGTGCCTCATGCTCAGGTCAAAGAGTTCCTGGACCGTCGCCACTTCCATGTTCAGCTGTGTGTTGGGTTTGGGTAAAAATATCTGGTGAAGAAAGTCGCTCATACCGTTCGTGTAGTGAATAAATGGTGGGAGCTGAAGGGCCTTTTTGAATAGAATAAACAGAAATTGTTCTGCATCTGTTTAGAATCAGTAAGAAATCATCTACATAATGTAATAATATTTGCAATTTTGTTAAATATAAACATATTATGCAGTAAAAGTTTAACACATTGAACAAAATTGTGTCGAATCATTACCCATAAAAGCGCCTGACAGTTTTGGCGTAAAATTTCCCTGTTGAATAAGTTTCAGACGGAATTGCATCACTTGATCCCCTTCAACAAACTTGGCTGAACGGAGCTCATTAACAATGTCAATAATGTCTGCTTTTATTTCCCGGGTGAGGGGCAAGTCCGTCTTTTTGATGTCAAAGACGAGGTCATCAAGAATGTCAGTGCAGAAAAAGAATGAAACCAATGCAGTGTCCACATAGCAAGAATTTCGAAGTAACTTAATTCCATTTTCCCCTAAAACAATATGGTCCACACAGGTAAAACATTGATAAAAAATATTACTAACGTCACTAACGACACATTTTTACATACTTAGTGAAAATATTACCACAATTATTATTCATTCTAAAATATTGTCAAATTACCACAAACATCAGGAACGCTTTCTTGTGTGACGTAGGCAAATGATTTTTTTAATCCAGAATGTATAAGAATGACAGGGACGTCACCTGCGTTATATATAAAGTCAAAAGTATATTTATTTATTCAACGGTATTTTTATTTATTGCTTAATCGCTACATACTACGCAAGGTGTGTGGCATAGTGAAAGGTTGTGCTTTTGGAGCGATTCAATTGTGGTTTTTGCAACAAAATAAAATCCTTGCCGTTGAGTTCTAAACATGTATTTAGCACCTTAACTAATTATTTTTAAAGGTATTTACTAGTAGTGGTTGCTCCAGGTTTAACTGAATCCGTTAATGTTGACGTTGTAGCAAATCTAGTATGGTCAATACTAGTGCCTTCTTCAGCTGATTGAGTGTCGGGGTCGGGGTAGTTCTGATGAGTTCGCTCTATAATCAATTTAAATTAATAAAATTAAATAAGACACTTGGACCCTTACATTGATGAGTATATAAATTTTTGTAGGTACGATCATTTACACTATTTAATTCGGTACGTATTTACCATTACTCTCGTACGGGGTTGAAGGGATATCCATTTCCTCGTCCTTAGAGATTAAAGGAACCCTGTTAGTTTTTTTTTAATTTTGAGTAAATCACGTTAATCAGAATGCTTGCTTAAGTTGAAATAAAGCTACTACTAATTAATTTAATAATTACATATAACAAGTAGCGAAGCTGACGGCATTGAGGACCCAATTTTTCAGCGTATTGTATCTAAAAATTCATTTACAAGTTTTAAGAACAAAAAATAAAACTTTGCCCTAAAAAAGTTTCTAAAAATAAGCTTAAAGAATAAATAGGAATTTTTAAATAATAGGGTTCTTGTATCTTAAAAGTAAAATATCTAGTATTCAATGTATCGTTGTAAATGGTAACTTATATAGGCTAATGCAGAATGCAGGACGCAATGGACGCACGACGCATGAAATTGGGTGGGTATATTAGGTAATTATTACGTACAGAGTCATTCTTGGCGGGCGGGGTGCGTAAATGTAGAGCAGGGCATCGCTAAAGAAGCGTCTAAATTTGGGATGTATAAAGTCTCGGCTAGACTGTGACCTACTGGAACTGGCAGCGTCTCTCAAAAATTTGCTTCCTTCAGAAATTTTGTGAATCTGTTTAGCAATCATAAAATCCTCAATTTTAAAATATATACGCATCAAAATGCAGTGGAAAATTCAAATTGTTGCATTACGTAGTTATTAGATGAGTCGATGCATTATTAATTTTCAGACTATAACGTATAAAAGTATACTAACCTTCGAACTGTAAGACTCCATGTAAAGACAGTCCTCCCCCTGAGGCCCGCACCTCACAAGTGTTGTCAACTGACCTTGAGTAGAGCAAACAATAGAGACCAAGTCCAGTTTACCTCCAGTGTCAGAGCCGCTGGCCCCTGAAAAAGCACACAAGGTAGATGATAAATGATAAAGGGACATAATAATGTACTTAAATATTGCTTTGAATAAAAAATCCAAAATGCTACGGGCTGTAATGGTTTTCAATGCATAACTAAATCAATTTCTAATGAAAGAATCTTTCCTTCCCCCGATGCACTGACACAAAATTTGTCTAAAATTAATTCCTGGTTAGATCGTCATCTAGTACCGTAAATGGCCAAATAAGTGCGAGGTTGTCAGCCTAAAATTTTTAAAAAGCACTGGGGGCTCATGCAAGCGTCGGCTCTTAAAAAAGGGCCGCGTTGCCTGTCAATTAGGTCAATTACGGTAGTTATTATGTTGTTGATAAAACTTTATAAGCTACAATGATCTAGTAACTACCGTGAAAAACTATTTGCGACAAAAATTGAGCCTTTTTCGCACGGAATAATAAACACAAAATTACTACAGGTAAGTACTAGTAAATTTTATCATTTTCAATTACCTCCATCCTCCACGAGTTTAGTCAAGTCAATCTCTAAGTTTGGAGTAACTTTGGTGTAGCCATTGCGCTGGTCTTGAGGAAGTTGAATTATCAAAGCACGACTTGGAATGAGCTTGAATTTCAACGGATTATCATTATTATTGCTTTGTATGCTCATGCTCAAGTCCAAAAGTTGCTGGATTGTTCGGACTTCAAAATCATGCTGCCGGATGCGGGGCAAGGTCAGTGTGTGAATGTACAGATGTTTGGCTGAATTATTATTGGAGTATTTCAAAAACGACGGCAACTTCAATGCTTCTTTTAAGAGTGCATTTATAAACCCCTTTACGTCTCCTAATATCAAGAAAAAAAAGAGCGAAAACTATGTAGTACTACTTACTAATAATAATGATTTTAATAAATATAATAGTTCCTCATGCTGGAAGGTCAGCAGTTCAAGTTGTTTATTTATAACCTTAATTACCTTCAATGTGCCTAATTAGTGGTACATGTCTAAAATCTGCAATCACAGGACCGCTTCCTTCTTCGAAAGCGAAATCCCGAGCGCAGAGTTTTCTTACAATTTCAGTCTCCAAAAATATTTTAAAGGCCTCTCCAGTTAAGCAATCCCGCTTTGTAGCAATGTGAAGTGGGGTCCGGTCAAAAATGGAAGGACAGGAAAATAGTGCAAAGAGTATATTCCCTTCAAAGTTCGGGACTGCCATCTTAAAGCTCTATTACTTGACTACCTTTCCCTACACATGACACAGTATGAAAAGAGCATGTCACATTAATAAACATACTAATATTATACTAGGATACACCAAAAATCACGAATACCAATTTAAATGTGAACGTGCATAGCATATAGTTGATAATAGTAGGTGCTTATACAGTAAAATTAATAAACTTATATTCAACATAACATGTGAAATGAAATCAATAAAATGTAAACGACCTACCTAATAATATTATAGATGCCCGTCAAATGAACAAATTAAATTCAACTTACCCGAGAGAAACAATGATTACTCAACACGTTGTGCACTGTCAACTGTCTCAAATAATAAAATGTGAAGCAATTCCTGCTCGAAATATTGAAATATAGTTAGTGCCAAAAACAGTGTTTGTCGAACTTTTTTCCACTGAAACTGCCACAAGCAACAAGACGACACGAGCCTGTTAGCTGGAAGATCGAAGAGTAGCTGTCAGCTACTAAGTTGTTTAGAGAAATACCTCGAAAGTTGATCAGTCTTCTCTTCTGTTCTGTTTCTGTACCTCTAGTTTTTGGTTAAGGGGTCGTCCGTAAATGATGTCATCAAAATATCTCCATTACTAGGGCCTTATGAACCCCCGGACATTAGCTTTAGCCATCGTGTGAATGACTATCTTTACAATAGGATGTCATAAGCATTCAAACAGACCCAGTGATTCCCCTAGGACGTCATTTATGGACGAGCCCTAATTCTTACTATGAAACTATTGAAACTAAAAGTACTAAAAACCATAACAAGTACCTACCTAATTACTAAACACTAAACTGTTGTATGCGACTATATGAGGCATACAATTTCCTTATATTCGCAGATAAGTATTACATACATCTTCATAATAAGATGCACACTTATAAAAACATACCCAATGCAATGTTATGAATCTGAATGTAATTATTTCAGAGCTCAATAGTATCGCAGAAACGACAACAAAACGACAGAAGTAATCGAATGCATCATGTATACATCATTCATACAAATCAAACGCTCAGTTTCAGTCCGCTTTGATACTACTAGGCACTAGGTATAATTATTATATGTACGAGTCCTGCTGTAGAATCCTCTAAAACTCTTAAGTTTCATTTCTAGCCTTATAGAAACTGCAAAAAAAAAATCATTATAAAAGACGCTCTGGGTATCACTACACTTGCTAAATAGTTCCAGTTAGCCCTTTACTACAAGTACAGCTACAGCATATAGCACTCTTTCTACATTTTCACTCTCTGAATACAAAATTAGTTCAGTTCAGTCGGTTCAGTGCAGTGAGAGGACTAACATATTTTTTTGTTACTGATTTAAGGGAGTAAAAGGTATTTAATTTACAAGTTTTAATTAATTGCATTTTTGTTTTACATTTTAAAAAAATTTCAAATTTCAGCTAAATATTTTTCCAATAATAATCCCACTCTAAATCATATTTAATTTAAAATTAATATGAAACAAAAAATAATATCAACCTTTCCTGTATTATTTCCCTTGTGTATAGCTACGACTCAGTGCATACCTCTTTAAAATATATTACCTAAATAAATTCCTATTTTTGTTTGTATTTTAGACACAGACATACAGAAAAATGCAGGTTTCGGTTATCAACATGGAGGAGCAGACCCTGGATTTTGAGGTGTGCCCCAATTGGAAAGTGGGGGACTTGACTTGAAGGCAAAAGTTTGTCAGCGCAATGGAGACTCACCCGACGACTTCCGCCTCATTTTCCAAGGGAAAAACTTACAAGACGAGGAGCGCCTGGATGAGAATAATATTCAAGACGGTAATGTGATATCATTAGTAATAATGTATTTCGAATTTCAATACAACTTGAATAATGTAGGTATGTACAAACTCCCATATTTTGGTCAGGAATTAATCATTAGTTTGTATTTTTACCACATAGGATACGCTCATATAATTAATTTGGCTTTTTTTTAACATTTTGTCAGGTGCTGGCATTCATTTGGTGGGACGGTCTGTGGGTGGTGGGTTGGATTAGGAAACTGAAATATTTGTTTATGTTTCGTAAAACTATATGCGACAACTATGGCATTTTAGATTTTTTACTAGAAATGAATTGAGTATGCAGATGATTAATTTTGTATAAATTATTGAGTATTGAATTTATCAACGAAACTTTAACCATTCTAAGTAACAAATTGACTAACCTATACATAATTACCTATGACTATTACTTTAATTTGTCTTCGTACACACTTTCAATGTATTAAAATCGAATAAATAATGTGTAAATGCTGTACGTAACACTCTATTATGATTTAATTGGCTTGATTTATTTTACTGTTTAATAATTACATAATTAAGTAAACAAGCCATTTGTGAATACTCGACAAATGGGAATCACAAAATCACACTTTCACCATGCATATAGGCACAAGAAATAAAATTAGTCATCAGTCATCGCATTAGAAATTCACGGTAATTTGAACTATTTACAAACAAAAATCTAATCTGCTTTTAATTCTGCTACCAGTGCATTGCAGCTGTGGGATGTCATTGTAATCTCTGGTGTTCTGTATGTGATGGATGAATGAGTAAGACGAGACGATCGTGAAACGTTATGTATCACTAAGTAAGAATTAAGCCAAGTCAAGGTCAATTAATTTCTATAGTTTTTGCAACTTATGCAAATTAAATGTCAACAATCTTATTGACTACTACATAGCGAACACTAGCCAGTAGACAACGTCATGAGAATTTCAGTTTATTTTTATTTTTTTTGAATTCCTAGAAGTTGTAACTGAACTCAGTTTATTTCTCAAAAAAATTAAAAACGATTTCACTATGAATATTTTCGTTTTACTTTATTGATCCACGCTGCGGCATTCTGATTAAATTGATGATAAAACAAAAAATGTTTATTTACAAATGACTTGCTATATTATGTATTGTGAAATGAATCAAAATTAAATTATTTTTTAAAGTCGACCCGGCCTACTTATGTTACCTGGGTACGCAATCTATGGATTTTAGAGATCGTCCATTAGTGACGTCATGGGTGGGATCAATGATTATTTATATGCACAATGTAAATCTTATTGCATTAAAAAGTAGGCAAACAATTTTGCTATCAGGAATTCTGGAGTTTACCAACCTTTCACATACATTTCCATTTTGATTTTTCTAATACCGACGTTCACTATATTACCACGTCATCTTACTATACGATAACCATATAGGTATAAGTATTTAGATTTAAAAACAGTAATCTTAGCTGCTTTAAGTGTAAAACTTTTAATTATTAATAAATTCATTTTATAATACTTTCACTGCTTTGAGTTTGAGTCAAGATGTGATGCAAAATGCTACATTTCGTCTGTGAAGAACCAAAATCACCCATATCCATTTTTATTGCCAAACAAAATACACTACCTACAGACAAAACTAAAATAACATTTTATTAGAACTTTGTGCACTTTTGAAAATCATGTCAATAGGACATTTTAAACTTTCGAAAAACATGTAAATAGAATATTTTGAACTTTTTAAAAACATAGAGCAATTTGCTGATTTTGATCTCGTGATTAGCATTGTAATTATGTATCTTATTTTTATTTACTGTAGTTTTTTGACAATGCTTATTTTTATTTTAATTCTGGCATAAATTGGAAATGGGTCATTTTGGCTCTTGAAAGACGATTGATAATATTTAATTGATTCTGTTGTGACTATTTCTAAGAAATGAAATCAGTCATCGCAATCATCGCATAAGAAATTTACGGTCATTTGAACTATTTATAAACAACAAAAAATCTAATCAGCTCTTAATCCTGAAGCCAGTGCATTGCAATAGTGGGATGTGCTCGTAATCTGTGGTCTTGTCGTGACGAATGAAAGAGTATAGGACGAGTCGTATGTAAGACGTTACGTATGTATGTATACTATTAGTTACAATTTGACCCAATCTCCAAACCAGTTTTACGTTCAATAAATTTTACACAGTCCATGTTAAAGGGTGAAAATTTAGACAGACTCACCCTAGTGGAAATCTGTATATGTGCTGATACGGGTCAAAAGACCAAGACTCATTAACTCAGTGGTTATGTAACAGATGGGTTAATACAACAGTGCAATATCGAGAATCGAAGTAAACACAAGTAGAAATGAACATGAAAAGTGATACGGGTGGAAAATAATGACTTTGGGGTAAAGTAAAAATGCAACAACCGTATGGAAGCTCTAATAATATTCAAGACGTCTCAAGTAATATTTTAGGCTTTTTGAGAGAGGCGGAAAAACACGACCTTTCATAAGCAGTACTTTTTATTCAATCTTCCTCTATCATCCAATTCAATCCCTGAATTCACATCAGATTGCCAAATCATAATTTAATAAATAATTGAAGAATTTAGGTTACTTTCGCAATGACCACATAGTTTGGTCCGACATCAAATAGTTGGTCTAATTTAAACGTGAATGAATCTCTACAGAGCGGATAAATTACGTAATGTGAAAATATCAAGAATTATTATAGAATATAAATATAAGTATATAAATACTCTAGAATTAAATAACAGTGGAAATATGTATGTATAAAGAATGACTAGTTGTAATGAGGCTTTTATGCTCGTCATGCAGTTTGTTGTTTACAAACAATAAGAGAACTAAAACTCATGCATCAAACGTAATATATATACATAGGCATGCATTGAAGGATAAATTCATATATCAAGAAATGTACATGCATCATCATTCTTCATGCTCATACTGGCATTTGATTTTAAGCTTATGAAATAGTAAACTATAATTTAAACTAAAATTATACAAAACTTAAAGCTATGGGTGTACGTAGTAGTTGACGTTTGAGACATACATTAATGAGTAATGCAGGTGTGAAAGTGACTCATATATGTATGACTTAATACCCTCCTTTTTTTTAATTGTCGTCGTCTGAAAGGCGGTATACGGCAAGTGAAAAAACCCTTAAATATTGGTGATGTTATTCCTCTTCATCAGTAAACTCCACCTCCAAGAATCTCAGATGGCTCGGCTCGATGGTTGATTTGGGTAGTTCCTCTTCTACTGCTGGTGGTGCCTGTGATTGTATGGATACAGTGACATTTCCCTCCTCAGCTAGGTGTAGTGTTGGTAGTAGGCCGTTTGGTGTGACAAGCGTGCTTCTACGTATCTCCTCATTCTCATCCACTCCACTTCGTCTGTGAACAAGAATCGTCCCTTGGCTCCGGTGTTGGTTTTGGTCCAAGTAACTACTGTTGACTCTCCCTCGTCTCGGTGGGGCTACAGGTGTTTCAGTTGGTCCCTCCGTTCCAAGTAACTGCAGCTCAGCTTGCTGCTCTTTCTCTCCCTTCTCTTTCATAGTCTCCCAGTAACTCCCTCTCCACCCACGCTTCAGGAACGCAGCACTCAATTTCCACTTAAAGTATATAGCTGTAATAGCCATACACAGAAAAACAAAAATAATTAGAATCATCCACATGTACCATGGTATGCTACTATCTCTTTCCCATGATGACGTGTCTATGCTGTTGTCGCTCTCGTCAAATGTGATGTTCAAGTTGTTCATGTCTATTTTGATTCCCATGTGGTAGTCGAGTGAGTTCACTAATAGGGGGTCTTCGTGCTCGTTAAAGATAATGTTAAGCACATCTCCTCTATACGTGTTGTTCGCTATGGTGAATGTAGTCGTGATGGGTAGTAGGAAGATTTCGTTGGGGCAGGAGGTGTGTCTGGTGGTTCCTACACGTATGTTCAAGCCTGGGCAGTATATGTGAAAGAACGCATTATACACTTTGACTTGTACACTTCCCTCCGCGTCTTGTGCTGTGCTATTTCGACAGTTTTGAAGTACATACTTGAGTTTGTCTTCATACGAGTTTCGTGGCTTACATTTTTGGTGTGTTGTTGCTACCACTCTGTCCATGAAACTCCAGTCGAGCCCTGTATCGAATACACAGTCTTGATCCCTTGAAAGCAAAGCATTTGGTGGTCCTTGATATTTCAAATCACACGTCCGATTTTCTTTCCTCCATAGTAAGGTAAATGGGTCAGCTACGACAAGTGTCAGGTTGGGATTGACGAGTGGCACAATGAAACTTAGATGTAAATTGTCCATTTGTGGGTCACTTCTACATTGTCGAAATTCAGCTAGCTCCAGTGGACATAAATCCCCGCACGGTAAAGTGAAGTTCAGGAAGTCGAAAAATTCGTCATCCATATGACCACGGCTCCAGATCCTCTTGGTGTGTTGAATCATCGCTCCGCTTTGGGTGAGTCTTGATACCAGGTAGGCAATATCAAACTCCAGTCGCTCGATCTCTTCAGGTGAGTCCTTCCGTTCACTGATTATTTGGTTAACAGCATCAGTAATTTTCGCCATTTGTTTGTAGAAGGCCCTAAAATTCTGTGTGTCTTCCTTGATTTTCAGTTCCAATTTATTAAAATGTTCGGCCAGTTCTAATGTGTGTTCGCTATTCATTTCAGCTCGGTGTTCGGCCTGGTATGACATCCCAAGTCCCGCACTGGTGAAAACAGCGAGAGCCGTCATTATTACATTGGTGAAAACGGATCTTCGTCTCCTGATTTCCGTCTTGATGGGGGGGCAGATCGCCTTGAGTGGCAGAAGGAAAGTCCTCTTATATTCTCTTTGGCATTGTTGTTTGAGTTCGTGTCCCACATTTTTCATATTGATATCCGGGTATTTCAACAAATCGCATGGTGATAATAAGCGTATTTTGATGTTGTAGGAATTATACCCGTAAAGAGGTGGATTCTCCGATCTCCGCCAAATAACTGGTCCTCCTTCATCTACCGTTTCTGCTCCTCCGCCAAGGATCAACATCAAGAAGTACATACATCCGAGAAAAAATAGTGAAAGTGTAGAGTGATAGGGAGTGCGCGATCTCTTCGGTGGTGGTGGCTGCTCCGCTTCCCTCCTTAATTCATGTGTCGTTGCCCTTCCAAAATTTCGACTCGACTGATCCTGTCTGATCTTGTCTGGAACAGGAAAATGCATGTCTTCTATTGCTGTTGATTTATTTTTTGTTTGAGAAGTACTCGCCCTCCTTCCCTCCTTATTATTGTGATGGTGGTAGGTAGGTAGTGACGATGTAGAATTTCCTCGGTGGCCGGACTCCTCGTTTTGATATGCGTGAAGTGAAGCTCCTCGTAGTCCTACTGTACTCCTCTTTTTCGTTACACTCGCCCTCCTTCCCTCCTGTCCGTTTGCAGGATTTGAGTTGGTGGACGGTGCCTTTTTACTTCTTCCTCCCTCCTGGCTATGTTGAGTTTCGGAGTTGGTGGAAGGTTTTGATTTTTGACCTCCTCCCTGGTGGGTGGAAGGTTTATTTTTCGATGTTTTTGTGCTCGAATGTGGTGGCCCCATGGTGGGGAGTGCTCCTCTGGTGGTGGTGTTATGTACAGCTATTTTTGCAGCTTGTACTCCCTCCTGTCCGGTGGTAAAGATTGAGAGAACCTCCGGGTCGGTGGTGGTAAAGTGAGCTCCCGTCTTGTAGGTGTTATGTACATCCTTGTTGGTGTGGGTATGTACTGCCAAGTTGCTGGTGTGAGAGTTAGATTTCCGTTTGGTGGTGGTGGAGGTGTTGTGTACCGCATTGCTTTTGGTGCTGTTGGCGGATACTCCCTCCTGGCCGGTGGAATGGTGGTATAGTCCATGTCCGGTGGTGGGGTGTGCTCCCTCCTGGATTGTGGTGGGGTGAGCTCCCTCCTGGCCGGTGGAAATGTTAAAATTCCAGTTTCCGGTGGTGGAGTGTGCTTCCTCCCTGGTGGAAGAGAAGTCTACGCCCTCCTTGCTGGTGGAAAAATTAACTCCCTCCTTACCGCTTCTACCATGAAGTCTCGAGTCTTGTTTTAGTGCTCCTCCTCTTCCGGTGGAAGTCCCGGTGGAGGTAGAAGGCTTTTTCGATTTTTGTGAATTTCTTTTCGTAGTGTGTGACGCTCTCCCGGATTCCAGTAGTTTTGAGATAGAATCTTCATTGTTGTTGAATAATTCGTTTACCGTGAAGTTTGCCCTTCGAGGCGTAAACTGGACCATATCTACAAACTCGTCAGTACTGATGGTTTTCTCCAATCCTTCGAGTGTATCGATGGCATCTTTAGTTCCTACTGATCGAAATGATTCCGCAATTTCTTCCAGATCATTGTTGTAGTGTATTTGAGCTTCTCGTAGAATGTGCATGTTCTTCTCTAGTCGGGCCTGTTCTACTATAATTAGCTCGTCCAGTGCTTTGAGTCTTCTGTCGTACTCCTCTTGGGTGACAAATCTCTTAGCGCGCTCCTTTTCTTGGCGTTGTTGAGCCAGGAGTCTCAAGTTTTCTACTACTGTATCTGTGAGTTGGATCCTTGTGGGTATACCTTTGGGTGTGGTGTAAGCAACTATCCCCGGCAAATCTTCTGGAACTGGAACTGGGACTGGAAGAGTTTGGGGAATAGTGTCAGGTAGTGTTGCTTGGTCAGAAGTCTCCATAGCGTCCGTAATGTCTGTGGGCTCCTCTTGGTTCTCATCTACTTGACTCCAGTCGTTAACTTCCACTTTGACTGTAGTGTCTTCGTAATTGGTGAGAAGAACCAAGTTATTTGGTTGGGGAAGTGGTTGTGGGGGGGACAGGTCTACCATCTCATGAAGTCTACGAGGTGCTATTGGTGTGATTTGTTGATACCTAACCGCTGTACCCCGTTTATCTGCCAGCTCCTGCATGTAGGCTGACCAGGTCTTCTCTTGAGTAGGTTGCTGCATGTCCGTTTTCCTCTTCCACTGGAGTCCTCCATGTGGTGCCCGGTAGAAGAATAATTCGGGATGTTTTGCCGATTTTTCTTGTATTTCCCTATCTACTGATGTAGTTTGTTGTAAAGAATTTCCAGTGGATGTTACAGTCGAGTTCTGCTCCTGTTTGATCCTTTGATAAATTGCTGCTGGATTTCCTCCATCAAGTTCGGTTGTGAGGGTATATACAAAATATTCTTTTTCTTCCGGTTTTACCTTCTGGGGCTCCGAATTGTCTGTTGCACTTGGATTTGCATTCAGATCAGTGTTATTCTCCTCGTTGTTGTTAGCATCTGTCGAGAAGTGTGAGGGGGTCAGGGGTAATGGACTTATGGGCTCCGGGATGTAGTCTGAGAAGTATAGAGTTCGGTCTTCTATTTTCCTCTTTTTCTCTCCTTGGTTATTGGCAATGGTTTGCTCGGACTTCTGTATCGGTCTCATCATTAGTGCGCTATAGTTCGGCATTTGTGGATTTTCCTTAACCTCTTGACAAGTTGACATTGAGCCCTCGGAATCCGACAAGTCTGTGTTTGTGTATTGATGATAGCATAAACTTTTACAGAACTTGTGCCATTGATAAATTGGTCTCCGGAACCGTTTTGGAATGTTCAACCATGCTTGCTGTGTTGCCAGGATAAGACCATGTTGTTTTATGGAGTTGTCCATTCTTCTCACATATTGATACCGCTGCGTGGAAACCATTTTTCCGAATAGAAATTCCTTAGTTCTGCTCGTGATTTCTCCTAGGAGCCGTTGCTCTTCTTGTTGTTTAAACTCCTTCAGAAAAGAACCTAGCCATACAGCGCTGGCTGAGTCTACCTCTTCTTGAGAGCGTTGGAAAGGATCTATTTCGCAGTGTTGATTCCGTGTATTCTTGCGTCGTCTAAGAGCTGCACTACTTATGCGTTGTTTTCGTAAGTGCTTCCGTTTAGCTTCCTGGATCCATTCAGACTCAGTGACCGCTGCATTTGGTAAATGTCCGAACATGTCAATGACTTTTCCCCAGATACGTTGATTCTGCATCACCTTCTGTATTGCCCGGCCTTCCCTATTTGGGTTCTGCCAGTCTCCACTCATGTAGTCACGATAATCCATCGTTTGACTTAATGCTTCCTTAGAATTAGCTTGAATTCTTGCTTTCCTGTTGGCTAATTTGTTTAGTTTCTGGATGTGCTCTTGTGGAGTTTCCATCGCTTCTGGAAGGTGTCCGAATAATTCTCGTAGTGTCTCGGTATTCCGGTTTGACTGATATAACTGTTCTTCCCTTTTCAAATTAGTTTCGAGAACTGCGGCTATATCCCTCCAGGTGTTCACTAAGGGTGAATTCCTTAAAATTTTCGACCAGTCTATTTGGGTGTCGTTTCCATTCCTTGCTTTGTCGGCTTGGAATGCAAGTCCTAGTTGATTTTTGTATTCCCAATCATTCAGGGCTTTTCGTTCCCCTGATGTATAGGATCTTGTATATAGTCTGGGAATGGGAGTAATGACATGAGATTTGTATTTGTCTTGGTGTTCTTTCAGTTTTTCTTCCCTTGTGTTTGATCCCGTCGGCCATTTTGACCTGAGAGTCAGTATGCCTCCAGGGAATGACTGTTGTATGTCAGCAGCTAGTGTAGAATGACTGTGTGGTTGTAGTTGTGATCCTGAGGCTCCGGCAGTAGGTACGATGTTTTCCTCTGTATCTGGATTAATCCTCAGTCTAGCTGGTGGGGGTGGTGGGGCTTCATCTCGTTCGGGTGAGTTGTTCCTCAATTGCTCCGTATCGAGTGGTGCTCCGGTGGAGGCCCTCCCTGTCTCTTCGATATTATGAGAAGTCGGGGTCCTCTCGGTGGGGATGGATTGTTGGTCATCATCCTTCATTGCTACATTGCTGTTGTAGTCTTCCTGTACTTCTTCCTCTTCAGAATTCGTAGCGTTGTTGTTCTGAGGGAGTGGTGTGGTGGTGGTGGATGTCGGAGCTAGGGGCGTAAACGGGTTGATGGTCGACTGAATATGCTGAGCTCTCGCTCGTCTAAGTGCCAATACTGTTTCCCATTCCTGCCTAGTTACCCTAGTCCTAATTAATCCATTTTGAAGTGGAGGCAGCTGTACAGGTTCCAGGTCCGAGTCAGTGTCATTGCTGGAGCTATCCGTCCATTCATTTGGTGTAGTCTCTACTCCTTGTCTTGGGCGGAGTAGGTAAGCATTATTTTGCTTGAATTGAGATAGCTTTGCTTCGGAATCCGAGTCTTCTCCAGTGGTGGGGCTATCTTCCCGGTGTTTATCCGCTGGATGTTTCTCTACTCTTCGTCCAGGTCGGAGTAGGTGTGCTGGGTGTTGATCGCAGTTGGGGCCAACACCGTCGTGTTGAAATCCTCCTACATGTGAGTTCATCCTCCTATGTGCGTATTCATGCTTCGAGTCTTCCGTTGACGAGTCTTGATACAGGGGATATGTAGGGGATTTAGGGAGTGCCATTTGATTAGCATGGTCTTGTATTCTTGACGTGTCTGCGTCTGAGAAAAGATCCGCCAGCCTTGGCCTGGGGGTGTCTTCACTCCTTCCACTGCTGCTGCTACGTGATGAGGAGTCCATATGTAAGCTTCCTTTCCACGGAGTAGAGTGGGTGGCTCGACGTGCAACAGCTTCTATGAAGCTGACATCTTCTTGAGCTAGATGGGCAGGTGGTGGGGGTCTGTTGCCTCCCTCCTGTCTTGAGGTACTTCTTGTATGTACCTGATTGTTTTGTCGCTCGGGGGTTCGTTCTCTTGCATTATTGTTGTTGTTGCGAGATGAGTGATCGTTTTGGGTGTTGGCTCGACCTACTTTTGATGATGACGAACTCCTTCCTCGCTGACGTGATCCGCCGCGCCCTGATTTGGAATTTCTACGACTTCCGTCCTGGGAGCTTCTGGCGGTGGATGATGATGTGTCTCTTCGGCTCCGTGGCGGAGACACGCCGTCCAACCAATACCTGCAATCATCCTTCTTATGGTTGGGTTTTCCACAGTATGAACATATGGTTTTGCTCTTGGCTTTTCCACCAGGTTGGTTCCATGAACTTGGTGGTGGGGAGTTTTCGCTCCTCCGGGTGTAATCGTCTTCACGATTGTCTCTACGCCCTCCTCTTTGGGATCGGCGGAAACGGGACCGTCCGCGTTCGGTTCCTCCTCTTCCTCCAGATCTTTCGTCCTCCTGGTGGGCTCTGAATGCCTGGGGTGGGTTGTACACGGCGTTACCTAGCGCTCGTTCGCGGTTGTCGTCGGTGGCTTTGAGTAGCTCAAGTAGGATTTCGGGTGTCTTCACTGTGGAGACACGCCAGGTTTGAAGGAATCCTACGTATTCCTCTTGATCCGAGAGTTTGCTTACGGTGAGGCATAAGACGGTTTCGTTGTCCATTCTTCTCCCGGCTCTATCCAGATCGTTGTTGATGGCTAACAGCTGGTTTAGGTAGCTGTAGCCGCCTCCCGTAGCCATACGGAGGCCGAAGAACTTTTCTGCAAGTTGGACTCGTTCATCCTCTTTTCGGGGCTCGAACATTCTTGAGAGTTCTTCCATGAGGTCTTTTGCCAATGTGATGTGGTGCACTTTGAGAAGTACATCCCTATGAAGGCCTGAATGTATAGACAAAACGGCTGTGTTGTTGGCTGCCTCCCAGTTCGCTATGTCTGTAGCCTCTTGAAGTGTTGGGGGCAATGCGAAAACTGGTTTTGGATATGATCCGTCCACTATGACTCCTAAGTGAACGGTGCCTAACGCCATTTTCATATCGACGAACCACCTGGTGTAATCTGATGGTCCTTTCAACTTTTCGAAGTCGACTAATGGGCGATTGAAGGTTCTATTACCCAACATATTGTCCTGAGTATGTTTCTGGGCCGCGGCTCTAAGTATGGCGAGTCTAGATTTTAATGCCGCGTTCTCTAACTGCAGTGGTACGCTAGCTTTCTGGTCCGCCGTCAGGTGTTCAGATGCTCCTAACTTAGCTTGCAGTTCCTCTATCTTTTTGTGATAATAAGACTTAACTTTACGTACCTCGAGTTCGTAGTGTTTATTAGCTTCTACTACCGTCTGCTCTGCAGTGAGGACAGGCTCCGTTGATCTTCGGGTTTGGGGGCCTGACTTTACGACTATCTTGCCTGTAAAGATTTGTGGGACTGGGGATGATTCCGGAATTCTGGAACTCTTGGGCGGCTGTGGGGGCTCTACCTTCGATTCTGGAATACCCTCGGTCTTGATTACTGGTTTCACTGGTGACATGGGATTATTGTTTCTACACTTTGTCACTACCACTTTCAATTTCACTAGCCACACCCTGGAACTACTGCAGTGATGTGGGGGAAACTGAGAACTGTTCTTCACAATACCATATGGGAAAAGTCTACACTTGGTTTGTGGAATTATATAATACACCACTACGCGCTGGTTAGTCTCTTCAACTGCGTGGGTCACTGTATTCTTCACTAAGGGTAATGTTCTACTCACTTTAGTGGGCTCTACGCGCTGGAAGCTATCTCAGTCACGGAGTCTGTGGATTGAAAACTGCTTCTTTTTTCACTTCTAAAATTTACTTGTTAACTACCTGCACTTTTGACGAAGTTGCTAAGTAGTTTTGATGGTAATTTACTTTCTGAACCTTTTCACGATATTAAATTTAAAATTTCGAAGATTTGATTTTTGTAACAGCTGTTGTATGTTTGTACGTAGAAAAATTTCAATTTTGAAGTTAAATTTTGTGGAATTTCGAAGATTAATTTTGTGTATGATTTTACTTTTAGATTCGAAGAATTGATTGGAACCCTCAATAAAAAAAAGATGGGCTTCAACGTTTGATTTTTTTTTAAAAATTTGAAGATGATGAAAACACAAAATTCGCAGAAAAAATGTCAGATTTTTAACTTTCGATTTAATTTTGAAATTTGAACGGTAACCCTCTGTTAAGAGACGGGCTATAACGTGTTAAAGGGTGAAAATTTAGACAGACTCACCCTAGTGGAAATCTGTATATGTGCTGATACGGGTCAAAAGACCAAGACTCATTAACTCAGTGGTTATGTAACAGATGGGTTAATACAACAGTGCAATATCGAGAATCGAAGTAAACACAAGTAGAAATGAACATGAAAAGTGATACGGGTGGAAAATAATGACTTTGGGGTAAAGTAAAAATGCAACAACCGTATGGAAGCTCTAATAATATTCAAGACGTCTCAAGTAATATTTTAGGCTTTTTGAGAGAGGCGGAAAAACACGACCTTTCATAAGCAGTACTTTTTATTCAATCTTCCTCTATCATCCAATTCAATCCCTGAATTCACATCAGATTGCCAAATCATAATTTAATAAATAATTGAAGAATTTAGGTTACTTTCGCAATGACCACATAGTTTGGTCCGACATCAAATAGTTGGTCTAATTTAAACGTGAATGAATCTCTACAGAGCGGATAAATTACGTAATGTGAAAATATCAAGAATTATTATAGAATATAAATATAAGTATATAAATACTCTAGAATTAAATAACAGTGGAAATATGTATGTATAAAGAATGACTAGTTGTAATGAGGCTTTTATGCTCGTCATGCAGTTTGTTGTTTACAAACAATAAGAGAACTAAAACTCATGCATCAAACGTAATATATATACATAGGCATGCATTGAAGGATAAATTCATATATCAAGAAATGTACATGCATCATCATTCTTCATGCTCATACTGGCATTTGATTTTAAGCTTATGAAATAGTAAACTATAATTTAAACTAAAATTATACAAAACTTAAAGCTATGGGTGTACGTAGTAGTTGACGTTTGAGACATACATTAATGAGTAATGCAGGTGTGAAAGTGACTCATATATGTATGACTTAATAGTCCATGGAAATTAAATGTCACAATACTGATTACGGGGGTGAAGAATTACCTCATTATAAAGTTCCAATCAAAACATTATAAACCACGCAACGTGTATTAAGTTGCAGAGTTAATTTTTGATTTTTATTTAATTCGTAGAAGCTGTAATTATTGTAATTACGCTGACTCATCATTTCTTTTCTCAAAAACCAAAAACGATCCCACTACGAATATTTTCGTTTTACTTTATTGCTGAATTATTTTATGATAATATATTCACAAAAAATAATTAATTACAAAGTGCTCCCCTTTATGTATGAAATGAGTCGAAATTAAAAATAATTTTAAATTCGACATTTTAGGGCCTCCATGTGTGGCGTATGCAAGTACCTTGGCAACTTTTAAAACGCAAACACAAGAGTTATTATGTATGGCTGTCGTTTGTATTGAAGTAAACGACGAAGTCCAATGTCCCATAGGTTTAATGTGGTGGCAATTTAAAGTGATTCACAAATAAAATTTTGGCTAAGGAATTTCATTGGAAATTTAATGTAATTTGATCAATTTAAAAACACTTCTGATCAGCACATAATTATCCTTTTCCAGTCTTCTTTCCAGTAGTACGTGCTCGTAATCTTTGATCATTGACCTTTTTTGTTGTGGTGATGGATGAGTAGGACGAAATTTTGACGAAACGTTTTACTGTCATTAGCTATACGTATATAGGAACGTTTAATATGCTGACAATGAGTAGCAGTTTATAAATGATATAAACCATGAACCTAATCCAGACACAACAAAAGGGTCATCCACAAACGACGTAACCAAAAACTAATCATTTTTAGCACGCTATAAAATAAAAATTAACTCCTGTTATCAGCTTAACAATTGCGTAAAAATTGCTATCTTTAGCATATGGGATGTCATCAGCATTCAGCAGCCAAGAAGTCCCATTGATTCTACATGGGACGGAATTTCTGGACGATACTTAAAGATACAGAATATAGTAGAATTAAAAGTTTATTATGAATTTTCTACAAGGATTATGCACGTCTTAACGAGTGCTGCAACCTTCTTACTTCTTGTTTTCTTATTTCCAGTGTGCGACATGAAAATTGACGGAGAGTGGAAAGTGGAAACGCAAACTCAACTAACTCAAGTGAGCAGTATAAAAGTCGTAGGAGTCTCTATGGACTTCATCATTCTTCTTAGTAGAGCCTCCTTATAAGGAATATTCTTCGGTTGGTGAAGAAGCAAATCCGCGCTTTTTCAATCTTATTTACTCACAGCAAATAATCTCTCCAATATTTCCAAAAACGTGTACAAGCGAAGCCACATCTTTCCATGTTGACATTTCTAGGGAAAGATACCGGTTTTTCTTTCTACACATTTTTTGAAAATATACACGCTGATTTGCTTCCAGTAAATAAGATTGAAAAATGCGGATTTGGTTCTTCACCATCAAATTAAATTTTATTTATACCTATAGCAAAGCAAGCACAGAAAAGAAGACAACCTCTACCGTCAACAATGGCCTACATTCGCATAAATTCTGAGCTTCAAAAGATAACACGTAGCCCCCCGGCAAATTGCTCAGCTGGACCCATTACTAGAAATGACCTTTACAACTGGCAAGCAGTCATCATGGGGCCCAAGAACAGTCCATACCTCGGCGGCGTCTTCCAGCTGACGATCAAGTTTCCCGCAAACTACCCCGCCTCCCCGCCGGTCGTCGCCTTCGTCACGCCTATCTATCATCCAAATATTAACACGAGCGGCGTGATTTGTCTAGACATTCTTAAGCCTTCAAAATGGAAGCCAGTGACCTCCGTCTCGAAATTACTCCTCTCCATCTGCTCCCTTCTCGCCGACCCAAATCCAGATGATCCTCTCCGAGGGGATGTGGCCTATATTTACAAGACGGACCGGCGACGGTACAACAAAGAAGCGGCCGACTTCACGAGACAACATGCCATGCCACGATAATTAATATTTCATTGTTGAAAACAGTCCACGAGACTAAAACATTTTTTTCAATTCAGATTATGATATTGTTATTTTTGCCAATATTTTTGAAATGAATTAATTGTCTTTGTTTGGATTAATTGATTATATTACAGTTACAACTTTTAGCATTGTTTGAATTGGCAATATTAATGAGCTAACCTACATATATTAGTTAGTTGTGCAATAAATATGTATCCAAAAATTCAAAACAATGTCACGAATAAAATGTATATGAAATTTCGAATTACTTTTAGAACTATTGATTTGAACAAAAAACAGTTGCCAATTCATTGTCATCATTTTTTAATAATTAAATCTTCATTCATTAGTTCTTAGTAATTATTACGTCTGTGCATTTACATAACTGATTATAACTATTAGCATAAAAATTGTTTTTAAAGTCATGTGAAAAAATTCCTTTAAAAATTCTAAAACGTTTTGTCAACCATAATTATGATCTGATTGTTGCCAATATTTTTTAAAATGAATTATCTGTCTTTTTTGAAAAATTAATCGAGTATTTTACAGCTACAACTTTTAGTGTTGTTTGAATAGCCAATATTAAGCTAACATATTAGGGAGTCGTGCAATAAATATTTATCCTAAAATTAAAAAAAAAACATGTCAGGACTAAAGTTTCTATACACTAACTAATACATACTTTCTACTTTCAAAACTGTTGAAAAATTTAGCAAAGTACAGTGGCCAATTTATTGTCATAGTTAAAAAAAATTAAATCTTCATTCATAAGCTCTCAGTAATTATTACATCAGTGCATACATAAATAATTTTAATGTAAAAAATTGTGTGCTTTCGTAGTGTACTGCTGGTGGTTGCTTCAGTTTCTTCGGTTTTTGACAGGCGTTTTATTTTGAATTAATTAAATATCGGACTGGAGGCAACTCCTCTCGATCCAGCTCGTTGCTGGAATAAAACACGATAATGAAATGCTAAATAAAATAATAAAATACGCACGTAGCATTATGATTTAATTAGCTAGGAATATTTTACTGTATAATAATAAAAACAAAATTATTTACACGCGCCATGTGTCAATAATCAATCGGTAAGCAGGAGGCAGGAATCACTGAATCACTTTCCCCGGCATGTTATGTATATTATAGAATCAATGCATTTTTATAAGTTCCTAGAATAGAATATGAACTCTGCTACTTTATGCAAAAATTTTTATTATTATTAAATTCCTTTCATAATACTTCAACAACTTTACGTTGGAGACAATATATGAGGTAAAATGCTATGCATATTTAATATTTAATTAATTACGTTGAGACTAATCTTAAAAATACCTAAAATTAGTCATCGCATGAGAAATTCACGGTCATTTAAACTATTTATAAACAAAAAAATCTAATCAGCTTTTAATTCTGGAGCCAGTGCATTGCAATATTAGGATGTGATAGTAATCTATGGACTTGTGTGTGACGGATGAAAGAGTAAGACGAAGCGTATATGAAACGTTTAGTATGTGTACACCATTAGTTAAAATTGTATCCAAACCAGTTTAAAGTTCATTACATTTACGCAGTCCATGGAAATTAAGTGTTACAATCCTACAGACTGAATTCTGTGATGTGACTTATTTCATTTCGCAAACTACTTCTATATCACAAACGAATATTTTTGCTCTCCTGTCGTTCATGCAGTTTTGGCTGCTCCATCTTATATAAGGGATGATGGTGCATTCGTAATTACAACAATTAATTGCATCCTGATTCAAAGATCGGCCTTTTGAAAAGCCTACCTAGCGCCTAGGCTATTTTTTTGCGGAATAACAAACCTAACACAACAAACCTAACAAACCTATCGCCTAGCCTATCAGACTGACTTTTTTCACAGTCTACCTATCGCCTATTTTTTATTTAGCCTATCAATAGCCTATTTTCTTAATTAGCCTACCAAACGCCTATTTTTTAACGACAGACGATTTTTTTTGGTGATTGAATCGATTTAGATTTATGAAATTCGTAAGTAAATGAAAACGAAAGCCGTGATTAATCGTGATATCTAATAATATTTTATTCTGTGAACGGTTATAAGTGCAGCCTGATAGGTAAAAAATGCCTACTAGGCACTTTTTGCCTAGCAGGCTAATAATTTCTAAATGCCTATCCTAGCCTAGCCTATTAATAATGATTTTGGCTTGGCCTACCTATCGCCTAGCCTATTTTTGCTAAAAATGGCGGTGCACCCTAGCCTATCGCCTATTTTTTGCCTATTTTCTAGGCTAGGCGCCGATCTTTGTCCTGATTTATTAAAAATATGGCGTTACATTGTCACCTAATTGTGGCGTCATTATTATGTGACTGACTGCTAACACAAAATGTTTTTTTAAAAAACGTATATGTGGGTGACTATATTCGTTTATTTATATGTACATTGTGAATCTTATAACAATAAATGTAGGAAACCAATTTTGGAAAACGTCAGCGAGCAGATTATTCCATGTAGGGCAGTATAATATGCTGAGCTGCAGTTTATAATTGATGATTTAACTCAAAAACCTAATCCTGGCGCTACGAAACGAACGTCCACAAACGACGTTACCAAAAAATACTCATTTTCATTTTTACCACGCTATAATATGACCCCCTGTGATCATATTAACAATTGCGTAAAAATAGCTATCTTTAGCATTTTTAACGCCATCCGCATTCAGCAGCCAAGATGACTTATTGCTCTACACGTGACGCGCTCCTACACTAATATAACGACTCGTATCGTGTTGTTTTAAATCTCAGAGGTCGTCTTCAAATTGGCAGAACTGTTAAACATGAAATTGACATAAAATAAATAAAATAAATAATAATATATAATTACCTTGCCTCGTAAATAGACTGTAATATTGAATCATAATACGTAAAAGAACCTGTAAATATTTCGAAAATACCAGATTCTGAAGTCTTCTCAATTACACCCTAGTTTAAATAAGCCAATTAAATACGCACATAACATTATGATTATTTTCCTGTATAATAACTACATAATTATTTAAATACACGCGTAATATATGTCAATACTCGGCAAAAAGGAATCACTGAGTCACTTTCCTAATATGCGTATTCCGTGAATAGCATCAATACATTTTCATGCGTTAACTTTTCCTATATAATCTGCGCTGCTTCAAGTGCACAACTTTTTATTATTATTAAATTTCTTTCAGAATACTTCCCTGACTTAACCTTTGAGTCAATATGTGACGCGAAATGCTAAAAATTGTCTGTGAGGAACAAAAATGACCCATATCCATTTTTATTGCCAAACAAAATGCAATATCAACAGACAAAATTAAAAAAAATGTAAATCGATTTTGTACTTTTGAAAGTGATGTAAGTAGGACATTTTACACTTTCGAAAAATGTGTAAATTGAATATTTTGCATTTTTTAAAAACATCTTAATTGGAAATTTTACAATTTAAAAAAAATGTAAATATAACAATATTTTGACCTTTTTAAACACGCGTATTGAAAAATTCGCTGATTTTAGAACCAAGTAATTAGCATTATAATCATGTATCTTATTTACTGTATGTTTTTTGACATTGCACATTTTAATTCTAGCGTAAATTGGAAATAAGTTATTTTGGTTCTTCGTCGACGATATGTAATATTTAATTGATTCTGTTGTAACTATTTCTAAAAAATAAAATTAGTCATCGCAGTCATCGCATAGGAAATTCACGGTAATTTGAGCTATTTATAAACAAAAAAATCTAATCAGCTTTCAATTTTGGAGCCAGTGCATTGCAATAGTGGTATGTGATCGTAATCTTTGAACTTGTGTGTGACAAATGAAGGAGTAGGACAAAACGTATATGACACGCGTTGTAAGTACACCATTAGTTAAAATTTGATCCAAACCAGTTTTAAGTTCAATACATTTTACGCAGTCTATGCAAATTAAATGTTACAGCTCTACTGATTACGGGGGTGAAGAATTACCTCATAATAAAGTTCCACTCAAACCATTACATAGACATTACACAACGTGTAGTGAGTTGCAGAATTAAGTTTTATTTTTATTCAATTCCTAGAAGCTGTAATTAATTTGAGTCATCATTAAATTTCTCAAAAACAAAAAATGATCTCACTATGAATATTTTCGTTTTACTTTATTGCTGATTATTTTTATGATAATACATTCACAAAACATAATTAATTACACGTTGACCCACTATGTATAAAATAAGTCAAAGATGTACACTAATTAAAAAAATACGCTACACAAAATTCTAAACGTTATTTGCAGAGCTCAATAATTTCGCAAAAACGATCAGAAAGACGGAGGTGATCGAAATCAGCATCTATAAGTACAAATCAAACGTTCAGTTTGAGTCTTGGAATCAGTATAAAAGACGCTCTGGGTTTCATTAGACTTGTTAGTTATAGTTCGCCCTATACTACAACAAACAACAGCTACAGCATCGCACTGTTTTTACATTTCAGCCTCTGAATAAACAATTAGTTCAGCCGGCTCGGTGCAGTGAGAGGACTAACATATTTGTTTTTACCGAGTTAAAGTAGCAAAAGGAAATTAATTTATAATCTTTAATAATCTTTAGTTAATTGCATTTTGGTTTTACATTTTAATAAAATTTCAGTTAAACATTTTCCCAATAATTATTACCCCAACCTAAATCTTATTGTACAATTAAAAATTAATCTAAACGACAAATAATATCAACCCCTTCTGTATCATTTCCTTTGTGTATATCTGCGATTCTTACTGCTCTAAAATATAATGCCTATATACATTCCTATTTTTGTTTGTGATTTAGATAAAGACAGAGAAAAAATGCACGTTTCCGTTATCAACATGGAGGAGCAGACCCTTGATTTTGAGGTGTGTCCTAATTGGAAAGTGGGGGACTTGAAGGCTAAAGTTTGTCAGCGCAATGGAGACTCACCCGACGACTTCCGCCTCATTTTCCAAGGGAAAAACTTGCAGGACGAGGAGCGCCTCGATGCGAATAATATTCAAGACGGTATATGTGATATTTTTAATAATATTGTATTTCGAATTTCAATACAACTTGAATAATGTAGGTATGTACAGACTTCCATATTGTGACCAGGAGTTAATTATTAGTTTGTATTTTTACCAGATAAAATACGCGCATTTGATTAATTTGTCTTTTTTTAAATTGATTCAGGCGCTGTCATTCATTTGGTTGGTCGATCTGTGGGTGGGTGGATTGGATTAAGGAATTAATTTAACAATTTATGAGATTTCACAATTTTAATAGTTAAATATATAATATTCGTTGTAATATTTTATATTCATCAGTTACCAAAAATAACAAATAAAACATTTTAACTCCTTTAGTTCAATTAAACTCCCCATGTGTACTATTATGCACTTTTGAAAAACATTTAAACAGAATATTTTGCACTTTTGAAAAACATTTAAATAGAATATTTTGCACTTTTGAAAAACATTTAAATAGAATATTTTGCACTTTTGAAAAACATTTAAATAGAATATTTTGCACTTTTGAAAAACATTTAAACAGAATATTTTGCACTTTTGAAAAACATTTAAATAGAATATTTTGCACTTTTGAAAAACATTTAAATAGAATATTTTGCACTTTTGAAAAACATTTAAATAGAATATTTTGCACTTTTGAAAAACATTTAAACAGAATATTTTGCACTTTTGAAAAACATTTAAATAGAATATTTTGCACTTTTGAAAAACATTTAAATAGAATATTTTGCACTTTTGAAAAACATTTAAATAGAATATTTAGCACTTTTGAAAAACATTTAAATAGAATATTTTGCACTTTTGAAAAACTTTAAATAGAATATTTTGCACTTTTGAAAAACATTTAAATAGAATATTTTGCACTTTTGAAAAACATTTAAACAGAATATTTTGCACTTTTGAAAAACATTTAAATAGAATATTTTGCACTTTTGAAAAACATTTAAATAGAATATTTTGCACTTTTGAAAAACATTTAAACAGAATATTTTGCACTTTTGAAAAACATTTAAATAGAATATTTTGCACTTTTGAAAAACATTTAAATAGAATATTTTGCACTTTTGAAAAACATTTAAATAGAATATTTAGCACTTTTGAAAAACATTTAAATAGAATATTTTGCACTTTTGAAAAACTTTAAATAGAATATTTTGCACTTTTGAAAAACATTTAAATAGAATATTTTGCACTTTTGAAAAACATTTAAATAGAATATTTTGCACTTTTGAAAAACATTTAAACAGAATATTTTGCACTTTTGAAAAACATTTAAACAGAATATTTTGCACTTTTGAAAAACATTTAAATAGAATATTTTGCACTTTTGAAAAACATTTAAATAGAATATTTTGCACTTTTGAAAAACATTTAAATAGAATATTTTGCACTTTTGAAAAACATTTAAACAGAATATTTTGCACTTTTGAAAAACATTTAAATAGAATATTTTGCACTTTTGAAAAACATTTAAATAGAATATTTTGCACTTTTGAAAAACATTTAAATAGAATATTTTGCACTTTTGAAAAACATTTAAATAGAATATTTTGCACTTTTGAAAAACATTTAAATAGAATATTTTGCACTTTTGAAAAACATTTAAATAGAATATTTTGCACTTTTGAAAAACATTTAAATAGAATATTTTGCACTTTTGAAAAACATTTAAATAGAATATTTTGCACTTTTGAAAAACATTTAAACAGAATATTTTGCACTTTTGAAAAACATTTAAATAGAATATTTTGCACTTTTGAAAAACATTTAAATAGAATATTTTGCACTTTTGAAAAACATTTAAATAGAATATTTAGCACTTTTGAAAAACATTTAAATAGAATATTTTGCACTTTTGAAAAACATTTAAATAGAATATTAAAAATTTTTCAAAAACATTTAAATTGACTATTTGCTCTTTATAAAATCTCGTGAACAGCATTGTAAGCGATAAGCGAATATCTTATTTACTGTATTTTTTGACGTTGCTCATTTTAAATGTAGCATAAATTGGAAATGAGTCATTTTGGTCCTTCATTGACGATATTTAATAATTAGTTGATTACGTTGAAACTAAGAAATAAAATTAGTCATCGCAGTCATCGCATAAGAAATTCACAGTCATTTGAACTATTCATAAACAAAAAAAATCTAATCAGCTCTTAATTCTGGAGTCTGGAGCCAGTGCATTGCAATTGCAATAGTGGGATGTGATCGGAATCAATGGTCTTGTGTGTAACAGATGAATGAGAAAGACGAAACGTATATGAAAATGAAACGCTTAGCATTTACTTATAGCATTAGTAAAAATTTGACCCAAACAAGTTTTAATCTTAATTCAGAACTAAAATCGAACAAGTACTAAACTTGCAACTGCAACTGAGTGCATGATGCAATATTATTATAAAAGGGGAAGTGTGATTTTAATTTCGTATCTGTAGTCTGTAGGTCAGCAGCTGCTGCACTAATGCAACCCTAGCATGTGCTTGGGATTTGAATTTTCTATGCATATCATTTAACTCGGTAATATTGCTTTTGGCGTCTTTGCTTTGAAGTTGTCAGCTGGAGATCATTTACATATCAGAAAAATGATGATCTGCTCGAGCTTAATATGCTTAATTATGCGTTCATTATCTATATTTGATGCTGAACTCAATCTGTGAACTGTAACTCAAGTTCAAGTGAGTTATATAAAAAAATCTAACAAAAACAAATCAAGACGACACATAACGTAATTTATATTATAGTGTGTGAGTGAAGAATCAAAATGGTCCATTAGAATTTTTACATCGAGTCAAAATGTGGTATATGTCAAAAAAACTAAATGAGACGGATTTGTAAAATGTGAATTACAATTCTTTTTTTTAAATATACAATTTTTCCCATTTTACATTTTTTGAAAACAGTAAAATATTTCCTCTTGATGTAATTTGAAAAGTGAAAAATGTTCTACTTTGCAAGTTCTTGATAAATGCCGAATATTCTATCCTTTCAGAATCATGAAATTCAAGTACTTATGTAGATAATTAGGTACTGCCTTTTTTACATCAAAGAATCACATTTTCATTTCCTTCTCCTTTCCACACTATTGTTTTATTAAACATGTTTAAAAGTCTGCTAGTATCACGTGACTACCACTTGACCGACATAAGCCAATAAACGCCCAGGAGTGAGGAAACTTCTCGGCGTCTATGGGCTTACGACGATCCCGTGATGATATACTTTTTTGGCAAGTAGCTGACGTATTTCATATACCACTCATTCCTGATCTCTGACGTCTTGAGGGAGCCAAGACTAACCAGCAACCTCTATATTTGCCATAGTTCACAACGAAAATGCTACGTTTTTAAGGACCGACTGACCATATAATATTAGTATTTTATTGAAAAAGAGTGTGCGCGAAGCGAAAGCACAGCTTCGGAAGTTTTAAAGTTCTTTGTTAAAGGAACTTGTGCCACTGCCACTGCCCACTGCCTTGTCGTAGTTGTGTCGTACCTACTACCTATATACATTTTTCTCATTGCCCGAAAATCCAAAATCCAAATTCACACTTCATCGAACATCGCGTATACCTTGCAGATATGTTTTAAAGTTGTGCATAATTTGCAGTGCGAGCAACACTAAAATTGGTAGTGTACACACTGACGGATATTTTTGCACCATTGTTGTTGTATTAAAAATTCGGCAACAATTAAAAAAAAAATATCTACAAAATCTAAAATCATCTCAAAGACTCATACAGTGATTCAGTGTTGAGTTTAGTTATTAGTTTAGCTATTTTTGTATTTACCTTACTTATCATTAGTCAGCAGTGTATAAAATTGTGTAGTTCGCAATTAAAAAATAAATTTACAAATATTAACGATTTAACTCCTGCGGTTGGGGGCATCTTTTATTCCTATACGCAGAAAGAAAACATCAAATACAAAGTTAGGCTGTCAGTTGTAGCCGTACGTATTTACCGCTACTCATTGCATGTATGAAAAAAACCAGAGAATCATTCCAAATTCAGAAAATGACACAGTTTATTAGTGATCAAGATGACATAAGGCTCGGGGAGCAGGTGGCTGATCTGCTGGATCGAATGCCTCAGAATTATGACGTCACATTTTTCGTTGGTCCTAACAAAATCAAAATGAATGCAGTCAAGATTATTCTCAAAGCAGTTTCTCCTGTTTTCCAGAGAGAATTTGATAGCAAGTGGGAAAATGAGATCCTGAAAATAGGTGGTGGAATTCCTATACCCGATGTTGATCCAACAATTTTTGAGGTGTTTCTTAAGGTATCTATCTCTATGCTCAATTTGAATGCATTTATTTGGGAATAATTAAATTCGCAATAAAGATAATATTATTTTGCATCTTTATTCTATGGCATGCAACATTGAACTAAAAATAAATATGTGGAATTTAATTTAGCGAAATATACTGAGAATTTCTTGGTGATCTCGTCGATTACTTTTTCCCTGTGCTTTCTTATAGCTAGTTACCGCAGACACGTGGTCGTTTGATGCTCTGAATAATTTGAATATGTCGCCAGAAACTAAGCTCAGTTTACTAGAACTCTGTCGACGATATGAAATTACAAAAGCAATCAAGAATTTGGAAGAGGTAGCGTTTCTTGAAAAAACGGAAGAAGCTGAAGAAAATCATTCTCCTTTGGAAAAAAGAATTAAGGGCATTATTATTGGACAGGAAAGCGCGATCAGAACTGTAGCGTCGAGTGAGTAAATCAATAAAATTAAAAGTCAGTTAATGGCAGCTACATGTCGTCTGTGAAGATTTAAAATGACTCATATCCAATTTAAGCTAGGATTAAAATGAGCTATGTCATAAAAACAAAATGAGAAACATGTGTAAAATGTTAATAAATTAAGAGTTTTTGAAACGTGTGAAATGTTCCATTTGCATGTTTTTGAGAAGTGTAAAATGTTCCATTTGCATGTTTTTGAGAAGTGTAAAATGTTCTATTTACTTGTTTTTGAAAAGGTTCAAAATGTTCTAATTCCATGTTTTTGAAAAGGTTCAAAATGTTCTAATTCCCTGTTTTTGAAAAGGTGCCAAATGTCCTATTTACATGTTTTTGAAAATTGTAAAATATTCTATTTACATATTTTTGAAAAGTGCAAATCATTCTATTTAAATGCTTTCAAAATATGTTTCAATACTTTTGTAGATACTTTCCTGCAGATGGATATGGGTAATTTTGGTTATTCACAGACGATATACAAATATAATGGTCATATTATATCAAAGAAGATTTTACAGCAACAAAAATTATTATACAATCATTAGAATAACAGGTGACATGATTATGTTTTCAGTATAAGTACGTCACGCAAATAATGTCATATTTGCAAAAGTGAACTTATCCTGTGTAGTGCCAAAACACTTTTCATAGTACTACTATGTATAATTATTATATGAGTTGTATTTATCAATGATTGGTTGTTAACGAGGTTTTGTTTTGTATAACTGTATGTAGCTATACGCCGGAAAGAAAACGGTTGGATTGACGACGAGCATCCTCTTGTTTTTATGTTTCTTGGATCATCAGGAACTGGGAAAACTGAATTAGCCAAACAGGTGGCTTTGTACTTATTTCAAGGGAATGTTGATGCCTTCATTAGAATTGACATGTCAGAGTATCAGGAAAAACATTCTGTAAGTTAATTTCTATAATTTCGTCATCGTTAAAAATTTTGTTTTGACTGATTACACAAGTTTAACGAAAAAACAATGAATTATTCACATTTGATTGAAGTCAGCAAAATTCATTGGATCACCACCCGGCTATCGTGATCATGAGGAAGGCGGCCAGTTAACTAGCCGCCTAAGTAAATTCCCAAATGCAGTTGTCCTATTTGACGAAGTTGAGAAAGCCCACCCGGATGTTCTAAGTGTGCTTCTCCAACTATTTGACGAAGTAAGGAAACAGAAACAATAATGGTTATTAGAGTTTGAATAATTAATAGGTTTTGGTTAATTACACATTTTGTTACAAAATTGAGTAGGGCCGTATAACAGATGGACGGGGGAAGACAGTTATGTGCAAAAATGCAATATTTGTGATGACATCGAATTTGGGGAGTGACGAGATTGCCCAGTATTGTTTATTTCTTAGAAAAGAAGCTGAAAAAGTTTCTACAGTCGACCACGAAGGGAAATTAAGTAAGTTAAAACACTAGCGCCACATACCAAATCCAGTATAGATTTTAATCACATAGCCATAGCCACATAATATGTCATCATTTAACATTTTCCGCTGGCAATATAATACAGTTTCTAGAGTTAAAATTTTTGTAATAAAATTTAACAGTAGTGTTTAAAATAAAAACTTTTTTTAATTTTTTTTAATTTCCAGCGTACGCATCATCCAAAATAACTATTTCATCCGAATTTAAGGAGAATATCGTACGGAAAATTTTAAAATCCCATTTCAGAGATGAATTACTTGGCCGTATAAATGAAATCGTTTACTTTTTACCCTTCTCTAAATCTGAACTGTGTCAGCTAGTAGTCAAGGAATTGGATTTTTGGGCAAAGAAAGCTATTGAGAAGCATTCCATCACACTTAAGGTACGAATTTCGAAATTATGTACCTAGCTACCTTTTTTTCGAATTTTAATGTAATACCAAGCTGGTACCAGTACCACAGCCAATTAGATATATACTGGCGTACCGTTGTACTTGAAAAGTTTGTAGCCAAAAAAGTTTGAGTTTAGCTCACTAAAACCAGCAGGTGCCTCTGCGAGCCGTTCTATGAGCAACTAGCACAAACCAATTTGGGACCATATACATATGACGTCAATACTTACGAGGGGGGAGGAGGGGGGGTTAAACGATTTTAGTAAAAATGTTAACCGAATCCTGACCAGCAAGCCTAGGGGGGGGGGAGGGAGTCGGAAATCTGGATTTTTGTGTTGACGTCATATGTACATAGCCCTTTATTACTTGTATGCCAAGGCAGGTCAATCTTTATGTAGTAGGTTTTTCCCTACAGTCCATTAAGTGATCGCACAGTGTGAACGCTTGAAACTGCCATCTATGCGGCTGCAAGTGCAAATTCGTGGCGACATAAACATCATTAGGAAAAACTCAGAACGGTAGGCCGGTATATATCTAGTTGGCTGTGCTGGTACTTAACTTGTACATAATTAAGTTAGTGTTATAATAGTTATTTTAGATTAAAGATTAAAGGAAAATGGCTTATTCGCTGTAGGTACAAAGTTAAATGGTAATAATTATTATATTTTTTAATATTTTTAGTGGGAACAAGCAGTAGTCGAACTTCTAACTCGGGGTTACAGTGTTCCTTACGGAGCTCGTTCTATAAAACATGAAGTGGAGCGTCGTGTTGTGAATCAGCTCGCTCAGGCTGACGAAAATAATCAACTCAAGCCCAATTCAACGATTCAATTAGTCGCTTATGACAACTGTCTAAAGCTGTGTAACCCAAATCATGCTGTCCAGTCTTATCGTTAGTCGAAAAACTAGACTATGTACTAACTTTGGGTCACTCATAAATGATTTCATCGAAACTTTGCAATTTCTATAATCCTATAATATGACCCACTTACCACCAACATGGCACCACTATTTCATAGCAAATGGATATATTTAACTTGGGATGTCAATATGCGATCAATATCCAAGTAGACCTATCCACCCTACTAGTGGCGTCATTTATGGACGACCCCTTACTAATACATTTATAAAATAACTAAAACGTTTAAAGTTGTATATTGAAAGCAGAGGTGGTGACGTAATTAACAAAACCCGAACGCTTCTTTAACGAGGTTCAGCTCAAAAATACGATGGTCATGATTTAATCAATTTTTCGAAATAAAAATAATTTAAATTCGGTCACCTACCGAACTGAAGCATACGAGAATGTAAAAGGAGTTGAATTTTTTAATAATTATTTAATAGCAAAGTACCTCACACACATTGCTAATTTAATCCACTGCAAATCATACGATTAAGTGGGGCCACATTTGCGTTAGAGTGTGGATCGTGAACATTCATAACTTGTAGAAAGAAGCAAGGAACTGACACTGGTAACAGATTATTCGATCAACATTTCATACATACATTTGTCAATCGTTACCACTGCACAACTCCCAACGTCTCAGCCGACTGTAGACTGTAGACAATTTGTTCAGTAGCTGGAGAAACCAGGTTCGAGTAACAAGCAGTGCTAAAGTCATAGGCAGTGGACCACAGATTCTGTAGGCTTTACCACAACAAACAACACTTTTGAAATCTGCAAATAAGATATAAATACGCAAGTAATAAAATTACAATTTTCATTTATTTTTTAAGACTTGTTTTTTATTATTAATTGCCTCAGTTTATTTATTTATTTCCAAAATTTAGAAATAATAATCTGTAGATGGCAAATTGTAAAATATGTAGTCGTCAGTTAAGTGTCAAAACATGAGAATTAGGATACAATATAAATTAGTATTAGTTAAAATGAGTCAAGGCCGTAATAACAGTACATGTGATAGATACCTAAACTATTAAATATTTTAAGTTATTGAAAAGTAGAAAGTGCTTTATTTTTATGTTTTTTTAAATGGCAAATTGTTTGATTCGCATGTTTTTAAAAATTTCAAATTTTTTATATGCATATTTTCAAAAATTATAAATTGTTTGATGTGAGTGTTTTCAAAAAGTGCAAATTATTTGATTTTCGTGTTTTCAAAAAGTGCAAATTGTTTGATGTGCATGTTTTCAAAAAGTGCAAATTGTTTGATTTGCAAGTTTTCAAAAGGTGCAAATTGTTTTATAGGCATATTTTTGAAGAGTGAAAATTGTTTTATTAACAAGATTTTTAAAAGTACAGAGCGTTCTAATTACAAACTTTAAAAGTCCTGATATACAGTAATTTTGTTTTCGCAGATAGCTTGTTTTGTTTTTGTTATTAGCTAAAATTTGGAATGTGTCATTTTGATTCTTCACACACGATAAGTATTTTGTAAGTTAATTCAACATATTCAAACAATTTCAAGGTAAAGGCACAAATGGAGGTGGAAAATGAAAGCGATGGCCGTAAAATTAGCCCAAAACAAGCACCATCAGATCCAGTCCAAAATAATGACATCACACATTTAAGCGTCCCTAATTTTGGGCGAAGTGACCTTGGCGTAGAAGTGGCTAGAGATCCCATTGAAGGTACACAATTATTTCAAAGCTTGCACTTACAGCTTACAATTTTAGTAGCGCAAGGTAACTAGAAGATTGCAGTGAAAATAAAAATATTTTAAAAACCTTTTCAAGCGAGGAATTATTAATTTTTCAAACGCATACATAATTCAACATTAAAACTGTCACTTGTATTCTTTTGTGTACTAGAAGAGCGTAAAACGTGCATAAATTAAGCAGTACAAAAATCTTAATTTGTTTTCACCTTACCCCGCACCTTTTATTTTTTGGTATGTACACCCAAGTAAAATGGTAGGCCGCTCTATCCCCTGTCCCCTCACCTCACCGTTCTAAAACGTACAAGGTAATTTATGCACGATGCCAGAAGAAAACTATAATAATAATTATTTTTATTGTATTTTTAAGTAGAAATCAAACATGCCCATCATCAGCCGCTGAAGCTACCACCGCCCATAGATCCACGCAGTGTTCACCAGCTTTATGGTAACCGTAACTAAATCATCATGAATTTTAGACAGGTCATAAATAATGGGAAATCCTTCGGTTTTATAAATATATGGGTGAATCGTGGAATTGAGCTACAAAGCAACTCTTGCTACATGGACAGCACTTTATTCTCAATGTTTTGCTGTACGAGCGCCTTTGACGAGGCTGTACTCAGCCCACGAGAAGGGGACAGTCCCTTTACGGGACGTATTAAAACCATGTTGCAAGAAATTGTGACGAAACTTCGAGAGGATAAGATTGCCTCTGGGGATGTCATAATGAAATTTCGCGAGGTTCTGGTTGTAGAAGGACATTTTACAAAGAAGCTGCTGAGAAACATGATGGGTGGGCACAATATTTTTAAGTTTCGTTTAATTTAAATTAAAATAATAATTATTGTGACAGTTTTTTGTTGTAGACCCTGAAGAGTTTTTCTCAATCGTGTTCAACAAAGCACTTAATCTCCCTCGATTTTTCACGTACAACACTGGACAAGGGGACTTTGCCCATCAAATCTTCCTGCCTAAAAGTCAAGGACGTCCAGTTGCAACAGTTCAGGATCTTTTTGAGGCGAGCATGAAGTACAATGGAGATTTAAAATTAGCGAGAATGCCGCATCCCGCCCTCATTATGTTGATGCCCCGATCACATGGGTCTCTCGTGGGCTACCAAAAAATTGTACCTAACCTTCAACTGGGTTTAACTGGAGTGATGACCGGTAAATATGAATAAGCGTTGCAGAAATATTAACAATAAAATCTTTGTTAATGGAATGTTAAAGCAAAATTCCAGGCCTTTCAGTCAATTTAATTATGTGATTTTTTAAGATCCACTGGTTTCAAATACTAAAATGAAATTAAAGGCTGCGATCTGTGTGGCGGGATACCACTACACGTCGCTCGTGAGGTGTGGGGAAGAGTCGATGTACTTGGACTCCATGGGGCCCTCAGTAAGCAACATATTTAATTTGCCTATTGTTTTTTATACTATTTGCATTATTGTGCACAATTTAAACTGCACAAGTTTTTGAAAAGTGTAATAAAAAACATGCTCTGTTTGCATATTTTGTGAATGGGAAAAAAAATCTATTAACAATTTTTTGAAATATGTAAAACAAATTCTATTTGCATATAATTTTGAAAACTGCGAAATGGTCAATTTGCATTGTTTAAAAAATTAAAAAATGCTTCATTTAACTGTTTTTTTTATTCACAAAATTTTCTATTTACATGTTATCAAAAATTTGCAAAACATTCTATTTTCTTGTTTTTCAAACGTGTAAAATGTTCTATTTACATGTTTTTGAAAATTACAAAAAATTCTATTTCCTTGTTTTTCAAAAGTGCAAAATGTTCTATTTACATGTTTTTGAAAATTACAACAAATTCTATTTTCTTGTTTTTCAAACGTGCAAAATTTTCTATTCACATGTTTTTGAAAATCACTAAAAATTCTATTTTCTTGTTTTTTAAAAGTACAAAATGCTTACAAGGTTCTGGGAATTTGATATAAATTATGCGATTAGCTATTTAAATATTTTAATATTTCATTATCACTGTTGCAGGTAACCCGTGTACCCTATTGCAATACAATAATTTCTAAAGCCGAAACAAATCTTACAAAAAATCCATTTGATTCAAAATCCTGTGTACAGTGGGGAACCTCCTTGACTGATTTAATCTTCAGTGATTGTCAGTACTGTATTTATGAACCTAAGGATGAAGAAATTTTGCAATAGAAAAAAAAGAGTATGTTGAAAATGCTAACTTAATAAAGAGCTCAAGTTTCAACATAGCTTTGAACCGTTATTAGTTATTACCAAAAGTTACCTATAAATAATACTTAAAACCGGTTACGTACGCATAGGGTGCCTTTAATGTAGTTAATACAGTGTAAATAACAATTCTTATAAGAAACCTTTTTTTGTTATTAGAGACACCCAATGGAAACGCCAGTTTTCGCAGTTTAATGCTCCTATTTTTGGCTTCTGGTACCTACACATATTCACATTCATCTAAATGTCGACAACGTTTAGAATTTAATTTCTTCAGCTAGTATATAAACCATTCAAATTGATTTAGAAAAATCATTAGTTTGTGTAAATAAATTAAAACATAGCAATCACACTAAAAAGTATTGACACATCACCTCAAAAATTTGTTGTATACCTTTATAATTTTAATTTTTTTGCTAGTCATAACTAGTTATGTATGCATAGATGCAATTATTATTACTAACAATAGGAGCTAATAAATATGAATATGCAATAAACAATTATGCTAAAAGACTTGGTCACTATATTATGCTTCGTTCTTTGCCAATAATTTTGACAGTGGAAAGTAGTGCTGAGTGTAGCAATTTTATTCTTGACATTTTTCTTATTTAAATATGAATAATTATTACACGACTTCATGTTAACTCAATAATATTAGCAACATAAACAAAAACTCTAATGAAAGTTGTGACTGTAAAATACTCGAATAACCCGAAAAGACAATTAAAACCTTGACATATATATATTATTCAATTATTGAAATATTTTTTGCAACTGCGATATAACAGGACTACACGGGTTGATATGAAGTTTTAGGATCGTAGTAGGCATGTTACATGGCATGTCTCCTCGTGAAGTCAGCAGCTTCTTGGTTGTACCGTCGTCGGTCTGTTTTGTGAATGAGAGCCAAATCTCCTCGAAATGGATCATCTGGACTTGGGTCGGCGAGAAGGGCGCAGATCGAAAGGAGTAATTTGGAGACGGACGTCACTGGCTTCCATTTGGAAGGCTTGATGAGAACGTCCAGACATATGGTTCCGCTCGTGCTAATATTGGGATGGTAGATGGGCGTGACGAAGGCGACTTTCGGCGGGGAGGCGGGGTAGTTCCCGGAAAAATTGATCGTGAGCTGGAAGACGCCGCCGTGGTATGGACTGTTCTTGAGCCCCATGATGACGGCTCGCCAGTTGTAAATGTCAGCTCCAGTAATGGGTCCAGCTGAGCAATTTTCCAGGGGGCTACGTGTCATCTTTTGGAGCTCAGCATTTATGCGAACGTGGGCCATGGTAGAGGGTAGAGGCTGTCTTCTTTTCGGTGGTTGCTTTGCTATAGATATGTATAAATAAAATTTAATTTGTCTGTAAAGAAGCAAATCCGCATTTTTGCAATATGCTGTACAAGAAGCAAATCCACGTGTATATTTTCAAAAATTGTCTAGAAGCAAACACGTATCTTTTCTTGGAAATGTCAATATGAAAAGATGCAGTTTTGCTTTTAGTCATTTTGAAAAGATTGGAGAGATTTGCTGTGAGTAAATAGGATTGGAAAAGTGCGAATTTGATTCTTCACCAATCGAAGAATATTCCTTAAAAGGAGGCTCTACTAAGAAAGAATGATGAAATCCATAGATACTCTCACAACTTTTCATACGTAAAGGGGTGCACTTTGTATTCAATTATTTTTTGTGAATGTATTACCATAAAAGTAATCAGAATATACGGAACACTATGGAACAATAAAGTAAAACGAAAATAGTCGTAGTGAGATCGTTTCTGGTTTTTGTTTTTTGAGAAATGAAATGATGAGTCAGTTTAATTACAGATTCTAGGAATTCAATAAAATTAAGAATTAACTCTGCAACTCACTACACTTTGTGTAATTTCTATGTAATGGTTTGAGTGGAACTTTATTATGAGGTAATTCTTAACCTCTTATCAGTAGGATTAGGATTGTAACATTTAATTTGTATGGACTACTGCGTAAAATGTATTGAACTTTAAACTGGTTTGGATCAAATTTTAACTAATGGTATGCATACTAAACGTTTTTATAAGTTTCGTCTTACTCCTTCATCCGTCACACACACAAGACCAAAGATTACGATCAGATTCCACTTTTGCCGTGCAGTGTTTCCAGAATTAAAAGCTGTTTAGATTTTTGTTGTGTATGTATAGTTTAAATTACCGTGAATTTCTAATTTCTTATACGACGACTAACTTTATTTCATAGATTAGTCACAACGTAATCAACTAAATACTACATATCGTTCATGAAGAACGAAAAAGTCTCATTTTTAATTTATGCTAGAATTAAAATAAGCATTGTCTAAAAGTACATTACTTTAAACCTAAATATATAATAGATAATAAATATATAGAAAAGTCCTGCTTTATTTTGTTTGTGTGTGTTAAGTATATGGAAGTCACTTTAGTAACAGTTCACAGGCGGAGTTCATTCCCAAATAAATAGATTAATATTCACATGTTTATTAATGCTCAAGCGAATCTCTATTTATTACTGATTTGAAAATGACCTCCAGCTGATTACAAGAATGTTGTTAACAGCTCAGCAAAATAACCGAGTTGAATTTCATGCATAAAATTCCAAGCACAAACTTGCGGTTGCGTGCGTGTATAGTATAATAAGTGCAGCAGCAGCAGCTGTTGACCTATAGACACGAAATTAAAATCATGCCTCCCCTTTTATAGTAATTGCATAATTTGAGTGCTGATTAAAAAAATTAAATTCATTGACAAGGAAAATCCTATTTCTTGGTCCAGTTTAGTACTTAAATTCAAATCATTCATCAGTCTGAAAATTGCAAAATATCTAATTTTTTTATGTTTTTTAATAGTGCAAAATAGTCAAATTGGCATGATTTTAGAATCAATAATTTATTTTCAATTTGTTTGTAGATGTAGATGATAAAATCTGAATGGTCTAATGTACAAGGACAAGGCACAATATAAATACAATATTTAATTAGTACACTACAATTTATTTAAACATTTTATCAATAATTTCAAAAATCTTGGCAAAAACAAAGTTAGTATTGCTTTCTGCACCTGCACTATCCACTACGGTTAGA
This sequence comes from Dicyrtomina minuta, assembly GCA_949802685.1. Taxonomy (NCBI): domain Eukaryota; kingdom Metazoa; phylum Arthropoda; class Collembola; order Symphypleona; family Dicyrtomidae; genus Dicyrtomina; species Dicyrtomina minuta. Next base: position 148,601,053 of record OX461808.1, on the reverse strand, counting down.
ACTGAAATAGTTCCAAACATACCTACACGCTACGCGGCAATGACTGAAAATTAGGTTTTTGCAGAATGTTTTCTGGGTGAAGCCCGCCGTCAAATTTACTCTGTTGCTGATGAGCTGTCATGAAGAAACGGAACGTAAATGCAATAGTAACAATCTTTAAAAATACGCGCCATATTTTCCTTAGAGGTTTTGCTAAGATGGCCCGTGTTGTAATTTCTTTCATTCTCAATTAGCATTTTGTTCCCATCTTTGACTTGTGTAATCTAAAATATAAAAAGAAATTGCATTAAAATAATATTCTTCTTTCATGCTCAGGAACAGGTTCATTCATGCTCAGGAACAAAATAGGTAGACCCACAAAATATTTTTGTTGAATTTAAAATTTAATTTTGCAAAGTTAAGTATGTAGGTACTTACAGTTGGACGCACTGGGTCATAACAAAGCCATTCATTGTTGCATCTCACATATGCAGTGTAATGGAACTCCCCCACGCAAACGACTCCAATTAGTTTCATTCGATTCTCATCAGGATTTGGTGGATCGATGTTAATAAAATCGGGATCGTGTGAAATTGTTCGATGAAGCGTTTCCACAGTTTTCATACACTCTGGTCTTGTACAAGAAATCATAATATTGTTTTTGCTAGAGATGCATACTGAGCAGGCACGTGTCGCAATGCTATTGCAGCCGACACATTTTCTACCATCTAATAAAAGTCAACAAGAATTTATTAACAAGACTTAATAATAAGGGATAATGGCACCCGCCAGCGCATGATATATGTTTGAATAAAGTATAATTCACAACCTTGAATAACGCTTGTAAGGTCAAGTGTCAAGCTTGGAAGAATGCACTTTAGTCGCCCTAGAAGTTTCTTTTTCGACCGAGGTAGTAAAAGAATGAGAGCGGGATTTGGCCTCTGGGTTAGTTTCAAATCTCCATTGTACCTCATGCTCTGGTCGAAAAGTTCCTGGACCGTCGCCACTTCCATGTTAAGCTGTTTAATGGGTAAAAATATCTGGTAAAGAAAGTCACTCGTTCCGCTAGCGTAGTAAATGAATGGTAAAAGCTGAAGGGCCTTTTTGAATAGTATGAACAGAAACTCTTCAGCGTCTATTTAAAAATAAAAAAAACACTCATGTAATGGTATGTAGCAATGTAGCATTTTAAAATTAATTTTGTCAGTACAATAAAATAAAATCTACTAATACTACTTCCCCGTACTAAAAATCTGAAGTGCTATTTTAGGATTACCCATCGAAAAACCTGCTAGCTTTGGTGTAAAATGTCCCCGTTGAATAAGCTTCTTACGAAGTCGCATAACTTGACGCCCTTCAACAAACATGGTTGAACGAAGCTTATTGACAATGTCAAAAATATCCACTTTTATTTCTCGGGTGAGTGGCTCGTCCGTCTCTTTGATGTGAAATACGAGGTCGTCCATGATGTCAGTGCAGAAAAAAAAGGAAAATAATGCAGTGTCTATATATGAAGAATGTTCAAATAACTCGATTCCCTTTGAACCTAAAATATATAAGACGCTTTATAAACTAATAAAAACTGGGAAAATTACATGCACAGTAATTAGTAAAAACTAAAAATCTACCTACAATATACAACAAGTTTAAATTACCGCAAGCATCCCAAACGTCCCTTTGTGCAAAGTGAGGACATGGCTTCCTTAATCCAGGAGATATGACAGGTATGTAATCTACATCGCATAAATTTTAATAGTATATTTTTTTTATTTTAAGCTTTTTGTAGGGCTAATATTATGTTACAATATCGTAAAGCTGATTAAGTAGAGCAGTTATTTTTCGCTACTTTACTTGACAGGAAGGACTGATGAGATGGCCGCTCTGCTGCTACTTGTGAGTATGTCCGTTGTCCCTCAGCAGAGGATCGAATTTCCTGAGCCCCACTCTGGATGCCAGTTACAGCTGCATATCAATATTAGGTAAAAGTTTTGATTTTGATTCACTTTAATATTTACTTATTTACGCATGGTTTCATGTAAGGCCACCTTAATACGGAAATGTGAATTCAAAGTTAAAGTTTCAAATAACTCTCGGGGGAGTGGAGTCAAACTTTGCTTCAGGCGTGGGAGTTAATATAGGATACCCAGGATAGTTAATTTTAAAATGTCAGTTAAGTAATACAGGTAAATAAATGCACCATTACTCAATGGCTTTCTAATGTAAAAACGTAGAAAAGTCATGGAGGCCGCGGGAATTATAAGAGACCCGAGACTTAATAAATTAATACAGACTTACAGAGATTGCAGGCCGCAGGGAGTTATTTGAAGCTTTACGGTAACGGTAGGTAGAAAAGGCAACTTATATACAGTCCGTATAATACGCATACTATTAAATTCCATATCGTGTGCGAAGGATTAAATCCGTTTCCTTCCACTTTCCGCTGAAAGCATAAATCCGCTTATATCCATTTCACCTTAAAAGCAAATCCGAGTCCTTCCACTTTTAATGTAAATAAGCGTTTTAGCTAACCAATTCATAATGACATGGTTATGAAAAGTGCAAATTGCTCTCATTTCATATTCTAAAACGCAAAATGTTCTAACTACACGGATTTTGAAACTGCAAATGATTCTAACTACATGGATTTTAAAACTGTAACTGATTCTAACTACATGATTTTAAACGCGAATTGTTAGTTTTAAGTTGCAAACTAGTCTAACTAAATGGTTTTAAATTGCAAATTGATCTAACTACATGATTTAAAAAAATACAAAATGTTCTAACTTCATGATTTTAATTTGCAAACTACATAATCTTAAAAAGTGTACAATATTCTAACTACATGATATTAAAACTCAAATTGTTGTAACTACATGGTTTTAAGTGCAAAATGTTCTAACTAGATGATTTTAAAAAGTGCAAAACGTTTTAATTGCATGTTTTGAAAATTTTAAAATGCTACAGTTACAAAATATTACTAATGCAAAATGCTCTCTAAATACAACGTTCGAGAACCGCAAACAGCTCTAACTACATGTAATATTCAAAAGCACGTAATAAGAAATTTTTTTTCAAAATTATGTATTTATACTAGTTTGCAAATTTGAACCAAGTAGTTAGACCATTTTTCAATTTCTTTAATCCATTTGTTAGACTAGCTTGCAACTTAAAACTATGTAGCTAGAACAATTCGCGTTTGAAATCATGTAGTTTAGAAACATTTGCAGTTTTAAAATCCATGTACATAGTTAGAACGTTTTACGTTTTAGAGTACGGAATTAGAGCAATTTGCAGTTTTCCTAACCATGTTATTATGATTTGGTCAGCTAAAACGCATATTTAAATCAAAAGTGGAAGGGCACGGATTTGCTTTTAAGGTAAAATGGAAGAAAGCGGATTTGCTTTCAGCGGAAAGTGGAAGGAAACGGATTTGATCCTTCGCCCGCGATATATCCTTACAATTACTGCATATAAATAATAGGTATATAGGTACATAGTTTATATTTTTGTAAAAATCTTTCTATTTTTAAATTTGTATTACGTGAGCTGTTTTCATAAAAATTATAACGGCTTCCAGCAGTGGTAATATATTGTGACGCAGATGGTGAATTATCTCTCTGTTGGACATGTGGGCTCGGAAATGAAGGAGGTGGTTTAGCCATTGCATTTAATTCTGTCAGTGTAGTAACCGACCGTAAAGTTGAACTGTGAAAGTTTTGACTTGCCCCAGTCATGGTTTGACTTTGCTGCAGACCCCTCGATCCTGCCGATACTGCCGAAGCATCTGAGGAAGTAGTTCTCCAAAAAGTATTTTCGTCAAAATCCTCATTTTCTGAATTGATTGCCTTACTTTCCACTGCAATGAATAAGCAAATAAATATATATGTATGGTAGCTTATTTTTTTTAAAACCAAATAAAGAATTTTAAAGAATTTTCTGGCGGCTTTAATAATAATTAGGTTTATTTACTAGTAGCGACTGCTTCAGGATGAACGATATCCATTCCACGATGACATGATTCTGTAAAAGTTTGGATGTTGATCATTCTTGAACCCTCTTCAGCTGATTCCAAGTAATTTTGTTTCATTGCTGGAGCATAAATGCAATAATAACAGTCTTTAAAAATACGCCTCATATATCCGCCAGGCAAGTAAATACTGCTAAGTTCACCCGCATTGTAATATTGTTCATTTTCATGAAGAATATCGTTTCCATCCTCAATTTGTGTTATCTAAAATGTTAAAAGTATACTATGTGTAAAAGAAAGTTTTTGTTTTGAGCTTTCTAAACTTTGAGTACTGGTATAATAACAATAACGGAAAATACAGAACAGCCCACATAATAATGTATTAAATAATAGGGTGGACAAATGGAAATTGTAATAAGTATAAGTACTTACACTTGGAACCATAGAGTCATAATAAAGCCACTCATCACCGCATTTCACAAATGCAGTGTAATGGAAAGTAGCCACACAAACTACTCCAATTAGTTTCATTCGAGTCTCATCAGGATTTGGTAGATCGATGTTAATCAAATTGGGACCGTGTGGTAAATTTTGATGACGTTTTTCTTCAAATTTCAGACACTCTTCATTTGCACAAGAAAACATAATATTGTCTTCGTCTTGGATGCATACTGAACATGCGAATTTCGCTCTTGTATTACACCTAATGCACTTTCTACTGGCTAAAAACGAATTTACGAATTCAGTATCAAACTTTATTCTTACGCAATACCCTTATTTCTGTACTAGCGCAGAAAATAAAAACAGAACAATAGTTATAATTCACAACTCACAACCTGTCATTACACTTGTAAGGTCAAGAGTCAAGCTCGGAAGAATACACTGCAGCCGGCCCATGAGTTTCCCGTTCGACCGAGGTAGTAAAATAATGAGGGCAGGATTTGGCCTCTTGGTTAGTTTCAGATTTCCATTGTACCTCATGCTCTGGTCGAAAAGTTCCTGGACTGACGTTACTTCCTTGTTGAGCTGGGTGATGGGTAAAATTATCTGGTGGAGGAAATCACTCGTGCCCTTAGCGTAGCGAATGAATGGTGGGAGCTGAAGGACCCTTTTGAAGAGTATGAACAGAAATTCTTCTGCATCTGTTTATAGAATCAGTAAAACATCATCTAAATATTGTAATATTATTTGCCATTTTGTTAAATATAAACATATTATGCACTAAACTTTTATCGCATCCGACAAAATAAAGTGTCATTACCCATAAAAGCGCCTGACAGTTTTCGTGTAAAATTTCCAAGTTGAATAAGTTTCTGACGAAATCGCATCACTTGATCCCCTCCAACAAACTTGGCTGAACGGAGCTCATTAACAATGTCAACAATGTCCAATTTGATTTCCCGGGTGAGTGGCAAGTCCGTCTCTTTGATGTTAAACACGAGGTCATCAAGGACGTCAGTGAATAAAAAGAATGAGACCAGTGCAGTGTCCACATAGCAAGAATTTCGAAGTAACTTTATTCCTTTTTCCCCTAAAACAAAACGGTACACAGGTAAAACATCGATTTACATTAGTACTGGGTACTTACATGGCATGGGGAGAATATGACCTGAATTATAATAAAACATGGTCACATTACCACAAATCTGATGAATGTGTCTTTGTTGGACGTAGGAGAATGATTTTCTTAATCCTGGGGTTATAGGAATGACAAGGCCGTCACCTACGTGATATAAAGTTATTAATTACAAATTTATTAATTATCAATTAATTTAAACTTTTTATGATTTGCTTAATCACTAGAAACAAAGCCTATTACTATGAATGAAACTTATTTACTTGTACTGATTGCTCCAGGGTTAACTGAATCTGTAAATGTTGACTGTGTAGCAATTCTGGAATGGTCAATTCTAACCAATTCTAATTCAACTGATTGAGTTTCAGGGTAATTCTGTAAAATACGCTCTACAAACCATTTAAGTGAATTAAATTAAATGCTTGGAGCCTGTCATTGTTGAGAATTTTAATTTTTAAAGTTTTGATCCCTCCTTAGTAGGGAGGCTGTTTACTTTATTAAATGTGCACTTGGTACGTACTTACCATTGTTCTCGTGAGGGGATGAAGAGGTGTCCATTTCCTCTTCCTTAGAGAATAAAGGAGCCCTGCAAGTAATTTTTTAATTTGAGTATATCACATTAATCAGAGCGATCAGAAGATATTGTGTAATTTTTAAATATATAGCCACTAATGTAATTTAATTACATACAACTCCTAGCGAAGCAGCCGGCATTGCGGACCCAATTTTCCACCTTTTTGTATCTAAAAATTCAGTTTTAAGTTTCAATTCAAAAATACAAACTTACCGCAACAAAACTGGGTCTGAAAAAAACCCTCAAAAACAAAACTTTTCAAAACACATGCATATTTTACGGTTTTAGTAACTCAAAGTAAAGTATGTAGGTAGCTATGTGGGCAATCTTTATGCAGTTTTCGCTGTATAAATCATAGCTGAAAATTTTATTGATCGTGTAAGCATAGACATAATGATGAGAAAGCACATTTTCATGTTTGAACCAAGACATCGACAGTTAGTTCATTAGGTATACTTACAGAGTTTTTATCGGCGGACGAGGGACATAAATGTAGAGCAGAGCATTGGTGAAGATGCATCCAAATTTGGGATGTATGAAGTCTCTCCAAGACTGTGAACTACCGGGACGGGCAGCATCTCTTAAAATTTTGCTTCCATCACAGATTGTATGAATCTGTCCAGCAATCATAACATCCATAGTTGGTAAATACACATACGTGTTAAAAAGTAATGCAAAGTCCTAATTTTTTTATATTTTTTTTGATAAGTCCATATATACGATAATAATTTTCATAGGATTAGAATATGTTTACTTATATAGGTACTTACCTTCGAACTGGAAGACTCCAAGCAAAGCCAGTCCTCCCCCTGATGCCCGCACCTCACAAGTGTTGTCAACTGACCTTGACAACTGCATAAAATGGAGACCAAGTCCAGTTTACATTCAGTATTAGAGCAGTAGGTCCCTGAGAAAGGGACAATTTACAATACTTTACATATTATGGGCTATATAATGTTTGTTTAGCACATAAATAACTCAATTTCTAATAAAAGCAAGTTTCCTTTTCCCTTTTATGATATAACACAAAATTTTTCAAAAGCTAATTCCTGGTTAGATCGCAGTTACTTAATGCAGTAGGTTTGGTCAACACATGCTATACCATATACACCGAATAAGCGCCGAGTTGTCAGTCTAAAATATTTAATAAACCCGTGCTCTCAAATAATCACCGGGCTGTCAGTCCATTTTTTCATTTACGATACTGATTATGTAGTTGATAAATCCTAATATTATTTGATATTATCAATACCGCGAAAAACTATCTGTGACAAAAATTGAGCTTTTTTCGCACGAAATATTAAACACAAAATTTAATTACCTCCACCCTCCATGAGTCTAGTCAAGTCAATCTCTAAGCTTGGAGTGACTTCGCTGAAGCCCTTGGTAATCCAACCATGAAGGTCTCGACCTCGAGGAAGCTGAATTATCAAAGCAGGACTTGGCATGAATTTGAATTTCAACGAATTATTATTATTGCGTTGAATGCTCAAGTTCAAAAGATGCTGGATTGTGCGGACTTCAAAATCATGTTGCTGGATGCGGGGCAGGCTCAATGTGTGAATGTACAGATGTTCCGCTGAATTATTGTTGGAGTATTCCAAAAATGACGGCAGCTTCAATGCGTCTTTAAAGAGTGTATGTATAAACCCTATCACGCCTCCTAAGATAAAGAAAGGAAAGCAAAAATTGTGTATTGATTAACTAATAATTTTTAAAAATATTACACTAACAAGGACAGTAGCGTTTAGTATTACTGATTGGATTCCTCATTGGAAGGTTGCAGCAGTTCAAGCTGTTTATATGACTTCAATTACCTTCAAACTGCATATTTAGTGCAACTTGTCTAAAATCTGCAATCACACGACCACTTCCTTCTTCCACGATGAAATCCCGACAGCGGAGATTTTTTACAATTTCAGTCTCAAAAAATATTTTAAAGGCCTCATCTCCAGCTAAACAATCTCGATCTGTAATGTGAAGTGGGGTCCCGTCAAAAATTGAAGGACAGGAAAATAGAGCAAATAGTATATTCCTTTCAGAGTTTGGGACTGCCATCTTAGCTCTACTACTTCACTATTTTTCCCTACACAAAACGAAAAGAACGTGTCTTATCATTATGACAGATATACTGATATACTACAGTCTACAGTATGTATTATTAATACATCAGCAACTCAACAACCATCAATATACCAACACCAATTTAAACCTACACGTACAGTAAAGTCAAAAGTAGGTGCTTGCAGTAAAACTAATAAGCTAATAACATTCGAAATAAAATGTAAACAACTAACTAATAACAAATAATATAGTGGCCCCCCTCACCCGTCAACTATAAGAAAATCTGAAAAATACGGTGTTCATACAACATTCATCCTACAGTCTAGGCCAACACTATTTAATCGCGTTAGGATTAATTATATGAAATTGCTTGCAAAAACACAATATTAATAAACCAGGCGATTAAATATATACTCGTCGAGATTTAATTTAGTCTTTACACCCTTAAAAGCTTAAGAGCTTAACAGCTGCTTAAGGCGCATAAATTTAATCGCTTCCGCTACCTCGTCTCCCATTGGTCCCTGTGACCCACTGAAAGTTGAACTGACCACAAAAATGAAATATTACCAATTACGATGAAAGAAAATCATATTCCTTTTCACTGTGCAATTCCAAAATCTGTCGTGCAATTACTGAAATATTAAAAAACGAGTAAATATTCGAAATATGGTTGCTTTTAATAATGCAAAATCTAACTAGTAAGATGGGTTTAAATATTTACTTGTTATTTAATATTTCAGTAATTGCACCGCAGATTCTGGAATTGCAAGGTGAAAAGGAATAAAATATGATTTTCTTTCATCGTAATATTTCATTTTCGTGGTCAGTTCAACTTTCAGTGGGTTACAGGGATCAATGGGAGACGAGGTAGCGGAAGCGATTAAATTTATGCGCCTTAAGGTTGTTAGGGCGAAATTAAATCTCGACGAGTATATAATTAATCGCCTGGAGCATTAATATTGTGTTTTTGCAAGAAATTTAATATAATCGTGTCGCGATTAAATAAATAGTGTTGGCCCAGACTGTCCTATATTATGTAATTATTTATAATTATGTATTAGGCACCACTATAATACAGAATAAAGGAAAGTCAACTTACACGGGAGAAATAAATATTATTCAACGCTTCGTATGCACTGTCAACTGTCGCAAATAATAAAATATGTAGCAATTTCTGCTCGAAATATAGTTATTAAAGTTAGTGTCAGAATAGTGTTTGTCAAACTTGTTTGCACTGAAATTACAACACGATGACTTGAGCCCGGTAGCTGGTAGTAGATGTCAGATACAGAATTGTTTAGAAAAATAACTTGAAAGTTGATTAGTCTCATGTAGGTACCTCTAGTTAATGCTTACCATCGAACCACTGAAGTACTAACAAGTAATAAGTCCTGCACTGGTGTGGAACCATGTGGCATGTGGAATGCAAATGGATACAGGACGCAGGAGTTACTATGTTGTATGTATTACGGGCCGTTATGATGAATATGTTTAATAAACATTGAAAACTTACGATTAGATTTATAATGGGGTTTTACGAATACATGGAACTTGGAATGATGAAAATTTACAACGCAGAACAATTTTTGAAAGAAAAGTGTCATACATCAGTTACATTTTCCATTTCATGACTAGTAAGAAACTACCCAACTAGAGGACTAGAGCGTCCCCTTTCCCACAACCGCGAAGGTCAAATAGCAAGGGTTTCTTCACAAAGCCACTGCTTTATATGCATAATAATAATTATAACAATTTTTTTCTCCCGTTAAAATCACGAAATTTTGACTTACTTTCGACGTGCTTCAGTAATTTTCAAAATTTTCAAACAATCTCGAAAAACTTTTCAACTGTTAGTAGAAAATCAGGTTGTAACTGGTGGTTAAAAATATTTTAACTGCATGTATTAATTTACAATTATTATTGTCGCGAGCTATTTAAAACTAACATTAGGCAAACGTATGAACTACTAACTGATAAACTGCATAGTTAAAATATCATATGAACTAATATTATATAAGCTAAATAAAATACCCAGCGTACAGAAAGAAAAGCAGTATAGTAACTTTTCTTGGGTAGACAGTCACAGTTAAATTAAATTGGTAAAGCAAAATAAAGTGGCTGGATATCAAAACCAGTATACCATGGCTTCACTGTACACTGATACTTGATCCATCTATTCCATTTAAAGTAACATTCACAAAAGGATTAAATCGTAGTGTGGTACATAGAATCCTTCTTCTACTTGAGCCTTCTGCCTTGTAGAAGATGTGGCTATAGAAGAGCTATGGTACACTATCAACGCATATATAATACATATCGTGGGTGAAGAGTCATTCTGTCGTAAGTCCAGTGCACGGCTAAAATCATTCTGTCGCAAGTCCATACGATTCTTAAAGTCATTGTGTCGCAAGTCCATTCAATTGGTAGCAGCTACTGCCGAGGCCGCTTCCGTGTGGTCCTATCCATTAGGGGGAGGGGGTGGGGGGGGGTATATTACTGACTGTGTTGTACTCATGACGTACACTTAGGGGTCGTCCACAAAAGACGTAATAAAAACTCCATTCCCAAAAACTGCAAAATGTTCTATTTACATGTTTTTCAAAAGTGTAAAATGTTCTACCTACATGTTTCTCAAAAGTGTAAAATGTTCTATCTTGATGTTTCTCAAAAGTGTAAAATGTTCTACCTACATGTTTCTCAAAAGTGTAAAATGTTCTATCTTGATGTTTCTCAAAAGTGTAGAATGTTCTATCTTGATGTTTTTAAAAGTGTAAAATGTTCTATCTTGATGTTTTTAAAAGTGTAAAATGTTCTATCTTGATGTTTTTAAGTGTAAAATGTTCTATCTTCATGTTTCTCAAAAGTGTAAAATGTTCTATCTTGATGTTTCTCAAAAGTGTAAAATGTTCTATATACATGTTTCACAAAAGTGTAAAATGTTCTATCTTGATGTTTCTCAAAAGTGTAAAATGTTCTACCTACATGTTTCTTAAAAGTGCAAAATGTTGTATTTACATGTTTTTTGAAAGTGCAAAATGTTCTATTTACATGTTTCTCAAAAGTGCAAAATTTTCTGGAAATTGAATTTTTATTACGTCTTTTGTGGACGACCCCTAAGTGTACGTCATGAGTACATACACTACAGTCAGTAACATTACGTCCTTTGAGGACGACCCTTAAGTGTACGTCATGAGTACATCACAGTCAGTACCATTACGTCTTTTGTGGATGACCCCTAAGTGTACATCATGAGTACATCACAGTCAGTAGCATTACGCCTTTTGTGGACGACCCCTAAGTGTACATCATGAGTACATCACAGTCAGTAATATACCGCCCCCCCCCCCCCCCTAATGCATAGGAAAACACTGAAGCGACCCTTGGCAGTAGCTACCAATTGAATGGACTTGCGACAGAATGACTTTAAGAATCGTATGGACTTGCGACAGAATGATTTTAGCCGTGCACTGGACTTACGACAGAATGACTCTTCACCCACGATATATCATTTCTTCATACTGGGATGATTTGATCTGCATAATAAGATGCTCACTAATCAAAAATATACGCAACGCAGTATTCTGAACGTTATTATTTAAGAGCTCAATAATATTACAGAAACGACAACCGAACGACAGAAGTAATCAAATTCAGCATGTCATACATACAAATCAAACGTTCAGTTTTAGTCCGCTTTGATACTATACATAATATTCAAGAGTTCTGTACTGCTGTAGATATCCTCTAAAACTCCTTATAGTTCCATTTCAATCCCTGTAAACTGCAAACAATCATTACAAAAGACGCACTGGCTATCACTACACTTGCTAGTTCTAATTAGCCCTTTACTACAGCTACAGCATAACAGTGTTTTTTACATTTCACCCTCTGAATAAAGAATTTTTCCACCCGGCTCAGTACAGTAAGAGGACTACCATACATTTTTTACTGACTCAAGGCAGCAAAAGGTAATTATTTTTTTTACTTTTAATTAATAGTAATTTTGTTTTACATTTAAATACAATTTTATTTAAATTTTTTTTTCAATAATACCCCTAACGTAAATTGCATGCAATTTAAAATTAATCTAAAACCAAAAAATAATATCAACCCCTCCTGTAAAATTTCCCTTGTGTACAGCTACGGTTCAGCTCATACTGCTGTAAAATATAATACCTATATACATTATTATTTTTGTTTTTAGTTTGAGACAATAAACAGAGAAAAATGCGCGTTTCCGTTATCAACATGGAGGAGCAGACCCAGGAATTTGAGGTGTGTCCTAATTGGAAAGTGGGGGACTTAAAGGCAAAAGTTTGTCAACGCACTGGAGACTCACCGGACGACTTCCGCCTCATTTTCCAAGGGAAAAATTTGCAGGAGGAGGAGCGCCTGGATGCGAATAATATTCAAGACGGTATGTCATTTTAATTGTATTTCAAATTTCAATACAACTTAATTAATTTAGGTAAGTATGTAACTTCCTAAGATATTTTCCAGTAACTATATAGAATGTTAATATCTCGAATTTTGTAAAAGTTTCATAATATTTGAAACATCATGTGTATAATAGCGGCAGTAAAGCGAGAATATTAAATAGCATAGTTGTTTAGGACCCATAGTCTTGATTTCGGCATTTCGCCACATTAAAAATCATGATCCATTGTCAGCAGCCATTCTCGCTAACCGCGTTACAGACTCCCATAATGTGGTCAGAAAATAATAATTAGTTTGTATTTTTACTACATGAAATACGCTCATCTGATTAAATTGTCTTTTTTTTTAATTTGTTCAGGTGCTGTCATACATTTGGTGGGTCGGTCTGTGGGTGGATTGGAAAGAAAATGAAATATCTTATTTGTTATTTTTGTAACTGATGAATATAAAATAATGCTACAAATATTATTTAATTAACTGTATTAAAATTGCGAAATCTCATAAAATGTAAAATTAATTAAACTCCCCATGTGTACCATTATGAAAGAAATGTGTTACAATAAGCAGTACTACAAAAATGTATTCCTTAAGTCGTAGTTTTTTTTACTAAAATTGTTAATTTATTTTGGACCATCAGCTGTTAATTAGTCCGATTAAATTGGTAATTATATTACATCTTATCCAAATAAGGCATTTATGATAGAAACTTTAATTGTACTACAACTATATGGCTTTATAGAATTGGACTAAAAATATATTAGGTATACACAAGGATAATTAATTTTGCCTAAAGTATTGAGTAATCATTATTATTGAATTTATCTACGAAATGGAAAAAATCATTCGAAACAAGAAATTGACATTTAATAAATAAAACAATATATATGTTTACTCTAATTTACATAAATAATTCAATCAAATACGTACATTAAATTATGATTGAATTAGCTTGAAATATTTTACTGTTAATTATTACATAATTAATTACATGCGCCATATGTGTCAATAGAAATCGGCAAATAGTAATCACTGCATTACTTTCCCGATGTATGTTGTATATATAATAGAACCAATATTTACATGTTCATAAGTTAAATTTTCCCACAGTTTAATGCCTGCTTTATTTAATATTTTTGATTATTACTAAATTACTTTCATTTAATACTACCATGACTTTACGTTTGAGTCATTATGTGACGCAAAATGCTATACATATCGTCTGTGAAGAATCAAAATGATCCATTTTCATTTTTAGTTTCAAACAAAATGCACTATCTACAGACAAAAATTTAAAAACATGTTCATAAAAGCATGGAAATAGAACCTTTTGCATTTAAAAAAAACAAGTAATTAGAATATTTTGCACTTTTCTAAAACATGTAAATAAAATACTTTGCGCTTTAGAAAAAGCATGTAAATAGAACACTTTACACTTTAAAAATACATGAAAATAGAAGATTTTGCTCATTTTAGAAACTCGTGATTAGGATTGTAAGCATGTATTTTATTAGCATACTGTTTTTTTGTTTGTTTGACATACATAGCTCATTTTAATTCTAGTATAAATTGGAAATGGGTCATTTTGGTTCTTCATAGACGATATTTAATATTTACTTGATTACGTTGTGACTAATTTAAGAAATAAAATTAGTCACCCCAGTCATCGCATAAGAAATTCACAGTAAATTGAACTATATATAAACATTATAAAAAAAAATCTAATCAGCATTTAATTCTGGAGCCAGTGCATTCCAATATAGTGTGATGTGATCTTAATCTTTGATCTTGTGTGTGTGACGGATGAAGGAGTAAGAGGAAACGTATATCAAACGTTTATTATGTAAACCAATAACCAATAGTTAAAATTAGATCCAAGTCAAAGCTTTATAATTTCAATTCATTTTATGCAGTCCATGCAAATTAAATGTCACAATCTGGCCTACTGAAGGACTATCTATGAGTGAGTAATTAACACATGATAATGTTATAATTACTCGAAACATTAGACATCACGCAACGTGTAGACAGTGGCAGAGTTAATTGTTATTTTTATTGAACTCCTAGCGAAGCTGTAATTAATCTGACTCATCATTTCATACCTCAAAAATCAAAAACGATTTTACTATGAATATTTTCGTTTTGTATGTATGTATTGAGTATAGAGTTTTCAACTTTCCAAGTTATTTCACTCACTCTTTATACAATTTTATTGTATGATTTGAAGAACCCGCGATACAGTATTATACTGTACCGCATGGGCTTCGCATCGCTAATGTGTATTTATATAGATAGTTGCTCACTTACTGCAGACCTGATTGGACAGATAGATTACGCTGCGTCACCGCATGCCAATTTGTTTTCCGGCGTAGCCGCGGACCGCTGGAAGGTTACATCGTAATAGCTGAGGGCTGTCAATTCCCTCCTCTAGCACGAATTCAACCAACCAGCTTCCCGGCCTGCCCCTGCACTGATAGAGAGAGTAAACAAGAGAAACGACTTGCAGAGGAACAAGTTAGAAACAGATGGAGAGAGGATAGGTATATACAAAGAGTACGTGGCTTGGCTACAGAGCAAATCCGTATTAAGGCACATATATCTCCGTCTCTTGCACAGGGCAACGGATAAACATACATACCACCAGTCCACTTATACCATCTCCCTACCCCAAACTGAATCCTCCTCGCTGCCTCCAAGCCCTGTCTCAACTTGATCACAATCCAAGTGTGGGGCAGACTCCCCCGACTCCGCAATCCAGTAGTCAAACCACTGGACCGCCAAGCCGGGATGAATATTTTCGTTTTACTTTATTGCTCTATTCTATTCTATATAGTCTAATTAATTTCATGATATAATACATTCGCAAAAAATAATGAATTACAAATTGCCCTCCCCCTTTATGCATTCAATAAATCGAAATTAAAATTTATTTCAAAGTGGACATTATTATGGCCTCTATATGGCCTATGTAAGTATACGCAACTTTTAAATATTAGGGTTCGCCCATTGTTGACGTCATCAGTAGGAGTTGAATAAATTGATCTGCTTGGATACTGCCATGCTATCCCATGTTTAAGATAGCCATTTCCGAAACGACTAAGCAGGTGACAGAGGGAGGGGGGGGGGGTGGGTCCTAGGCTGGAAATGTAAATATATTTCCATGACATCATTTACAGATGACCCCTAACTCTTAAATTTTTGTAAGGAGTTATACGTTGTGAAACTCATACGGTATATACGCATATCGTCTGTGAAGAACCAAAATGACCCATATCCAATTTAAGCTACAATCAAAATGAGCTATATGTCATAAAAACGAAATGAGAAGCATGGGTAAAATGTTAATTAGGAGTTTTTAAAAAATGTAAAATGTTTTATTTACATGTTTTTGAGAAGCGTAAAATGTTCTATTTGCATGATTTTGAAAAGTGTAAAATGTTCTATTTACATGTTTTTGAAAAGTGTAAAATGTTCTATTTACATGTTTTTGAAAAGTGTAAAATGTTCCATTTACATGTTTTTGAAAAGTCAAGAATATTTAATTTTAATGCTTCCAAAACATGTTTCAATATTTTTGTAGATAGGGGATATTGCTTTTAGCCTAAATTGGATATGGGTCATTTTATTGGTTCTTCATAGACGATATGGCATGGATTGTTAAATTGAATTAATTCGAAATTTTACCAGTAGTTTGTTGAAAACTTTGCAAAATTAAAAAATTAATTTCATATACTCTGCGTTGTAAGTAAGTTGTAGAAAAACGATAGGAAAACGTTACGAGTATTTTGCCGTGTTTACAAAAAAATACAAACGATTTCCTGTGTATAGCTGTCGTTTTGACTTTTTGTTGTAGACGACGACGAAAGAGTGCAATGTCCCATATAGGTTTGTAGTGTCAATTTATAGTGATTCACATATAGAATTATCCAATTATTAGTAATTTGATCAATTTAAAAACATTTCTGATCAGCACATTATAATTCTTCTTCTTCAGCTTTCAAGCATGTATAGTATGTGCTCGTAATCTTTGACCTTTGTTGTATGACGATGGATGAGTAAGAAGAAACGTTGAGGAAACGTTTTAGTGTCATTATATCTATAAGATATTATGTTCCCAGACAATTAATTGAATTGAATTTTGCATTTTGTTTATATAGGATAAATACCAACAATCCTATACTGACTATGCTGGAGAATAATTAACTCATTATACATACATATTGCACTTTTTAAAACAATAGACATTATCATTAAACTATAGAGAGTTGCATAGCTTACGCTTAACTAATGAATTCTGTGATATGACTCATTCCATTTCTCGAAGTACTTTTATTTATATCCAAAACGATTATTTTTTCTCTCCTGTCGTTTATGCAGTTTGGGCTGCTTCCATCTTATGTAAGGGATGATTTTGCACTCATAAAAATTAATTACACCCTATGATTTATTAAATGTAATTCATTCGCACTGTTATTTAGTCAGCGTCATGTCATTATGTGACTGACTGCTGACAAAATGGTTTTTTTTTAAATGTATGTACACACACTGAGAATCTAATACATTAAAAGTAGGCAAATAATTTAACAAAACTTGAGCGAGCAGATTACTGATATTCCACGTAGGACAGTATAATATCCTGAGTAGCAGTTCATAAAATGATATAAATTATAAATCATAAATCTAATTCTGACACTACAAAAGGTTCGTCCAGAAACGACGTCACGGAAAAATACTCATTTTTGTCACGCTTTAATATGACCCTCTGTTATGAGCCTAACAATTATTTGCGTAAAACTTGCAATGTTTAGCATATGGGATGTCATCAGTATTAGCATTCAGCAGCCAAGTAGACCTATTGCCCCAAAATGTGACGTCATTTGTGAACGATACCTAAAGATACATGGTAGAATTAAAAGTCTATTATGAGTTCCCTACAAACAAGGATTGTCTTAACTAGTGCTGTAAAGTTCTCGTTTCCCTATTGCCAGTTGCGGTGCGGTGGCGTGGGAATTGGCGGTTGAGAGAGTGGGAAAATATGCAGTTAATTTTCGATCAGTCCATTATTATTAGTTATAGCACAGCCGACTAGATATATATCTAGTCGGCTGTGGTTATAGTTGGGAAGGATTTTGTAACAACTGGCAGTTCGTACGTACTTAATTGGCAGCTGCAGAAATGATCAATTTGTATACTTTTATTTTGAGAGGGAACAGTGCGGGAACTGAAATTTTAATTCAATGAATAATAAAAACATTACAAAATAAGGTTTGAAAATCTTTCGAATAAACCGTTAAAAAAATGTAATAATCTTATTAACAAAATGAATTTATATAAAATTACAAATTTTTAAAGACAGCGTATACTAAATACTTGTCAGAGACTTCAATTTTTAACTTCGTAACCGGAACAGTAAAAACCGAACAGTTTCGCCATAGTTCTATGTTCTATGTTGGAACTGATTGTGAAAGCTGGCGGAACTCGTACTCGAAACTGTGCAACACTAAACTTTAAGAAGCTTCCCGTGCTGTAGTACAGGCAAATTCAAGCTGGCAGTATAAAAGTTGTGGGAGTCTTTATGGATTTCATCATTCTAACTTAGTAGAGCTTCTGTTTCGGAAATATTCTTTGGTTGGTGAAAAAGCAAATCCGAACTTTTCCAATCTTATTTACTCACAGCAAATCTCTTTAATCCTTTCAAAAAAGTCTAAAAGCAAAACTGCATCTTTCCATATTGACATTTCTAAAAGGGAAGATACGGGTTTTTGCTTTTAGACATTTAAAAAAGTATACATACGGATTTGCTTTTAGTAAATACAATTGAAAAAATGCGGATTTGCTTTTTCACCCACAAATTAAATTTTATTTTGTATACCTACTCATATAGGAAAGGAAACACAGAAAAGAAGAAAGCCTCAACCCTCATCAATCATGGCTCACGTTCGGATAAATTCTGAGCTCCAAAAGATGACACGTGGCCCCCCGGCAAATTGCTCAGCTGGACCAATTATTAGAACGGATATTTACAACTGGCGAGCCGTCATTATCGGCCCCAAGAACAGTCCATACCTTGGCGGCGTCTTCCAGCTCACAATTAAATTTCCACGGAACTACCCCGCCTCCCCGCCGACAGTCGCCTTCACAACGCCCATCTACCATCCCAATATTAATACGAGCGGCGGGATTTGTCTGGACATTCTCAAGTCTTCAAACTGGAAACCAATGACCTCCGTCTCCAAATTACTCCTATCCATCTGCGCCCTCCTCGCCGAACCGAATCCGGATGATCCTCTCCGACACGATGTGGCAAGCATTTACAAGACGGACCGGCGACGGTACAACAAAGAAGCTGCCGAATTCACGAGACAACATGCCATGCCACGATAATTATTATTTCAATTTAAGATCCTTAAAATTTTTGCCAACTTATATTGTAATCTTTTTATTTGCTACCTATATATATTTTTTTAAATGAATTATTTGTTGTTTTTTTTTCGATTAATTGTAAATTGTGTTGTGTGTGTTGCCAGTTGCTAATATTGTGCTAACGTATTATGGAATGGTGCAATATATATCCTTAAATTCAACAACATGCCAATAATAAAATTTGTACACTCAGTCAGAACTACTTTCCACTGTCAAAATTGTTGCGACTTGGAACACAGTATATAGTGTTCAATTTATTGTCATAATTTATTATGTACTACATCTTCATTCATTCTTCAATGGCACATTTATTTGTACAAGCAATGATAAACAAATTTGAATGGAATGATATTTAAGAAGCTTTTCCTGCAATTAAATATTTTCAGCTATTATATGGGTCACATACTTTTTTCTATCAGACAAACTAAAATTTTAAAATAATATACCCTTCAGTTCATTGAGGACTTTAGTAATAACATCATCGGGTATAGTAAACTCATTGTACGATATATTTTTACCTTTAATTAAATATCGGACGGGTGGCAACTCCTCTCCATCCAGTTCGTTGCAGCAAACCTCGAAAATGAGTACTGACACATTCCGTCCAACTTCCTTCCCAGTCACATTCTGTACAGCCTGTATTCATAAAAACAAATAATTAAATGCGATGTACAACATGAAGAAAAAACATTAATTTTGCAAGCCACTGTAGAATGTAGTTTCGAGCCTTAAAAAGTCGGAGCTGGAGATGACAAAGGCACAAATACTAATCAGAATTTGAATTAAGGAATTCTTTTCACCTCGGTCATGCGGAGTGGTAGCATCGCATCTATTTGCTCCTGTGACCAGAACCATGCGTACAGTACGGAAGTCCCTTGGTCTTGACTGATCATGTCAACTTGTAATTTGTGTTCCCTTTTGAACCACTCAATAAATTCCCCAACTGTCAGCTCACCCTCCACCTTTTTTTGGTCAAATTGGAAATACATTTTAGCTTTAATTTCGTCTGTGAATAATCAAAATCACCCGTATCAATTTTTACTAGTTAAAAATAAAAGACACAACATAAATGAATACTATCCACAAAAAAAAATTAAGGTAGCCTGACAAAATGCAAATATAACCTTTTGCAATCAAAATTCTAGCATAAGCTTCAACTTTGTAACTAAATAGAAATCAAAATTCATACATCAATTGTATCCCAAAGTGTCCACTTGACCCCATTGTAAAATTTTAGAGGGGGTGGTGCGGGCTGAGTAATCGTCAGTTTTGGAATGGCCAAGTTAATGAATACGTTGCTGTACTTTTCAATGCTTGTCAACCCCTGTAAAATTTTAATCAGTTCCAGCCCCACAAACCCTGCTACAACGCTAGTGGTGGTTGCAATCGCAGGGATGATTTTCCCAGCAATTAGTTTTGACTTAAGTCTGTCCGCATGCGCAATGCCGTAGTTGGAGGCGCGGGAATTTGAGGTGGCCACTACAAAGTCCATGTGTAGGTTTGCGTCGTCATCCTTTTCGAATTCTAGAGGCAGAATCTTCAAGTCCTGGTAAGAAGTGTGGTAATTGAAATATTCGAGATTAAATTACCAACAAATTATTGTGATTTTGTTTTAATTTTAATTAGCTAAAAAATTTGGTCCCGCCCCATTCGAGGTATACTATAAAATAATTACAGTGCAGTCCAAGGCGCGAATTTTGTCAGCCATTTGCTGCTTTAAATCAAGATCAGCAACAGCAGGTGGAGATGCAGAGACAGCTTGGGCTTCATCCTCCGTTGTCGAGATAGTGACGCCTGCTTGAGGTGTAAATGGCGGGACGTGAACGTTCTCTAAGATCTCCTTCACTCGCCTTTTACTATCCTCTCGCTGAATTCCGTAACAATCCGCTCGCAGATTGGCGGCTGTGAAAACAAAGTCCAAAGCCAGCTCACCGTCATTTTCTAAAAGAGTGAATTCCAATGGCTGAGGACAGCGCTTTGGGGCTTCCCAGAAATGGAGGCCAGAGGATGTTTTTGCGTCTGACGGGAAATTGAAGAGAAGCTGCAAAATCTGGTTTTGAAAATGATCTTCCCATTGCCAACGAGCCCACGTGACACAGTCTTCAAAGGTGGAGGGTCGGTCCTGTTGTAAAACTTGGTAAAGGGATTTCAGTGCGTCGGATGATTGGTCACCAGGGAGGTCGAGAAGCTTCTCTAAAAATCTGTTTCCACAGTGAGTTATGTATGAGGGGTCGTCCATAAATGATGTCATCAAAATATTACTCTAAATATTGTTATCTAAATATCTAGTAGATCAACAGAAACTGCACTGCTGCTACTCCAAGCAAATACAAGTATGTGCATGCAATTCTATGCATGTAATTTAACTAGATAATATATTGCTGCTGTCTACATTCGTGTTATCAGCTGGCAGTCATTTACACATCAGTAATAAATTCAATAAAGATTTACTTTAACTAATGCATAGGAAAATTATTGTCTATTTGGCGATGAACTCAGCCTGTGAACTGTAACTCAAGTGACTAATAATATACGATAAAATATACAAAAATAAAAACAGAGCCAAACATAGAATTTATGTAATTTTCTGAGTGAAGAATCAAAATAGCCTATCTAAATTTTCAGATAGAGTCAAAATGATGTATGTCAAACAAAAAAGAAATGAGACTCACTGCCAGCAACCTAGCCCCAGCCAAAATTATATTACTAGCAAAGCAAAGTGCGCGGGACAATAAAACTTACGTGGGGTCCTTGAGGAAGGAAAGTGCATTCTCCATGGGCTGCGTAAAAAGTCCCTGGAACAAGTCCCTCGCCCACTGCAAAGTGTGTTCGATCGCATTTGGGAAGCTTTTGAGGGTGCAGAGTGGAATCTCATCTTTAGGGCCCTCCTTCACGGATCCATATGACTCCGTTATGAAGGGCAGCACAACCTTGAGTATGATACAACAGATTAGTTTAATATGCCATGATTTTCGAGCAGTTTAATTGCACAGCCAAACAATGGATCAAAGTAGTTTGCTCTATCACTTTACATTCTAATTCGTTTATAAGGGGTCCGCCTATTAGGATTCCTGCTTTAAGGAAAAAAATATCTCCCTTTAAAGCGGGTTTCCCTTAAACCGGTTTTCCCTTATACCAAAGTTTACGGTATAACGGATTTCATTTCTACCAGATTTTCCATTTAGTGCGTTTCCCTTATAACGGGTTTGCTTTATAACGGATTTTATTTTTAACGGATTTCCCATTTGGCGGGTTTTCCTTAAAACAGGTTTGCTTTATAACAGATTTTATTTCTAACGTATTTCCCTTTTAGCGGTTTTCCCTTACACCAGGTTTTCTGTATAACGGATTTCATTTCTAACGGATTTCCCATTTGGCGGGTTTTCCTTATAACAGGTTTGCTTTATAACGGATTTTATTTCTAACGGATTTCCCAATTGGCGGAATTTCCTTATAACAGGTTCGCTTTATAACGGATTTCCCTTTTAGCAGTAGTTTTCCCGTGTACCGGGTTTTCTGTATAACGGATTTTATAATTTTATTTTCAAATAAATTTTGGAATGAAATTTTTATTTCTACCAGATTTCCCATTTAGTGCGTTTTCCTTTTAACGGGTTTGCTTTATAACGGATTTTATTTTTAACGGATTTCCCATTTGGCGGATTTTCCTTAAAACAGGTTTGCTTTATAACAGATTTTATTTCTAACGTATTTCCCTTTTAGCGGTTTTCCCTTACACCAGGTTTTCTGTGTAACGGATTTCATTTCTAACGGATTTCCCATTTGGGGGGTTTTCCTTATAACAGGTTTGATTTATAACGGATTTTATTTCTAACGGATTTCCCAATTGGCGGAATTTCCTTATAACAGGTTCGCTTTATAACGGATTTCCCTTTTAGCAGTAGTTTTCCCGTATACCGGGTTTTCTGTATAACGGATTTTATAATTTTATTTTCAAATAAATTTTGGAATGAAATTTTTATTTCTACCAGATTTCCCATTTATTGCGTTTTCCTTTTAACGGGTTTGCTTTATAACGGATTTTATTTTTAACGGATTTCCCATTTGGCGGATTTTCCTTAAAACAGGTTTGCTTTATAACAGATTTTATTTCTAACGTATTTCCCTTTTAGCGGTTTTCCCTTACACCAGGTTTTCTGTGTAACGGATTTCATTTCTAACAGATTTCCCATTTGGCGGGTTTTCCTTATAACAGGTTTGATTTATAACGGATTTTATTTTTATCGGATTTCCCATTTGGCGGATTTCTCTTATAACAGGTTTGCTTTATAACGGATTTTATTTCTAACGGATTTCCCTTTTAGCGGTTTTCCGTTATACCGGGTTTTCTGTATAGCGGATTTAATTTCTACCGGATTTTCCATTTGGGGGGTTTCCCTTATAACGAATTTCCTTTATAGCGGATTTAAATTCTAATCGATTTCCCCTTTGGCAGCTTTCCTTTATAAAGAATTTCCTTTATAACGAATTTTCCCTTTAACGGGTTTCCCTTATAGTGGAATCCATCATATGCATTGCTGACGTTGACTACTTTATACAAGTATATCCGTCTATGAATCTACACGGTAGCAGAATATAAAGCTAAGAAAAGCTGTGACTCACTTGTACGTTGCCCTTCGTCCCCATAGTTCCACTCTCCAGCAGAGGCAGTCGATGGCGAATACACTGACGATCCATGTACAGACGGGCCTCCACATTATCCAGCGCATTTGCCACACCATTCAAACGCCTGTAAAATTTCTCCCCATACACACCCTCGGAGCAGGCTCCCACACGATTCTCGTGTGCTTCTATTGAAATGAGCGGGTTTATTTTTTGAATAGCGGCCTTCGCAGTGAGTGCCTTACTCTGGCCCACATTCTCAGGGCGGAAAAGAAATTGCCGATTCAGATTAGACTTCTCAATAAAGTCCATATCCGTCACTGTCAAATAGCCAATCCCCATCATGGCGAAATTCTTGAGGAGCTCGCAGCCTAAAATAAAATTCGTCTTAATTGGTATACAATTCATATTTACGAATAATAATTTTAAACATTGGTATTTAAATATGGATGAAAAATATTACCTATTGCGCCAGCACCCACAACGAACCAGTCCTGCTGCTCTAGTTTACTTTGGAAATAATTTCCAAATACTGCAGTCTGCCCATCATAGCGACTCTGCCATGCTTCGAAATCAGACTTGTCAGATGGACTGTCGTCAGGTAGACACTCAACAGCGTCGAAGTAGAGCCACTGATTTATCGGACTAAACTTCCCACTGCAGGCTTTCATTACCTATACGGCCCAAAATTAGCAAAAATATATGGAATGCCACATGCCTATATAGTTAATTAGTCAAGGGGATGCCATTGCGTTGTAACTTAAATTTACCTCTTGAGCTGCAATGCCGCCAATGATCCCATTCACAGGGGCAAGTTGACCTCTGGCAATGAAAGAAAATTGCCTCAACAATTCAGTTTTTAAACCAGTTCCGCTCCCGGTCCCGGCTGCTGCAGATTCTTCGGCGAGTGTCACAAAAGTTTGGGCATCTTCTTCATCCCACGATCTCGGAACCCGCCCCTGTTCCAGAATAAACTTATTCAGAGCTTCATACGCAACGTGGAGTGTGAGCGGATGGTCCAACTTGGCATAGTTATAATTTATTATTTTCGGAGCCTTCACGGAATCCCTGTAGGATTTGTACGACACTTTTTGAGGGACTTTGACCTGGGTGACTGTTCCATCACGAAGGTAGGCTCCAAACTCTGTTAAGGGTGATACGGTGATACTGTTTTATATTTTTCTATTCATTAAATTTTACCGCCATAAATTTTGAAAAAGCGACAGTGCTTACCACTTGTATCAACACCCACAGAAAACTTGAAAGGGTCAGTCACTGTGATTTGCATGGATTCCAACGTGTTCAGCTCGACCATCCCCGCAACTTCCCGGAAGACAACGTGGTCGCCACTGAAGAAGCCATGTCTCTCAGTGCAAGTCACGACGGCCTCCTTCCCCTTCGTCACATTAGTCACAAATCTCGTGAGCGGCTCCTTCCCGTTACTGTCCAAGATGACAAAGTCTTCCCCCATGTCACAGAAAATCCGGCCGAACAGACCATTCGTTTGGGCGAGAACGAGTGCTATACCGTTTTGATGGCAAAATTCCGTGAGCTCCAAAAGGATCTCGGGACTTGTGCCCTCCACCTCTGTGAGAACGAGGACATTGTAGTTGGAAAGGATCTCTGTTGTGAGTGGACTTGTAGTAGTAAGGTGCTGGACATTGACATACGGATTCAAGCTTGACAAGTGTCCCAGGGAAACTGCAGCCCGGTTGGAGCCAATGTCCGACTCGGTCAAGTAGTACTGTGAGGACAGGTCCTGCCACTCGACTGGCTTCGGATCATGCAGTGTGAGGGATTTGATGCCTCCTGTAATTAAATTCAAACGCAAATCGAACCTCTATAATGTTGTATGTACGTTGAGTCTTGACTTGTTAGCAGCAACAAAATAAACAATGTAGTACTGTATAAATTCGGAATTTGCCTTTTAATTTCCATTACATGGTCCGTAAAATGACCTAAAAAACAAACCTAAAATGATGTTCTTGGCAATTTCCACCCCCAGGCCGCCAACTCCCGAGAGAAGCACGTCCGAGTTGGCCATTCGCCGCATCGCATCTTTCCCCAAGACGTAGAGCTGTCGGGAGTAGAGTGACTCGTCCAGTGCAGCCTCCAGTCCATCCAAACTCATTGCACTTCCTTTGCCTTGTTGAGGCTGAGTAGACTTGTCCTTTTTCCCCATAACTAATGTGTCAGGAACCGTAGTGGCAATCCTACGTTGCATTTTGGAACCAGACAGAAATTTGTCAATAAAATGAGGCCTCAAAAAAAAGTGTTTTCTCCAAATTTTTTCGAAAAAAATGAAATTTTGGAATTTTCCCGAATCCTGAAAATGCTTTTCAGAAAATAGTCTAAACGCTAGAAAACATCAAATTTCGTCAAAATTGGATGAGAACTGTGGAAGTTACAGTGCGGCAAAATATTAAAATTTGAAGTTGTTTAAACTTTGGCGGGCTATTCTAAATGAACAACGCAAAATGCACTCGAGTTACTTTGGATCCTCGCTATTTAAAAGTATCCTGATTTTTGTAGATACGGTTTTTTGAAATTGGCGGCTTCCGTGTGAAACCATTCCCTTGTAAGTTGTAAAATTGTAATAAATACATGTAATTTGACGACTTATAGGTTAATTTATATCTCTCATGCATGAATATAGTATACAGTTGGTAGAATGGTACAAAATGTCAGTTTAGGGGTCGCTTATAAATAATGTCATCGAAACATCACAATTTCTATAATCTTAATTATAATATGACCTCCTTGTCACCTGCACCAGCATATAACTATTGCGGAATTGGATATCTTTAACTTGGGAGGTCAATATCAATATCCAAGTAGACCCATCTACCCCAACACTATTCGTGACGTCATATATGGACGACCCCTTACTAATGCATTTTTAAAAAATAACTAAAACGTTTAAAGCAGAGGCAGTGACGTTAGTAACAAAATCTGAACGTTTTTTTCAGGTTCAGATCAAATGCGATGCTCATGACTTAATCAATAATTATATCAAAATAAAAATTAATTAATGTATTACCGAAATTTTGATGACGTTAATGAATTAAAAGCAAACCAATTTCTTCACTCAGTTTCAATGCGCTGTTTGTCAAAAATCAGGTAATTTGCTATACAAATTAGCAAAACTATAGAACAGAACGACTGAAAGGTTTGGACTCTGAAACTGGACAGAACGTTATTTGTGACTTGAAACCGCAGCAGCCAACTTTATGAATCCCAAAATTCTTGAAATTCTTGATTTTCTTTTACTACTGCACTGCCACTGCCACAACAGTTACGAGTTTTTCTGAGTAAAGCTTTACGCTCTGTAAAAATCAATACAAGTGTGTGGCTGAGGATGCGGATGAATAGTGAGCAATGATGTGTTTGTGATCAGACAGTAAGTTGCAAATATTACCGAGCATGTAGTTTTATAACACTTGTCACTTACGGAACTGAAGCATACGAGAGTTGAATTTCTTAATAATTATTTGTTAGCTAAGTACTTACCTCACACATATTGTTCATTTAATCCCCTGCAATTCATACGGGGGCGTACGAGGAGTTGCATTTGCGTTAAAGTGTGGATCATGTACATACATAGCTTGTAAAAAGAAAAAAGAAACTGACACTGCACACTGTGGACAGCAGGTTATTAGATCAGCGTTTCATACTTTTGTCAATCGTTAGCACTATACACAACTCCCAACGTCTCAACCGACTGAAGACTGTAGGCAATTTGTTCAGTAGCTGGAGAAACCCAGTGCGAGTAACAAGCAGTACTGAAGTCATAGGCAGTGGAACACAGATTACAGATGCTGTAGGCTTAACTATAGCAAGCAACACTATTGAAATCTGCAACTAAGAAATAAATACGCAAGTAATACAATTTATACAATTACAATTTTCATTATATATTATTTTAAAGACTTTGTGTTTTAAATAAAGTCCTCAGTTGAATTGTTTATTTTCACAACTTTTAGAAATAATTATCTGTAGATGGTGTATTAAATGTAATCGTCAGTGAAGTATCAAAACAGGATAATTAGGATACAATTTAAATTAGTGTTAAAATAAGTCAAGCCATAACATACTGTAGCAGTAAAGGAGATAGGTGCTTAAAAATATTAAACATTTTAAGTTTTAAAAAAGTGCAAATTGTTTTAT
Organism: Dicyrtomina minuta; assembly: GCA_949802685.1. NCBI lineage: Eukaryota > Metazoa > Arthropoda > Collembola > Symphypleona > Dicyrtomidae > Dicyrtomina > Dicyrtomina minuta. The sequence goes on along the minus strand of OX461808.1, from coordinate 148,573,246 downwards.
TTACATTTTTTTTATAAAATGCAAATTTTTTTATTTGCATGTTTTCAAAAAGTTTTAATTGTTTTACTTACATGTTTTTAAAATTGTAAATTGTTGTATTTACATTTTTTTTGAAAAGTGCGAATTGTTTTATTTACAGTTTTTTAAAAACTGAAAAATTATTAATTTATTATGTTTTTGAAAACTGAAAAATGATTGATTTATTATTTTTTCGAAAATTTCAGGACGTTCTATAGTTACAAGCTTTCACGGCTCTGGTATTGAAATTTTATCTTCACAGATAGTGTATAATTATTTTGTTTTTGTTGATAGCTAAAATTATGAATGGGCCCGTCCAAAGAAATGACATCACCCAATTGAGGGTCTTCATTTTTGGTCCGCGTGACCTCGGCCTAGAAGTTGCTAAGAAACTCATTGAAGGTACACAACTATTTAGAAGCATTCACTTATACCTTAAAATTATTAGTAGCACAAAGAAAACTGCAAAGCAAATAAAATATTTTAAATATTAACAAAGATTAAGTAACTAACTTGAACAAATTTAAAGTATTTAAAACAAATTATATTTTACTTTCTGCCTGTGTAGGAGGTCTACGAAATTTAACTCTTTATTACGACAACTCAAAAGTTAAATTTGAGAGCTCATCACATTTGTTACCCCAGTACAAGTCCCAGCCCGATTTGAGCCAAAATGACATTGTCAATCAGACTATAAAAAGCTGGACAAGTCTCTACCCGGGAGTCAACGTGGCCGACAGAGAGACGAACAAGGCAGTCCAATGTGACACCTTGAAAGAGTATCATATCGTAGTACTCACAGAGTTCAACTGGAAGTTTTTGCAGTTTTGCCGTCAAAATAAAATTTCGGTCGTTACAGCTCAAACTAATGGGCCATTTGGCAGAGTTTTGTTCGACTTTGCTGGGCTACCGCCACCAACGGCACCACCACTGCTGCGATCAAGTCGATTAGATCCAACTTCGAAATACGATGGAGCTGCGAAGGCTGTGGCTGGTGCTGATGCTGGTAAAACACAGTTTTATTATTTTTTGCCAACCTGTCAAAATACCAAATTGGAATAGGCAATGCAAAGCTGTTTTAAAAAAATAAAAAACTTGCATTAAGGCTTAAAATGGGCTACACCCACTTATCCAGTTTTAACTGGAATAAAAATGTGCTAAGTTCTTAAACAAAAATACTAAATAGGATGGATGAAATAAATGTTAAGTAGGTACCTATGTTCTATTTTTGTGTTTTAAAAATGTGCAAATTATTCAATTTTCGTATTTTAAAACTGCAAAATATTCTATTTTCGTGTTTTAAAAAAGTGAAAAACATTCTATTTTCGTGTTTAAAAAATCTGCAAAATATTTTTTTTTCCTGTTTTAAAAAATATGCAAAATATTTTACTTTCATGTTTTAAAAAATGCGCAAAATATTTTACTTTCGTGTTTTAAAAAATGTACAACATATTTTACTTTCATGTTTTAAAAAATGTGCAAAATATTTTACTTTCATGTTTTAAAAAATGTGTAAAATATTTTACTTTCGTGTTTTAAAAAATGTACAAAATATTTTACTTTCATGTTTTAAAAAATGTGCGAAATATTTTACTTTCATGTTTTAAAAACTGTGCAAAATATTTTACTTTCGTGTTTTACAAAATTTGCGAAATATTTTACTTTCATGTTTTAGAAAATGTTCGAAATATTTTATTTTCGTGTTTTAAAAATTGTGCAAAATATTTAATTCTTGTGTTTAAAAAATGTGCAGAATATTATTTTTTTTGTTTTAAGAAATTTGCAAAATATTCTATTTTCGTGTTTTAAAAAATGTGCAAAATATTTAATTTTCGTGTTTCAAAAATGTGCAAAATATTCTATTTTCGTGTTTTAAAAAATGTGCAAAATATTCTATTTTCGTGTTTTAAAAAAGTAAAAAACATTCTATTTTCGTGTTTTAAAAAATGTGCAAAATATTCTATTTTCGTGTTTTAAAAAAGTAAAAAACATTCTATTTTCGTGTTTTAAAAAATCTGCAAAATATTTTTTTTTCGTGATTTAAAAAATGTGCAAAATATTTCACTTTCATGTTTTAAAAAATGTGCAAAATATTTTACTTTCGTGTTTTACAAAATTTTCGAAATATTTTACTTTCATGTTTTAGAAAAATTTTCAAAATATTTTATTTTCGTGTTTTAAAAATTGTGCAAAATATTTAATTCTTGTGTTTTAAAAATGTGCAGAATATTATTTTTTTTTGGTTTAAGAAATTTGCAGAATATTATTTTTTTTTGGTTTAAGAAATTTGCAAAATATTCTATTTTCGTGTTTTAAGAAATGTGCCAAAAATTCTGTTTACACTTTTCTTAAGAAATACAAAATTATCTATTTAAATTGTTTCAGTATCCCTATACATACATACGTTTTTTTCTTTACAGATGCATTTTGGTTTTGTCTAAAAGTTAATGATGTGTCATTTTGATTCTTAGCAGACTATATATGTAATGTTAACATGTTGACAAAAACTTGGTGGAATTGTTACAGGTGGAAAAAATGAAATTTTGGACAAAACATCGCTTAGATTATTCGAGCAATTTGATGGAAACCGACCCGCATTTGCGGAGTGCCCCGCCTCCAAATCCAACTTTGTACCTACAATCCACGCTGCATACACTGCCCTTAATCGCTTCAAGACGAAGAATGCATCAAAGTCGGCCGTGTTAAATTATGAGACTTTCCGAAGTCTCGTGGACGACCATAAATTGCCGCAGTCAAAAATGGAGGGGAAACTGTTGGAAGAGTTTCATAATCATCTGGACAGAAGAATTCCTCTTGTAAATAATTACATTGGCAGTGTGGTTGCTCAAGAGGTTAATTAACTTTTTAATTTTTTATTTTAGACAACATTCATTATTGTAGGCAGCACAGTACCAGTTCCTGTCACCTTTCTATTGTTATAGACTATGATTACTTAAGTGTATGAATCTTATATTAAAAGCAACATTTTAAATTCTGTGTCGTGTTTGTAGATACTCAAATTTTGGATTGAAAAGTCACACCCCGTCTATCAGCAGTTGATTTTGTATGGGGGCGAGTTTCGTTTTCCTATTTCATTTTCCAAAGTCAGCTGTGATCCGTACGTGGGTGGTCGTGGTCAGGAAAGTAGCAAGGATCTGGATATCGTCTTGCCTCAGATTCAGATCGCAGGGACTTCTGAAAATGTAGAAAATATGGAGTCAGTACCGTATCCGGATCAGGATCAGAAGCTGGAACCGGAAACACCTCAGCTATCGGCCCCAGAACTGGTACCGGAGTCCGAACCGGAACCCGAACCGAAACCCGAACACAAACCCAATTCAAAGCCCGTACCCAAACCCTCTGAGCTGGAGCTCCCCCAGACTTCAGGTTGGGAAGCTGCTAAATCACGGAAACAGAAATGGAGTTTTAATACAAACGATAAAAGAAGCAAGAAAATAGCTAAACAAGGTTAGTTAATTAGCTTAAAAAATTTTCGCTGTGTATGTAGATGAATTATTAATTCTTTAAACGCATGCGATTTAAAGTATTCAAATTTCAAATCGTATTCTTTGCTATAATAACAGAGCGTGAAATGTGCATAAATTAATAATTACAAAAATCGAAATTTAATTTCACCTTACCCCGCACCTTTTATTTTTTTTTGTATGTACGCCTATGTAAAATGCTAAGTCTCTATGCCTTATGCCTCTATGCCTTACCTCTATGCCATCACCCTCCAAAAATGTACCACTTAATTTATGGACGCTTCCAGAGGAAAACTAAAATTATTAATGTTGCATTTAATTGTATATAGAAGTCCAACATGCCCATCATCAGTCTCTCCAGCTTCCACCGCCCATAGATCCAAGCAGTGTTCACCAGCTTTATGGTAACTATAAATTCACATGACTTTTAGGCAGGTCATAGCCAAAGAAAGGTCATAAAAAAAGTGAAATCATTTGCTATTTAAAAAAAAATTATATAGGAAGAAATTGTGGGATCCAGTTACGAAACAACTCTTGCTACATGGACAGCACTTTATTTTCAATGTTTTGCTGTACGAGCGTCTTTGACGAGGTTGTACTCCGCCCACGAGGAGGGGACAGTCGATTTGCAGAATGTGTTAAATGGATGTTGCAAGGCATAGTTACGAAGCTTCGAGAGGATATGTTTGTGTCTGGGGATGTCGTGATGAGATTTCGCCAAGCATTAGTCAACGAGGGGAATTTTACGACGAAGCTGCTCGGGACTTTTATGGGTTGGTTTCTACAAATCTGACTGTGGTAGTACAATAATTGAGGTTATTTTTATTTTCAAAAACATTTTTGTTGCCCCTGTTGTTTGTTGTAGACCCCGAAGAGTTTTTCTACATCCTGTTCAACAAAGCACTGGATCTCCCTCGATTCTTCACCTACAACACTAGACACGGGGACTTTGCTCATCAAATCTTTCTGCCTAAAAGTCAGGGGCGTCCAGTAGCTACAGTTCAGGATCTTTTCGAGGCGAGTATGAAGTACAATGGAGATTTAAAATTAGCGAGAATGCCGCATCCCGCCCTCATAATTCTTATGCCACGTTCAAATGGGTCTCTCGTGGGCTACCAAAAAATTGTACCCAATCTCCACCTGGATTTAACTGGAGTGATGACGGGTAAATAGTAATAAGAGTTGCAGAAATATTAATAATAAAATCTCTGTTAATTAAATATTAAAAAAAATTCCAAGCCTTTCAGTCAATTTAATTATGTGATTTTTTAAGATCCACTGGTTTCAAATTTGAAAATGAAATTAATGGCTGTGGTCTGTGTGGCGGGGTACCACTACACGTCATTCGTGAGGTGCGGGGACGAGTGGCTTTTCTTTGACTCCATGGGACCCTCAGTAAGCTATTTGATTCGGCCATTGATTTTTTTTGTAGTTGCATATATACGTACCACTTAAACAGCACAATATGTTTTTGAAAAAAAAGGAAAATGCTTTGATTGCGTGATATCTTGTAAATGCGAAAAAAATATCTTTTAACAATTTTTCTTTTTGAAATTTTATTTTTGCATCTTTTTGAAACGTGCGAAATATGGTCAATTTGTGTGTTGTTTGAAAAATTTTTAAATGCTTCATTTAATTATTTTTTCAATATGCAAAATGTTCCACTTACATTTTTTCAAAAATTGAAAAATATCCTATTTTCTTGTTTTTTTTAAATGCAAAATGTTCTGTTTACATGATTTAGGAATTTGATATAAAAATAAATTGCGATTAGTAATTTGGTAATGTCCATATTTTAATATTTCATTATCACTGTTGCAGGTATTCCGTGTACCAAATTGCAGTACAATAATTTCTGAAGCGGAAACAAATCTTACAGAAAATCCATTTGATTGGAGTGGCTGCTGTGGACATTGGAGATCCTCCTTCTTGACTGACCGCATCTTTAGAAATTGTCAGTACTGTATTTATGAACCTGAGGATGAAGTTTTGCAAGAAACATAAAAATATCTTTAAAAAATGCTAAATTAATAATGAACTCAGGTTTCAACTTGGATTTGAACTGTTACTGTTATTACTATAATTTCGATACCTTAATATTCCTTAACACAGGTAAGGTAAGGTGCCTATAACATAAGTAATTACCTATAAAAATTTTCCTAATTATTCTTATAAGCAACTTTAATTTTGTGATTAGACTAGACACACAATGAAAACACCAGTTTTCATTTTCGTACTCTTGGTATTGGTTTACCTATATGTACTTAATTAGATAGTACGTGCACATACATAATTCAGAACTCGATTAAAAATTTAAATACCGTATATCCTATAATAATGCGCGGGTCTGTAATACTACGCGGGTCTGTAATAGTACGCGGGTCTGAAAGGTATCTGTTTGAATAAGACGCGGGTCAATTTAACACGCTATTAAACGGCAGTACGCGGGTCTGTAATACCACGCGGGTCTGTAATACTACGCGGGTCTGTAATACTACGCGGGTCTGTAACAGTACGAGGGTCTGAGAGGTCCAAATTTGGATAGTACGCGGGGCGTACTATAATAGGATATACGGTAGTTTAATAAAAAAATTCAAATTGTTTATAAAAAATTATTAATTTTTTAGACAAATTAACATCACATTAATACTAAAAAGTATATAGAGTATATGGACACTTCACCAAAAATTTAAAAAAAAAACAAAAAATCTTAATTCTTTGTAATTATACTGAATATGGTGATGTTTTCTGAAACAGGTTTCAAAATTTTGCACAATTAATTAAACGAATCGTTAAAAAAAGAAAAAAAAGTCAATACAAATTTTTCGCCATTATTGTCTATCACAATATTATTATTTGTTTGCACATGTGCATTATGTTTTTCCACACCAAAATGAGCTTTCATGAACTAGATAAAAAAACAATTTTATAAATTAATTTCTACAATAATTATCAGGGGCGGACTGGGATTTAAAAATGGCCCTGGAAAACTTATATCGAGCGGCCCAAGATGGCGGCCAAGATGGCGGCCAAGATGGCGGCCAAGATGGCGGCCAAGATGGCAGCCAAGATGGCAGCCAAGATGGCGGCCAAGATGGCGGCCAAGATGGCGGCTACGATAGCGGCCAAGATGGTGGCAAAGATAGCGGCCAAGATGGTGGCAAAGATAGCGGCCAAGATGGTGGCAAAGATAGCGACCAAGCTGGCGGCCATGGTGGCGGCTAAATTTGCGGCCAAAATGACGGGTAAGTTGGCAGCAAATATGAGAGCACAGAGTGCGGTAAAGATATCTGCCTAATACGCGGAAGAAATGGTCGCCAAGATGGCTGCCAAAGTGGCTACTAAAAGGGCTGCCAAAATATCAGCAAGTATGGATCCTAAAGTAGTTGTCAGTAGTAATTTCAAACTAGGTATTTTAAATTGTTGATTAGTAGTGTCATTTTATTATGGTCAAACAAGTAACTAAAGCAGTTAAAAGAGATTAAACGCTGAGGAAATTGAAAAAAAATATTTATGTTAGTTGCTGGTGCTGGATTTTAGTGAGTTTTACAAACCCAAGACGTTACTCTAGAGAAGGAGAAATTGGGCAACTGCCAGGGGTCACTACTAATCAGTAGCATTAGGACATGACAGAGCACATCAATAGGAATCATGCGCGGTGAGAAAAAAGGATACGCAATGTCTAGAGTCTGGAATACATTTAAACTGTAATATCACTGACCTTGCTAAACCAGTTTAATTTGAATATCGATGATATTTGATATTTTGATTTAAAACAGAAATTTTTATCGTTAGGCTGTACTAACAAAAAATCATTACACGCACTCTGAACACTGGTATTGCAGTTATTACATAGTTCAGAGGAAGAAAAATTCAGATTAGGGATAAAAAATTACACAAAAAGAAGAGAAAGCTACATTTGCGTCATATTTTGTGGTATTTTGTGGCATTTTGAAATTTTGCGTGTGTTGCAAATAACATTTATAAAAATCCGTTTTTTGATGTAATTACATGCTTGAAAAGAATGCAGGTCTTCTTGAACCAGACCTAACGAGATCCTGCAGACATCCTTGTAATATCGGAGCGATAAATATATATTTTTAGAAGCTACGGGTATTTTAAAGTCTCTCTTTTACAACTTGATGTACCAAAAATGTTATCTTGGCATACAAAAAGACATCACAAATTTTTACTTAAAATACACATGGACATCACAAACGTTACCTTGAAATACAAACGGGCATCAAAAACGTTTCCTTGGAATACAAAAGGACATCACAAACGTTTCTTCAGAATAAAAATGACATCACAAACGTTTTCTTGCAATACACTAGGACATCAAGAACGTTTCCTTGGAATACAGATGGACATCATAAACGTTTCCTTGGAATACAAAATGACATCACAAACGTCCTTGCAATACACTAGGACATCAAAAACGCTGCCTTGAAATACACAAGGACATCAAAAAACTTTTCCTTAGCATACACCAGGACATCAAAAAACGTTTTCTTAGCATGCAAAAAGACATCAAAAAACGTTTTCTTGGAATACAGAAGGACATCACAAACGTTTCCTTGGAATACAAAATGACGTCACAAACGTGTCCTTGCAATACACTAGGACACGAAAAACGCTTCTTCGGAACACACAAGGACATCAAAAAACGTTTCCTTGACATACACAAGGGCATAAAAAAACGTTTCCTTGACATACACAAGGTTTTTTCCTTAGCATGCACAAGGACATCAAAAAACGTTTCCTTGGAATACAGAAGGACATCACAAACGTTTCTTCGGAATACAAAATGACATCACAAACGTTTCCTTGCAATACACTGGGACATCAAAAACGCTTCTTTGGAATACACAAGGATATCGAAAAACGTTTTCTTAGCATACACAAGGACATCAAAAAACGTTTCCTTAGCATGCACAAGGATATCAAAAAACGTTTCCTTGGAATACAGAAGGACATCACAAACGTTTCCTTGGAATACAACATGACATCAAAAACGTTATCTTGCAATACACTAGGACATCAAAAACGCTTTTTGGGAATACACAAGGACATCAAAAAACGTTTTCTTGGCATACACAGAAACATCACAAACGTGTTCTTGGAATATACAAGAATTACACAGAAGTTTTCTTAGGAACTACAAACACACTACAAACGTTCATTTGGCACAAACATGGATTTCAAAAGCGTTTCTTTAGATTACACAAGAACTTCACAGAAGCTTCCATGGCAAATACAAGGAGACTACAAACGTTACCTTCCGTAGCCAATCTGGAGTTCCTACAATTCTTGCATGATTTTTAAAACTTTTAAAGTGTCGTTATCTGTGCCTACATATCTAAAAAGTCATTTTCAGATTTTGAAAATTCAAAAAATGTTGTTTATTTATAAATGTATTAAAAATCTCCTGTTTTATAAGATTCAAAAATATATTTTATTAATTGAAATACAATTGTTTTCGATTTTTTTAGAAACCTAAAACTAACTTTTTAGAAATTATTCTAGAAATCACAAAACTTCAAACGTTTTAAAAAACGTTTAGGATTTCTTGCATGTATTTAAACGCGTGGAATTAAATGAATTTGTGTCGTTTTGTTTTTTGAACGTTTTCAATAAGCCTCCTTTTGGGCCGGACTAGTCTTGCCTGGTTCAATCTGATATGGGCCGATCTATTGTGGGCTCGTATAATCTGGTATAGGCCGGTCTAGTGTGGTGCCTTTATTATTATTATTTACCAGGGGTTCAGCCTCTTACGAGACTGACGCCGCCGAGGCCTTATTTATAATGGCCTATCGCAGACTCCCCCTTAAAAAAAAGCACCTTATTCCGAGTCAGTGTGTGAGCCTGCCCGTGGCACGTGCAAACGCCACGAGCTGACCCACAGATGCCTGACCCAACATTTCCAACGAGATAACGCAACCACCAAGATAGAGGTTTCTCACTAATACAAAGGCTGGGCATGTTGTCATGAAGTGAATCGGGGTATCATCCTCCTCCCCACAGTGCAAGCACAGCGGAGAGTCCAATACTCCTATCCTCCAGCCATGACTGCCCCAAGCCCCATGCCCGGTAACAAGCCCAATCAACCACCTTAATTGATCTCTAGGATATCGTACCAGTGACGTATTACCGTACAACGGTGCCGATATCCAGAGCTTGGCCATCCTACAACTGCTCAAGCCAGTCCAGTGTCTCTCATGCTCACGCCTTGCCCATCCCGCAATAGCGCAATGGACAGCGGAGATTGGGACTGGTAGTATTGGCCTTGGGCCAAACTGCTTGACGCAACTACCATCATGCGAAGCCTTTGCCAGCCTATCCGCCTCTTCATTACCCCTGAACCCCGAGTGAGCAGGGACCCAAACCAATTCAACCTCGCAACCCCTATCAGCGAGTCTATTAAGGTACGAGTGGCAGTCCCCTACAACACTCGAGGCAGTGTAAGGCCTAGATAGGTCACGCAAAGAGCTCTGACTATCACTGAAACCCCTAACCGGGAGATCCCGGCGTTCATTCTCCAGCAGCCAATGAGCTGCCAGAGAAATGCCAAAGATTTCACACTGGAAAACAGAGGCATCAGCTCCTAAATACACGGACATAGCCAGAAGGGTAGTGGTTACCCCCTGACTCCTGTCCTCAATAAAGACCCCACAGCCAGCATAATCACCTTCACGTGAGCCGTCTGTGTAACACACAACACCCCCTCCACCAAGGGATTAATCCCTCACCCAATCAGCCCGTGACCCAAGTTCCACAGTGAACCTGCGATACTCCAGGTTCTTATATGTCCAGTCCACTGGCATCCTGAGAATTGGGTCACATAAGCCTCATCTTTCGCAGATCACAGTGTGACTACCAGAACCCCCAAACATAGGATTGACCGTCCACAATCCCCTGGTTTTCAGCCTATGAAATGATCTTACAGCAACCGCTCTAAGACAGATGTCCAGAGGGATTAGCCCGATAAGACACTCCATGGCCGCTCTCGGCGTTGAGCGAAGGCCACCAGTGATCATAAGACACGCCTGGTGCTGAACCCTGCTCAACAAACTTACATACGAGCTTTTCTCTAGTGCTGGTGACCAAACAACAATCCCATATTCCATCACAGGTCGAACAAGAGATGTGTATGTCCATTTCGCAACACTCGGTGAAAGCCCCCATTTCCTACCCACCATGCGTTTACACCTGGCCAAAATAACTTGCGTTCTGCTCACAACTGAATTACAGTGTGGCTTCCACGTAAGATGCTTGTCCAGGACAACACCAAGGTAGGTAACCCTTCGCTGGATTTCCAGACGCACGCCCCTATACCGAATGGCAGAGGGACATAGTCTGGTGTTCCTTGTGAACAACACCAGCACCGTTTTCTCAGCACTCAGCCTCAGTCCAACTTCTACGCACCATTCACTGATGATATTAAGACCATCAGTGATACGGTGCGTGAGTGTACTAAGCGCCTTGCCGCACTGAAGCACCCCGGTGCCTTTCAATCTAGTATGGGCCGGTCTAGTCTCGGCTGGTTCAATATGGTGTGGGCCGGTCTGGACTTTTCTGGTCCTGGACGGGGTTATGATTTTTTGAGGGAGACGACATTATCACGTACCGTATATTAAGCTATTATACTAAACATTGCGCAGCCCGTCATGACCATTAGTTTTGATTATATTCATTAATTTAATAGTGATGTTGGAGATATGAACTGTTTTTTACCTACTATTTCACGTAATTAGAACAGATATAAATATTTAGTTTGGAATATTTTACTCAAGCAAGCGGCCCTTCGGAGCCGCGGCCCTTCTGGGATTTTCCAGATTTCCAGACCAGCCAGTCCGCCGCTGATAATTATTGAACTACAAAAGTGTATTTTATTGCTTTGAAAATGCTTAATTGAGTTTGATCTATCAGCTGTTATAATTAACCATATTACTATTATGATTACAAATTTAAGCCTATTAAATTATTCCTTAACTAAATTTTTTTTTGTGATTATTGCGATTGCGAATATATAATTGAAATTTTACCATATTAATAAAAATCTACTCAGTCAGTGGGCACATATTATTAATTTTGCAAGTTGTTGTATTCTATTCTATTCTACGAAATGGTTTCCATTCTAAGCAAGAAATTATAACATTGAATAAATTATAAATACAGCTACATATTATCGTGTATGCAGAACCAAAGTGACCCATTTCCCATTTATGCAATAATTAAAATTAAAATGCCAAAAGATACATGCTTACAATGCTAACCCCGAGTTTCTAAAATGAGCAAATTGTTCTATTTACATATTTTTAAAAAGGTCAAAATGTTATATTTAAGTGTTTTTTAAGTGTAAAATGTCCTATTTACATGTTTTTTAAAAGGTCAAAATGTCCTGTTTACATGTTTTTTAAAAGGTTAAAATTTCCTATTTACATGTTTTTCAAAAGGTCAAAATGTTCTATTTACATTTTTTTGAAAAGTGCAAAACATTCTATTTACATTCTTTTTAAAAAGTGCAAAATATTCTATTTACATTCTTTTTAAAAAGTGCAAAATATTCTATTTACATGTTGTTTGAAAAATGCACAAGTTTCTATTTATTATGTTATTATGTTATTTTTGTTTCTGTAGATAGTGCATTTTGTTTTCTGATAAAAATGGATACATGGGTCATTTTGGTTCTTCACAGACGATATAATAATAATATTAAATAAATATGCATTAGGTCGATTTAACCGAAGTTCATACAACCCGACTCAAGCAGTCACTGTGGGTGAGGAAATCAGAGTCAATATTATCAACGCATGCATAATGTAAGCACCTAAATATAAGTATTTATACCATTTCTTTGTATTTGCAGTTAATTATTATATGCTCATAATAAGATGCACACTGACACTAATCAAAACAAAATTACGCAACGCAATATTCTGAACGTTATTAATTTAGAGCTCAAAAACTTCGCGGAAACGACAACCGAACGACATAATTAATCGAATTCAGAATGCATACACAATACAACAAACGTTCAGTTTTAGTCAGCTTTCATGATGCATTATATGTAAAGTGTGGTGTAAATATCCTCTTAAAATCCACTAAAGTTACATTTCATTCATTCCCTAAAAACTGCAAATAATCATTATATTATAAGAGACGCTCTAGGTAGCGCTTCACTTGCTAGTTCTAGTTAACCTTTTACTACAACTACAGCCTCAGCATGGCACTAGTTTTACTTATTTCACCCTCTGAATAAAGAACTTGTTCAGCCGGTTCAGTCCGCTGAGGCTGAGTGAGAGGACTGAAATATTTTTTTTGAACTGACTGACTGACTTCTGTAAGGTCTGTAGGTGGATTGGATTAAGAATAAGAAGTTATGAAATCTGTTATTTTTTATTTTTTGTAACTGATGAATATTGAATAATACTACAAATAATATTTAATTAACTATATATTACAATTTTGTAATTTCAAAAATGTAAAGTTAATGTTGCATACGATAAGTTTTGCTATAACTCGCCATGTGTACATACGCACTACAATTTTCAATTTAATACAATATTTGTGTAGTCCGTTGCGATATTTTAATTTGTTTTGTGAGGGGGGCGGGTAGGGGCGGGTTGGGTTATTTCTGTTTTTCTTAGCGCATTTGAAAGTTCCTCCTTCTTCAAAAGCAACATTATTCTACCTGGGTTTTTCCCAGGTGTTTATTTTTATTTTTTGTTAAATTCTTATCATAATACAATTCCACGACTTTACGCTTGATTAAATGTGACACAAAATTCTACATATTTAATAAAAGTTGGTTTTACATATTATAACAAAATATAATTTATTGTTTATAAGTAGTAATAACATCAAACTCTGAGTTGTAAGCATATTGTAGAGCAACATCGGGGAAACATGTATTTTGTCTTTGTCGTGTTTACAAAAAGAAAACAAACAAACGACTTACTGCATTTAGCTGTCGTTCTGACGTATACAGAACAGAGTGCAATGTCCCATAGGTTCAATGTAGCTTGTCAATTTCTGGTGATTCACAAATCAAATTATGGGCCAGGGATTTCATTGAAAATTCAGCGTAATTTGATCAATATTTAAAAACATTTCTAATCAGCACATAATTTGCCTTCTTTAGCCTTGAAGCCTGTAGTCTGTAGTATTTGTGCCTACTCGTAATCTTTGACATTTTCTGTATGACGATGGATGAGTAGGACAAAACGTTGAGGAAACGTTAGCGTCATTATAGCTATAAGATATTATGTTACGAGACAACGAGACAATTAATTGAATCTTGCAATTTATATAGTATTAAATATCAACAATTCTGTACTGACTCCTGGAGGGTAATTAACTCGTTATAAAAATTGCACTTTTTAAAACAATAGACATTATCATTAAACCAGAAAGTTGCATAGTTTATTACGCTCATTTAATGAATTCTGTGATATGACTCATTTCCTTTCTCAAATTACTTTTATATCCCAAACGATTATTTTCCCTCTCCTGTCGTTTATGCAGTTGGGGCTGCTTCCATCTTATGTAAAGTACTGTACTACAACACGTCAATCAATCTTTCAATAAACCTGCTTCATTTCTTTTACTAGTACAGAGGCAGACTCAAGTACGTGCAGTATAAAAGTTGTGGAAGTCTCAATCAATTTTATCACTCTTTCTTACAATTAGTAGAACTTCTGCCTAAGGAATATTCTTCGTCAGTCGGTGAAGAAGCAAATCCGCATTTTTCAAAAATCTTATTTACTCACACAGCTAATCCCTTCTATCTTTCAAAAAAAGTCTAAAAGCAAAACCGCATATTTCCATGTTGACATTTCTAAGAGGAAAGACACGGGGATAATAATTAAGGATTTGCTTTTAGACATTTTTTTGGAAATATATTTGTGGATTTGCTTTTAGTATATAAATTGGTAAGAATGTGGATTTGCTTCTTCACCCACCAATTTAATATTATTTATTTCTTTATAGAAACAGAAAAAACAGAAACGAAGACCATGGCCCACGTTCGCATAAGTGCGGAGCTTCAAAAGATAACACGTGGCCCCCCGGGAAACTGCTCAGCTAGACCCATTACTAGAACTGACATTTACAAGTGGCGAGCCGACATAATGGGGCCTTATAACAGTCCATACCAAGGCGGCGCCTTCCAGCTCACGATCAAGTTTCCCACGAACTACCCCGCCTCCCCGCCGGAAGTCGCCTTCGTCACGCCCATCTACCATCCCAATATTAGCACGGGCGGAACCATATGTCTGGACATTCTCAAGCCTTCAAAATGGAAGCCAGTGACCTCCGTCTCCAAATTACTCCTCTCCATCTCCGCCCTTCTCGCCGACCCGAATCCGGACGATCCTCTCCGACCAGATGTGGCCCACATTTACAAGAATGACCGGCGGCGGTACAATAAAGAAGCAGCCGACTTCACGAGGCAACATGCAATGTCAAGATAATTATTATATTATTAATAAAAACATTTGACGAGCCTTAAACTTTTTGTTAGCCCATGTGATTGTTGTTATGGTGGTTGCCAATTTTTTTAAGGTAATATTTTTGGGTTTGATTTGTATTTTTGGATTATTTGAGTGTTTTACAGTTAGCACTTTTAGTGTTGTTGTTGGTGTAGCTAGTATTGAGTTTATTAACATGGAGTCGTGCAATAATTGTTATTCACCCTAAAAATCAAATAAATGTCACGAATAAAGTTTTAATACTATAATTACTTTCTATGTACTTTCAAAACTATTGCAACTTGGAACAACGTATAGAGGCCAATTTATTGACATAATTTATTATTCAATTTTTTGAATATTTTTTTTTCTACATCTACTCATACATAACTTGTTATAATTAGTATGAAATCGGATCTTAATGGCATGTAAATTTATCTATACATATAATATAATTATATGTAGCTAGTGTAGATTCAAAATGAATCAACTTCAATTCTAGCTAAAGACGAAATGCACTATCTACGAAAAAAGAAGAAAATACCTTGATTCTAAAACATGTGAAACAATATTTTGCACTTTAAAAAAAAATCTGTGTTAATAGATTATT
Source organism: Dicyrtomina minuta (assembly GCA_949802685.1). Lineage (NCBI taxonomy): Eukaryota > Metazoa > Arthropoda > Collembola > Symphypleona > Dicyrtomidae > Dicyrtomina > Dicyrtomina minuta. Next base: position 148,557,662 of record OX461808.1, on the reverse strand, counting down.
CTAAATTTTTAATAACCTCCTAATTAAAATGTTCATCTCATTCAGTGATTTTTGACATTGGTTTATTTTTATACAAGATTTGTGTCAATTTATTTCCAAATTTCAATTAGAAAATTACACACGTATATATTCTTCCCCATTCTTATAATTACACCTCTTGTTATAAAGTTAGATTTAGATAGTTGGGTCATTATGTAAAAACTAAATCAACATTTTACTAAAAAATTCAATGCTTTCGCTATTAGGCTTGTAATTTGTGTTCCTTTGCAAACCACTCAATAAATTCCCCAACTGTCAGCTCACCCTCCACATTCTTTTTGGGTCAAGTAAAAAAAACTATTCAGCAATACTATATCGTATGGAAAGGATCAAAATTACCCTTATATAATTTTAGCAAATAATGAAATGCACTATGTAAATCATAAAAATGTGAAAAAAAATATAAAGTGGCTTTGTGCTTTTTAGAGCAAATTCGCAAATCTTACAAAATTATTCAGTATATATTCTTATGCTGTGTTATAGATCTATATAAAAAAAATCCATGCCAAGAAACACATCATTCATGGACCATCCACCAATTTTGTACCAACTCACCACACACTTTTTTTAAGCTAGTTCTTCACCTCACCGCCATTGCCATTACCATTATTTTAATTCTTTACTATGTCTTGTAATTCAACTACGTTTTATTTAATTTTATATTCATTTTTGAAAAGTGGAAAATATGTTATAATTTCTAATATTACATGTTTTTGAAACACTCAAAGTCGCACTTTCAAGTTTTTAAGTAGTGCAAAATATTTTACTTACTTTATTTTACAATCCTGATTTTGTATGTATGTGATGGTGTGGGCATTTTTTTAATTAAAATTTGGTAATAAATTAGTTTCAGTTTTTCTAAGCCTATATAAAGTGATTGTATTATCCCCTTCATTTGCGTTAGTGTTTGATCCTTAAAAGGTTATTACTATAAGCACCAAACATTATTTTTACCCTTCTAATTAAAATGTTTATGACTAAGAGAAGATTAAAGCGCGGAATACTGAAGCAAAGAAGTCAAAATATATTTGTGAAACACAAAATTTTAGTTTTTTTTCGTATCTGTTGTAGGTAACTATAATCGTAAGTACATCATTTAACTAACACTAAAATATATTTGTTTATTACTGTATAATGTATGTACATGTACGGAAAATCCTATGTAATAATTATTGTATTTGGTTGTATTTGTATAAGTTTTACCAGTTTCTAACTTCAATTTAAAATGTATTCTGTACGGTTTACTTTATTTTATTACTACTTTAATTGCTAAACAAAATCGAAACAGATTCTTTTTTAGTACTTCAGTATGCACTGTGCAATGTAGTTGTAAGGTTGACATTGAAAGGTTATTAGTGTTATAACTATTAACTACAGATCAGCACAGAACGTCAGTAGGATGTCACAAATTATAGTAATAATTACTACTATCATTACTACCACTTGTACTGAATATTTAATTTTAGCATTATGTATAAAATATAAAGTGTAAAACAGCAGATGTCTATTTAGCATTTTAGCACTATTCTATTTTTGTTTCTGTAGGTTTTACTTTGAATAAATGGTATTACGTTTGTTTTCGTATTATGACGTAGCACTGTACATATTTAAAACGTAATTTTCAATTTACCGCGAATAACGAAATAAGCGACTGCCAAATAGGCCTATAGACTCCTATACCAGCTTAACTCACATCGTGTCCTTTTGGCGGGGATTGGCGGGAAATGCTACCAAAAATATTCAATTAGCTAACAGTTTAAGTGTAATTCTTACTAGCGATATTTTGTTACCAGTGACAGTGAGAGCAATAAAAGTTTAACTGCTCTTTTGCAGGTTCAAATTTGCGACACCTGTCAAATGCCACACATGGTATTAAAAATTCACTACAGCAATATTAATAATGTAGGCAATTTCGTTATTACCTTGATATCATTTCACTTCGACTGTGAAACTGAAATAGTTGGGTAGAAATAGATTTTTCTTCTAGTTGTATTTCAAATTATAATTGATAGATAAAAGCTTAGTCACATTTTACAAAATTAACTAACCACAAGTTACCATGTCATCCGTTCTCGGAATTTCGGTGGTGATCCTGGCAGTATTTAATTCATTTCAAGCGTTTCCACTGACACCAAATTTAAACCAAGGCAAATTTTCAAAATTTAAAGTATTTGTGTACCATATTTCATCTGTACCTGAGAATGATTAAGTTCGTTATTTGATTTTAATTTTATTTTTAAAAGCAATAAACACCGTCACGGCTACCACAACTGAGCTGCCGGAAGCATTGGGAAATGCAGATGAAAACGGGGAATTTTTTGAAGGGGACATCGTACTTGATCCAAATGAAATCTGGCAAACCAAATCAGGAATAGTAGACGAAAGCAGGCGCTGGTTAAACAACGAAGTTGTTTATGTTCTCAGTGATAACTTTAGTATGTGTTAAACATGGATACGATTTTATCTAATTAAACATTTTGTAGTTTACAACAATTTTGTGAAGGGTCAAATGTATAAGTGGTAGTATGCGTATCTTTTGTGCATGATTAATTAGTAATTTTCTTATGCTATAAAATTTCAGCTATAAGTGAACAAGACATCATTCAAACTTCTATGAAAATGATTTCCGAGAAGACGTGCATCACTTTCAAGGAGCGATCAAACGAACCAAACTACATTTTAATTACAAATAACGCCACTGGTTGTTATTCTAGAGTGGGAATGGTTGAAGGGCAACAACTATTAAATCTGGCCAGTCTCTGTGTATATAAAGCGATCCCAGCTCATGAATTAATTCACGCTTTGGGGTTTCATCACGAGCAGTCCAGGATGGATCGAGACGATTATGTCGAAATACATTGGAAAAATATTGAGAAGGGTAAGTTTGACAACAAAACGTTTTTGTCTCGTTTATTATAGATATGTTTAAATACTTTGTTTTACGGGAATAGTTTTTAAGTACGTGAATTAGGTAATTTTTTAACCATAAATAGTAAAGGTTCTAAAATCCTCTCATTTAACTGCATAAAAATCTGTGAATAAAATAATTTAATTTTCAGGGAAAGAGCGTAATTTCAATAAGTACAATGCAAGTTATATACAACCCTACAAGACCCCGTATGATTATTCCAGCCTCATGCATTATGGTAGAAAAGCCTTTACCACAAACGAAACAAAAGATACAATAACTCCAATAAAAATCGACGTTGACATTGGCCAAAGAGATAGACCGAGTGATTACGACATTCAGAAAATCAACAAAATGTACAACTGCCAATAAAAGAAGTAAGCATAAAAGTACTTATTTCGCATTTGTTTTGAATAATGCACATGTTTCAATTTCTTTAGTTAGTTTGGTTAGTGGTATTGTTTCAATTTCATCTTTAATGCTAATAATATTGCACACCTACATTAATAAATAAATTTACTACAATTATTTTCATAGTTTCACTGATTTAATTACAAATTGCTTACATTACAAAATAATTAAAATTCAAAATAAAAGCAGAAATAATGATACTTTGCACCACACGCTTTTTGTAGCATTGAAAGGGGATTTATTTAAGACAAAATGTCGTCTTATGCTGCACTAACACATTGGCTTTATGTTATCATGTATCCAAGTGATATATTTAGAGACATCTGTGTAGATGTCAGGGTATTCTGCTACGCCACAACCTTTTACGGCAGAGGGAATTCCTGCCAACACAAAAGATCCGTTTGGTAAAAGAAAACCCAAGGGTCCTCCTGAATCCCCGAAACAAGCACCCTTCTCTGCAACACCTACTTTCCCTGCACATATGTTTGTGTCACGAATTATTTTTCTAGTATCATTGGCATAGGCTTGACGACATTCTTCTAGTGGTACATTTGCCACTGTAACCTTAGAAGGAACATCAGGTCTGTCACTGTTATCTTCTTCTTGGCTGTGCAGTCCCCATCCTGTTAAAATAAAGTCCCCTGATGGAAAAAAATCGGGTGGAGGAAGAAGCGCCGGCTGAACTTCCGGCGTCCACTTTAGTGGGCTTGCAAATTCAATTAGCGCAATGTCATTATTAGGAAATCCGGGTGGTTCGTAGTGCTCGTGAACAGTTATTGATTTAATTAGTGGCTGCTGCTGACTGCTCTCCTCTAAGCTCAAGTTATGTTTACCTGCGTATACATACAATCCGCCAACGTTAGTCGGGGGAACCAGAATACAATGTGCAGCAGTAACTATGGTATTCTCATTAATAATCGTTCCTCCACACGAATGGCGATGAGTTAACTCTAGAAAAATAGAGACCATGTGAGGAAATTCATGTGGCTTGGTAACAGTCCCTCCAACCACCCGCGTACTTTTTCCAGATTCTAGGAAGACACTTTTTTCAGATGGCAGGGCGCACTTGAACTTCAAGCAATCCTTACTGCCTGCGTTGTCAAAAACCAAAAATCGAAGTCCGCGTTTAAATCAGTATTAGTTTGAAATATAAAAAATTGACAGTTCAATGTAACTTTTAGTTGGGTAATGTTTCGACTCGATTTATTACCGCAAAACTTCCATTGTAAAAAGTCACATTTTTCTTTATTGTTTTCTGTAAATAAAGTAGCGTCTTTTAACGGAGGTTGAATTTTACTCGACTTGACATAATTGTGAGAGTACGTACATATTCCCTTTCCAATCCCATAGCGCAGTTTTATTAATTTTCCATTGATACGAGTTGATTCTGTTGACGTACACAGTGTGTAACAGTCGCGTTGTGAAGTAATATTTAAATGAACACTTTATTATTTGCAGGAAATTGTGTCTTCAATTAAAAAATTGTCTGATATTGTTTAATACGTAGTTACAATAACAGATTAATTTTATTAAAAAATTTAAAATATTTACCTTCAATGCAAAATGCAATGTAGCTAATTACCAATAGTAATATAATGTTAAGCTCCATTGATGTAAAATACTTGGGCTCAAGACTTTTAAGTTTTCCTTTTGTATAAATGCTGAATTCGTAGTTCTACAGTAATGTTTGTGCATATAATTTTTAATAAATCTTTTTTATGGTGCAATGTAATTTGTACACAGCTTAATGGGCTCATTGTTGTAGTCATAAACACACAGTTCTTTGTTTTTGGAAAGGTCCAAAATATTATAATCTTTTTTGCAAAATGAGATTTCTCTAATCCCGATATGATAAATACTCTAAGCCTTTAGTGAATTGTTTTTTTCAGCCGTACTTTTATTAGCAGTTTGAACATTTGTTTTTCAGTAATGGCATTCAGCGGCGCAAAAACAAAAATCTTTAGATATGTACTTACTTCTCGAAATAATATTTAAAAAATTTAAATTCGAGCTATTTATAAGTTTTATTCTAAATACAGCTAAATCATTTTAATAATAAAGAATTGTTTTTACAAACAGTTACATCAATAGTCAATTGAATTGAATTAAATACAACAAGTACAAGCCAAAAAGTAACTACTAACTAAAGTACCAATAATTTTATATATGTACAATATTTATAAAAGTGAAAAATGTTTCACTTAAATGTTTTACATGGAGCTAACTTAAGTGACTATAATCATACCCCAAAGTATGCTTGATTTGCAATTTATTGCCAGCAGCAGAAAATATAGAATGAAAACCCACGCTTAGAAGAATTGGAATAAAATACTGTTTGTTGTGGGTACTAAAGAGCTTCAAAATATCTAATCAAATCAACCGAAAGAACAATGTAAAATTGAAATCAAAATCATGTTGTATGTATTCGTAAATTAATGATTTTTCACTACAACTACAAAGTATTTCCAAGCTCCAAGTATGTATCAAAGTATCCAACCAGACCCATATTGATCCTACTCCTTACATCCTTTATGGAAGATCCCGTACGTATAATTTAATGCGACGCATAGTATTCTATTGATTATGTTTTTATTGTTTTTACTATAAGTAAGAAATAAAATTAGTCATTTAAGGCATCGCATAATAAATTCACAGTAATTTGAACTATTTACAGAGAAAAATCTAATCAGCTTTTAATTCCCCGGCCAGTGCATTACATAGTAGCATTATATTAGTTGCAGTGGAATATGCTCGTAATTTTGTCCGTTCTGTGTGACGGATGAATGAGTAAGACAAAAAACGTTATGAATGAAACGTTTATTATCATTAGTTAAGAATTGATCGAAGTCAATTAATTTCATCACATTTTGCAGCTTATGCAAATTAAATAGCGAAAATCATTACTGATGTTGCATGATTAATTTATTCTAATATTACACGTAAAACGTTCTACATTACAGACGACGTTGAGTTTACACTTCTTTATTCATTTGCTTGTTAATTCATTTAAAACCATCCCGGCTGGGCGGCCCAGTGGTTTAACTACTGAGCTGCTGGGTTGGGGGAGTCGGTGGCGCTCTGGATTGGAGTTGGTGCTGGTGATAGAGCTTGGTATGTCGGTGGGGAGTTGAGCTGGGGTGGGAGTGAGAGTTTAAGGGAGTTGGGTGCAGGCTGAAAAAATCCGTGGTGGTTATCTACCTGAGACGGAGTTTCAGTGCTGCTTAATAGTAAGTACCACCTACTTTGCCTGACTCTCATACATTCAAATGTATAGACTCGAGATTCTTCCCGAAGCACTTCTCTCCTAAGTATACAGCAAGCGTCGCCACCCGATGACATTCGATAGAGTTGCTCGCTGATGGGTTGGCTTGGCAGAGCGTATTGGAGTCGTGGGGACCGTGAGAAAGTCCTTTCGATTCTATAAGATAATCTGTTGTGCTTTTCCTCCGAAAATGAAATATAGGCAATTACTGTCTGGTGCAAACCAGCCTAAATATATGCTTGCAAAGTGGTCCGCATGAAGATAGCGACTAAACCAAAGACTACAAGTGTAGGTAATTAAGAAAAAACTGGGAAAGATTCAAAAAACAGACTACTCACATGTGTAGTTCTGTCGAATCAATCCCAAACAGTAAAGTGCAGTGTATCATACCCTATGGGTGAATAGTACAATACTGCTATAATAATAATAATAATAATTCATTTAAAACCAGGCTCGAAGCTGTAAATTAAAATATGTCACTCATTTGATTTCTAAAAAATAAAATCTTCCAATAAATAATTTCATTTTGTGTTTTGACAGTTTCAAAAACATGAAAATAGAACATTTTGCACTTTTCAAAAATATGGAATTAGAACATTTTGCACTTTTCAAAAATATGAAATTACAATATTTTGCACCTTTTCAAAAACATTAAATTAGAAAATTTTGCACCTTTTCAAAAACGTGTAAATAGAACATTTTACACTTTTCAAAAACGTGTAAATAGAACATTTTACACTTTTCAAAAACGTGTAAATAGAACATTTTACACTTTTCAAAAACATGTAAAAATAGATCATAATTTTACACTTTTTAAAATCTCCTAATTAACATTTCACGCATGTTTCTCAATTAGTTTTTATGACATAGCTCATTGTAATTCTAGTTTCAATTGGATATGGGTTATTTTGGTTCTTCACACACGATATGCCGCAATCGCAGCCTTGAGCTTGCAGCTTATGATTATTTAGCTTAAAACGTTACACTTCACTGGAATTTTTGAGTCTACGAATTTATAATCTGTTCTGAACTCTATAATTCTATTTAATTCCATTCTAAAACGTTTTCTGTAAACTATAGTCTATTCCCAGGAAGGAAATTCGACGTTTTTTCCCATGAGGTTCTTATTCCAACATTTTGCTTGCTTTCTACAACTTATTAGCACAATACTACTACTATAAAATCTCTTCTTTTTACTTAATTTAATTTCCTAATTTTGACTTAATTTCCAACCGGTAGCAGTCACTGACTAACTGTCAGTAACTGTTCAACATATTCTAGCTTTTGCCCATATCGATCTCCGTATATTTATTTTACTTCTTTCTTTGCTCCTCTTTAAACACTATTTGATTCGATAAAATTTCTTCGATTTAATATTTTTTACAGCAGGAATTTTTTTAGTTGGTTTATTATTACAGTTCACTGGGGGATATTCGTGTTTTGTTTTATTAAAAATTCGCTGAAAATCTCAAAATTAAAAAAGTATCTCAAATCAGCAAATAGTTTAAATAGGGTTAATAATTGTTGCATTTAACTAGTGTCAGGAAATACTTAGTAGAGTTAGTAGAAATAGCAAGTTTAATTGACCAATGGTGTGTGGATAATGACATGGAAATGAACTACCTCAAGACTGTGTACATGGAGTTTTACAATCCAAGAAGTAAACTGAAATGTAAATTTGATAATATTGAAGTTAGGAATAAGTTAATTCATAAGGTGACAACATTTAAATATCTTGGTGTTCATTTTGACAGTAGCCTTAATTTTGACATGCATTGTAATTATGTTATAAATAAAATTACGTATAAATGCTCCCGTCTTGTTAAATATAAGCGGTTTATTGACTCCAAACTTTTACCTATAGTTTTTAAGTCCCTTGTATTTTCTGATATTGACTACGGTCTTGTTATGTATGCTCGAGTGTCTGATTCTCTTGTATGTAAAATTCAAAATGTTTTGGACCATTACTTAAAATGTTTAAATTTTAAGGGCTACCATTTTAATACCATGTTAAAGCGGCAGCTTGGGTTGCCAACAGGAAAGCTAAAGCATAATATTGACATGATAAGTTTGCATGAAACATTTAGCCTATTAACGGTAAAAGAAAGAATCATTTATGTAACGGCATCGGTGACACGTATGCATACGAAGCAAACTGATAAGCTTGATTGTATTCTAGAAATTATTGACCCAAGGAAATTGAATTTGCGTAATAAGCATAAACTAGTTGTTTTAAGGAAATCCTCATTTTTTCACAATTGTTTTCAATACAGAGCCGTTCAAATCTGGAACTCCCTTCCAGTGTCTGTTGTAAGGATTGAAAATGTGAAGAATTTTCAATTTGAATTAAGTAAATGGCTTATTCAGCAACGGCCTAATATATATGTATAAGGGTGGTATTTTAACGCTTCAGACAAAAAAAATGGTTTTGGCAGACGAAAAATTCAATGAATTTGCAGACAAATTTAATTTCATTTGCAGACAAAATTTGCGGCCTAATAATAATTTTTCCAGCAGACAATTATTTAGGAACTTTACATTTTCTTAGCAGCTTAAAAAAAATACAAAACTAATTAAGCCTGAAGGTAAATATTGTCGAAACGAAAAAGTATAAATAAACTTGGATGACGTCAGACTACGATGAGCTGAGCTGTTTTCTCTGCCTTTTGTTGTTTTCAACGTTGAGGACGTGGGCGTGAAGACCTTTGTGACTTACTTTATACAGCAATGGCTTGACAGTAATAGCGGGTGGTACCAAGGGATAGCTCCTGGGCATCCTACTACAAACAACGGGGTGGAGTCGTTCAACGCTTTAATCAAGAAATATCATACTATGCGTTTACGACTTCACTTTCCAATTTTTTTAGCTCGAATGGCTAATTTGTTACAAACACATTCCTCTGACCGTAGCGGAGAACATCCCCGAAAACATTTTGCAACTGAGGCAACATATCCGCTTCAAATTGAGACAAATGCCTTTCACTGGCATGAGGCATTCAAATCCTACTACCAAGATGAGATTACTGAAGATATTACACTTGTGTACGTGGGTGCTTCAGATCATCCGAATGTATCAACAGTTGCAGTACTTGCTGTAGAGGCTAAAGCTTACAGGCAGTTTAAAACATTCAAGGAAAACTTTTTCTCATTTCATAAGATAACTTTGAACGTGAAAAACTGGAAAGCATCGTCTTGCTCTTGTGTTAGTTTCAACGAAAAGTATGTGTGTAAACACATTTACGGACTTGCAGTTCACAAGAATCTTCATGTCTTCCCCAACAGAGCCATTGATTTGCCTATAGCTGCAAAACTTAAACGAGGAAGACCAGCAAAGGTTGGACTAGGGAGGACCAGGGATTCCACACAAGAGGATGCTCAGTCTCGACAATAACCAACATTTGACTTGTACATTATTACTTATTACTTACATTTCGACTTTTTTTTACTACGTTTACTTCGTTGATTTATTCTTACATTGTTTACTTCATTAATTCATATTATCAATTACTTACTGCGACACTGTTAACATTTACACTAAATAATTGTAAGAGCTACAATAATTGTCTGCCAAATAAATTATTTTTAAATGGCTGCCGCTGAAAGTGTCTGCAAAATCGTAAAAATTTGTCAGCAAAATAAATTTATTTTGTCTGCCAGTTAGATGTCTGTGTCTGCTCATTAGATTCACCTGTCTGCTCATAAAACATTATTCCTATGTATAATATACTATAATTTTCTAAATCTTATATCATTGTAGAATAGTTAATGTAAACCTAGAAATGTCTGCTCTTGGAAATCAGTGTATATGCGCTGAATGAATTTGACAATAAAGCTATTACATTACATTACATTACATTACATTACTTGTATTAATCAGTGTAAGAAATAGGGTAATTAGCTATACTAATCAGTGCATAAATTAACAGTTAAGCATCAACTAAGTATCAAGTATTACCTGTTTAATTCACTAGTCACTAGTCAGTCCTGCGGTTAGTGGTATTTTTTATTTCTATACTCAGAAAAAAAACAACAAAAATCAGAGAACGGTTCCAAATTCAGAAAATGACACTGTTTAGTGATCAAGATGACAAAAGTCTCGGGAAGCAAGTGGCTGATCTACTAGGTCGAATGCCTCACAATTACGACGTCACCTTCTGCGTTGGTCCATACAAAATTAAAGTGATTGCAGTGAAGATCATTCTTAAAGCAGGTTCATCTGTTTTCCAGAAAGAATTTAATAGCAAGTGGGATGAGGATGACGATTAGGACATGGAAAATGATAAGGGAATTCCCCTACCCGACGTTGGACGTTGATTCAACAGTTTTTAAGGCGTTGGTTAAGGTACCTACCTATACTTACCTACTACTAGGTAGCTAAAATATTGCATAAATAATAATATAACAGTATAAATAAAAATATTACAGTGTAAACAGAAAAATATGATACACCACTTACCTGTTTAATCCGGGTTTTGAGATTAGGAGAAGGAAAAAAAAACGGGATACAATTCAGAAAATAGTCACACGAGTAAAAAAGAAAAAATTTTAATCCATGGAAAAATTGTAGCTCGCGCCTATAACCCAGACCTGGTTCTCATAGCTGCCACTAGATGGCGCAAAAATCGCACGGGCAAGAAATATGGTAGAAAAATTAAACTGAAATATAACTGGTGGCTAATAAGTAACAAATATTCTATGCTATTCTAGTATCGCAATCTTGACTGTAATGACGATGGTACTTCAAACCCAATCCTTCACGGCAACTGCGGGGATAGCCAATATGATATGGACTAAACCGGCTACAAACACTTATAAAGGATCTGCAGACACAATTACCATTACTTGGATAGCAGTCGGCGGAATTATAGCAACAATCATTATTATTGCGATTGTAGTGTATTGCACTAAAAAGATGAAATACAGGGCAATCCCCCAACAGACAAAGCAGTCCAACCAAGAAGCAGTCTAAGACACAACAATAATAAGTTTCTTAAAATAAAACAAAATCCATACATAAATTTAGAATGTAAGGGTGCAAACACCCAGGGTACATAATACACATACACAACATATATATATTATAATTAGAGGATAAGATTAGAGTATAAGAATAGGTTAAGATTAAAATTGACAATATACGATTTAAAAACAATCCGAACTCCAAAATATAAAATATTGAATTCAATGTATATGATGATAAAATGTTAATAAATTCAGGGCCATGGGATGAGTCCCACAGAGCCCTTATTGTGAAACTAACTAAACTACTTACCTACTTTTAATTTGATTGCATTTGTTTTTTTATAAATATCGTCAGTGAAGAACACAAATGATGCATAATATAACCATGTTTAGCTAAAACAAATATACATTATCTACAAAAATATTGAAAGATGTAGAAAATTTTGTACATTTTCGAAAACATGTAATTAGAACATTTTACAATTTTCAAAAACATGTAATTAAAGCATTTTACACTTTTCAAAAACATGTAAATAAAACATTTTACATTTTTGAAAAACATGTAAGTAGAAAATTTTACACTTTTCTAAAACATGTAAGTAGAACATTTTGAACTTTTCTAAAACATGTAAATGGAACATTTTGCACTTTTCAAAAACGTGTAATTAGAACATTTTAAGCTTTTTTAAAACATTTTGCATATCTTTTTCATTTTGTTTTTATGACATAGCTCATTTTGATTCTAGTTTTTTAAATTGGATATCGGTCATTTTAGTTCTTCACAGAAAATATTAAAAACTATACTAAAAAAATATTTTCCTTCTATCTATGATCTATGTAATATAGAATTAAAACTAAATATTTTAATTACCGTATTTCCTGTTAATTTCTTTGATCTTTTCTGTGTACGTATAGCTGGTTACAGCAGATACATGGTCCTTGGATGCTCTGAATGCTTTAAATATGTCGCCAGAAACTAAGCTTAATTTACTTGAACTCTGTCGACGGTACGAAATTACGAAAGCAATCAAGAATTTGGAAGAGGTTACTAAACCGTGTCTTGAAAAAGAAAAGGAGGCAGCTAAAGAAAGGCGCCGTTTTCCTTTAGAAAAAAGAATTAAGGAAATTATTATTGGACAGGAAGGCGCCATTAAAACTGTAGCGTCGAGTAAGTATAAATCCTTATCAATTTTCAAATCGGTGAACGTGTAGCAACATATCGTTTGTGAAAAATCAAAACGACTCATTTCCATTTTTAGTTTTAACAAAATGCACTATCTACAGACAAAATTAAAATAACATGTTTATGAAAGCATTTGTAAATAGAACGTTGTGCACTTTTCAAAAATCATGTAGGTATAAATAGAATATTTTGCACTTTTCAAAAATATGTAAATATGACATTTGACACTTTTAAAAAACATTTAAACAGAACATTTTACTCATTTTAATTCTAGCATAAATTGGAAATGGGTCATTTTGGTACTTCATACACACAATTATATAGGTAAAAAGTCTGAGATATTGGTAGATTTAACAACTACCGTGGGAGATCCAATAATTATCGCGGTAACGGAGGTAACCAACAGCAAGGTGGATACAGGCCGTGGAACACAGGAAATAACTCAAATGCATCAAATAACACTCCAGCCACTGGAAGTAATATGATCCCGTTAGGCAAACCAGCTGGAAACCAGGCTCAAAACCAAGGCAGCCAAGGCTCAGCTCAAAGGGGCCGCCGGAGTGTTTAACAAACTTTTGGTTTTGTATAATTATTGTGTAGCCATACGCCGGAAAGAAAACGGTTGGATAGACGATGAGCATCCGCTTGTTTTTATGTTCCTTGGATCATCAGGAACTGGAAAAACTGAATTAGCTAAGCAGATTGCTTCGTATTTATGTAAAGGGAAGGCTGGTTCCTTCATTAGAATTGACATGTCAGAGTATCAGGAGCTTCCCTAAGTTAATTTCAAAATATTTTATTTTCTAATTTTTTAGAGAGAGATACAATAGTGGCTTTTGGCTGCTTACACTGCTTTAACAACAACAATGATGTATTTACATTTAAAGTCAGCAAAACTCATTGGGCCACCGCCCGGCTACTGTCAGCATAAGGAAGGTGGTCAATTAACTAACCGTCTGGCTAAATGTCCAAATGCAGTTGTTCTATTTGACGAAATTGAAAAAGCTCACCCAGATGTTCTACACGTGCTTCTCCAACTATTTGACGAAGTATTGGAAAACAGTAAACTTGCTCATAAAAATTCTAGAAATTCTATAAAATTTAGTGAATTCAAATTTTTGTTTTTTTGCAAATTAAATACGGCCGTATTACAGATGGACGGGGAATGACAGTTATGTGTAAAAATGCAATATTTGTAATGACATCGAATTTGGGGAGTGCAGAAATTGCCACGCATTGTTTAAACAGGAGAGAAGAAGCGGAGAAATTGCCTACTAAAGCAGATACAGAGCTATTATCAAAAATAACAATTTCATCTCAATTTAAAGATGATATACGAAGAATTTTGAATTCTCATTTTAGGGATGAATTACCTGGCCGTATAAATGAATTGTTTACTTTTTACCCTTCTCTCAATCTGAACTTTGCCAGCTTGTAGTCAATGAATTGGAGTTTTGGAGCAAGAAAGCTATGGAAAAGCATTATATTAAACTTGAGGTAGGAATCTCGAAATTATTTACGTTCTTTTATAATTTGGCTGCCATATCGTCTGTAAAGAACCAAAATGACCCATATCCAATTTAAGCTGGAATCAAAATGAGCTGTCATAAAATCAATATAAGCATCAGGCTTACAGTTTTAGCTAAGAATTTTTGTAAAGTGTTAAATGTTCTATTTACATGTTTGTGAAAAGTTGCAAAATGTTATATTTACATGTTTTTGAAAAGTGTAAACTGTTCTTTTTAATTGTTTTTTAAAAGTGGGAAATTTTCTATTTAAATGCTTAAACAAGACACATTTCAGTAGTTTTGTAGACAGTGGATATTGTTTTTAGCTACAAATGGATGTGGGCCATTTTGGTTCTTTACAGACGATATCATGCTTGTGACTTGTACATAATATATTAGTAGTTATGTAAAGGAGAAAGCCCCGTATTATTGAATGTATGGGCAGGTATAGCCACCGTTACAACCCGTATTAAATTATAACACAGACAGTTAATGCACAATCCTTGTTATTAAATGAGATTCCTATAATGAACCGTATGAACGGTATAATAAGGACGGAATGAAAAGTCTTGTTATTATTCGTCCAAAATAAAATGATAAGGCTTAATATATGATTAAATGCATGGATAGGTATAGACCCCGTTACAACCTGTATTAAATTATAACACAGACAGTTGGTAGATACTGTCGTGTAAACGGTATAATAGGGACAAAATTTCAAGTCTTATTATTGTTCTATTATAAACGTCCAGCATGTAGCAATGAGTGAATAATGATATTTGTTATCTATCCCTTACGGTTTTCCGTCCTGTCCCTTCACTTTGTGAAATAGAGTTGAGATTCAAACACTGTATCGGATAACAGTCCCTTTAAAACATACACTACACACAACTGTAACTGTTCGTCCTTCACCTGTACCCGTCCTGTACACTCCATACTTTGTAAAGCATATAACGGAATGGAAAGAAAGAGAGAGAGAGAGACTAGATCCGGGTCAGTAATACTTTTAGAACTGAGTTGAAAAGTAAAAGTGTAGTGTAATATGTATAAAAAGTCAAATCAATGTTCAGAATTATTACCTCGCAGTTTTATAATTATAAAGAATAACAGTCTAGTCTAAATATAGAAATTAAAACTAGAGTATAAATGTCGAACCGGAAAAGTGAAATATCATCAGTCGTGCTCAAGCTCCAATACGAGAAAAATGGATAACATGGATACTCTAGAAGAGGAATCATATCGTGACAAAAGAGGTTTCGTCAATACTTCATTTTATGAACCACGTTTTAAACTTGTTGTCGCACTCACACGTAGTACAAATCCTGCAGACCCGCATTTTGGAAAAGAAGAGTTTGAAATAGCTGTTTCAAATTTTGTACAATGTACAATGAGGTATATGTTCAAGGAAGAAGATAGACTGTCTTCATTCGAATTTGGTTGGGAATCAACTAAAATAACACCTAAGACGCTAGCAGCTTCAGGATTGTATTATACAGGAGTTCTTGATTATGTAAGTCATATCTATTTTTGTATATTATAACAAAATTTGTTTTAAGTATGTATGAGTGAATGAAGAAAAATAAACTAATGAGATTTCTAAAAAATTATCAGTGTGGATGCTTTTGCTGTGGGATTGCTTTTTGTGAATGGGAGGATGATGACATTCCCTGGATGGAACACATTAAGGCTAGCCGCGGTCGTTGTGATTATATCAATTTTAGTGAGACCAAGAATGTAAAATTAGACGATACAAACCTTGACTGTTGGAGTCATCGTGCCACCCCTAACACGTCACTCAAGATTCGATCTACCAAAATTCATCAAATACATGTATGTAACAAAAACGAGAACGTGTTCCATACTTACAAAGGACCGGAAAATCAGGAAATGGGATGTCCTATTGCAAGACGGAAAACTTTTGTAGAATGTAAGTGGGATGAAGACAATGCTCCAAGCATAACTACTATGGTAAATGCAGGATTTTATTATGATCCAAATCACCCTAACGAGGCTATGTGTTTTAGCTGTAGCAGCAGTTTTACTAATTGGAAAAAGAATACTAACCCTATTGAAGAACATAAGTACTACTATCCTGACTGTGTATCTATTAAATTACTTTCACAAAGTCCTTCAAAAGTTATGTGTAAAGATATTGACTCTATGAGCACAATCGAAATGAAAGAAGAGATTGAAAGCCTTCGGTGTAGGACGTTGTGTAGTATATGTCCTCCATCCAACGAAGAGGCTAGTTGTGCTGAATATGTTAGTATGAATTGTGGTCATCGATTTTGTAACGAGTGTCTTCCAAGATTTACTCTATGTCCAATGTGTAGAAAAGATATGGTTTTTATAATAAAAGCTTATTAAAAGTTGAAATGTAAATTTGTGTATATAATGTTGACTGAAATAAAGAGATGTATTTTTAATAAAATGTTCAGTATACTTTTGACCATGGCCGCGTTCAATGTTTCATTGTTGAGTGACGCTTCACTATCATATTTTCCACAAAATACTATTTCAAACTTTCGTAACCAGTTAGCAGGACGTATTGATTTAGATTCACCTTGGGAAGTTGCCCTCACGTCATGTTCATACATAGGTACAAACACATTTATAAGTAAAGGAGAAATTATAGCTACAGCATTCATTGATTTAAACAAAAATCAGTATCGTGTTCCAGGACATACACTCTTATCAGATCCTGACAATATCTCAGTGGGGATTAACAAACGAGGTGGATATTTTCAACATGACTACATCAAAAGCGATATTGTAGCTCCACACGATTACAGCAATTTAGCAAATTTTCTAGACTTTCTCACATCAGTATCATGCGATAAATACTATTTAAGTGAAGATGGCAGTGTTATGTGTAAAACTTACAACACTTTAAATAAGCGAAACTATACAATTATACTCGCTGAAAGAGTACAGCACATCTTAGGAATTCAACATGGATATGACGACATATCAAAATCAGTCCAGAAGGTTGAAAATAACACACACACCGTTCACGGTGGATTAATTTTTCCAGTACCAATTTCGGTTGCGACAGGTGATAATTTGTATAAAGGAACAGGAATGCAAAATGATAAAATTGAAAAAAATGCCGACAAAGCTGTAGCAAATGTTGTACAAGATATTTGTGGTCAACTTGATTTGATTAGCAATTGTAGCATGGGTTTAAACGGTTTTCTAAAAGTAAATCCTGTACCGGAAAAACATCATACATTCACAGCCTTGAAATTATCAGTATCGATGCGAAATTATTTAGGTTTCGATATCGATGAAATTAATGGAAAACTGATTTCACAAAACCCTATGAACGGTAGAATTTATGTCTATAAGGGTGAACCTCTTATAATTGGAAACGACAAAACTATATATACTGCAAGAATAGACTACGATAATTTTACTGAGCTTATGAATGACACATGTAAAATACTCAAAGCTAAGTGGAGAATTCGAGACGGTGTAATGTATGTATCTTTAACCAAATCGTTTGCGGAACAAGGGATGAATCTAACACGTCGAATGAAAACTTACATGGGAATGGAAAACGAAATAGTTACACTAGATCCTAAAGACTATAAAAATATATTTGTGAGCATGACAAAACGAGCGAAATCAAAACCGTATATTAGACTAGGAAAAAGTCTAATGTTTGTGTACTCTGACATAGTGTCTAATCAATATGTTGGAAATGCTTTTGCTCCATTAATGAGAAGTATGCCTTTTGTTTATAATAAAGACACGGTTTATGAGCACGAATTCATTAATCCGACATACCTACCTGTTCACAAAACAAGTTTCAATGATATTCACATGTATATAACTACAGAAGACGGGGAGCAAGTTTCATTTGAAACTGGAACGTTCAAAGCAACACTACACTTTCAACCGGTCTTAAGATGAATATGTATGGACGGGGAGAGTCTCTTACAGTCTACAGAGGTAGTCATTTTCGTCAAAAAGGACGAGGACTTGGAAGTTTCTTTGGTTCATTCTTCCGTCGACTAATTCCACTAGCAAAAGAATATGTTTTACCTGCTGCAAAGCAGTATCTTTTACCAGCTGCAAAATCCACAATAAAAAATATGACGATGGATATACTGGATGGAGGTAGACCTATTGGAGAAACACTTAAAGTTCGAAGTATGGAAGGCATAAAAGCCGTAGGAAGAAATTTTATTAACCAGTCTGGTTCAGGCACTTCGAGGAAGCGTAAACGTGTAAAACGTGCTATTAAACAAAACAAAAAAAGAAAAGGTGCTGGAATTAAAAAAATTGTAAAAAAACGAAAATCAAAAAAATCAAAAAGTAAAAAACGATTTAAAGTATTATTTGAATAATCAAAATGGCTGAACATTGTCAGAGAAGTGAGTTAGCTATATTTAAAACTGAACCGTATGATATATCTGTAACGAGTACTCAACGGTTAGACATTTTTGCGTCCAATCCACTGAGTGATGCCTCAACCCCACCCACATTTCATGTAAAAGGTAGTGAGCAGCACTATATTGACTTAGATAAAACAATACTTTACTGTCGGTGTAAAATAACAAGTTCGACAGGTACTAATGTAGCCGCCACAATCGCTGTTGCTCCTGTCAACAACATATTACATGCTATGTTTCAAAGATGTCGTGTGCTGATTAACAATACTCCAATTACATCTGTAAATGACAACTACGGTATTCGTAGTATAATTGAACGTGAACTTTTGTTTTCGAAAGAATTCAATAAGACTCAATCAAGCCTTGCTGGCTACTATAAAGAAATAAATCCTAACAGTACGGTAATCACTGATGGTACCACAGACTCTTATAAAAAACGTTTTGACATGTCGAAGGGTAGTCGTGAATTCGAAGTCATAGGAAGACCACATGCTGATATCTTTACTCAAAGCGATTATCTCCCACCAGGCTGTGATCTAACAGTAGAGTTTACTCGTGCCTCCGATAATTTCTGCTTACATGCACCTGCCCCAGAGAGTGGAACACCACCAACTTATCGTTTACAGCTTCTTGAAGCAAAATTAGTAGTAACACGACATAAAATTTTACCTTCGATTGCTTTAAGACATCTAAAGCTGTGGGAAAATAACCGTCTTGCAAACTACTACATGAATAAAGTTGATGTTAAGAGTTACTCTTTAGCTACTGGGACTCTTACCTCAATTAACGAGAATCTAATTACAGGACAACTACCCACACGTCTTGTAATCGCTATTGCATCTACAGCAAATACAATCGGATCCTTAACTACTAACCCTTTTTATTTTGGAGCGCACGGGCTCAACTTTATAAGCGTTTCAGTCCGCGGTGATGAGAATGAAACTAATGCACTTAATGTAGATTTTCAGGAAAATAGTATTCGAGTAAAAGAAGCGATCTACAACTTACATAACGCATTAGGTATTACAAATCAAGACTGTGGAATTGATTTAACCGAGGCTGACTACCTTGCAGGACGAGCATTTTTTGCATACGATTTATCTTCTAATGCAAATGCCTTGACACCCCCACGACATGGTAATGTAAAGATTGAGCTTAAATTCAATACAGGATTACCAGCTCCAGTTACGGTGTATTGCTATACTGAAACACAAGCGATCTTACATATTGATAAAAATAAAAACGTATTTTGGGCCGACTACTCACAATCATGAATACATCACAAGTGGAAAACCATCTTAGACTAATTTGTGGAAATGGAGCAAAAGCACAGTTTGCAGTTTTAGCAAGCGATCAGCTATCAAAATTTTACATTAGAAAATATCCTGTATGTTTGGTTGTAAACACAGATCCAAGTTTTAAAACTGGGACCCACTGGACCAGCTTTTTCATCAAAAGTGCAAAGGATTACATTGAATTTTACGATTCGTACGGTTTAGGAATAAGTTATTGGTCTAAATATTATGAAAGCTTTGTACAAAGATCTAAACATTATCTTCAAGAAAATACTGTACAACTTCAGAGTAAGGATTCGAATGTATGTGGTTTTTATGCTTTGTTTTTTCTGTATAAACGTATGCAAGGTTGTCCTCAAATGTCAATCTATTCCATGTTTTCAAACAATTATAACGATAATGATAAAAAAGTTAAAATATTTATAATGTCAAAGCAATATTTATTGAAACATAAATGTTATCATAAAACCTATCAGCAAATATGTAAACAGTTCAATAAATTACAATGATTTCCAATTTTTTATGTTCACTTTCCAACATTTGTTTTTGCATTTCTTAATTCCACTACCAGTAAACCGAAGCTGACGTCTAACAGGTGTCGCGGAAGTGATTGCATTTCTTATACCTTTAGAAAATAAAAGGGTTGGAGGAGGGGTTGCTCTAGCTTTTACTACATTCAACACATCTTGAATCCCAGGTTTTGATGTATGTACAGCTTTACTAAGAAGTTTTTTATTTTGTAAAGTTGTTACTAGTTCAGGAAAATTAGAGGATGGAATATTTTGTCCTCCTATAACAATTTCATTTTCCGCATTGTGCCCAACACCAATCGCCCTCAACCATCCAGCAATCAATGAAGTTTTATTTGATGGCTTTGGTACTGGCACTCTTTGTGGCGATGGTTCAAATAAATTTTGCATTGCTTTGCTATAGTCATCAACAGAAGAACTTAACCCAGGAGGTATTACACTTTGAACTGTTTGTACAGGGTTATTCAAAGGTTGTTGAACAGGTTCATTGACATTTTTAACCAATACGGGCTTGCTGTCATCATAATCTTTTTTAAACTTAAGTTGTTTATTATAATATTCATACAGAATTTGTTTAAGCTCATCTGATAATTGATCAGATTTCAACACATCCCGCTTTTGTAATGTCAAGTCAATATCTCTATTTTCATCACGATTCATCAGTGAATTATATAATGTTTCACTAATAAGTTTCATACGCCTACCCATTTTGTAAAAAACTGGAAATCAGAGGTAAGGCTATTGAGGCAATTAATGGTAGCAATGCCCCACCGCTTTGTAAAATTTTTTGTTTTTTCTTTATTGAAACGTTCTTTAGTGCTAAAGTGTGGAGCTGTTTTGCAAACGGTTTCAGTTTAGAGACTGTGCGTGGAGTTAGTTTTACATTTCTTATAAGTAAATTTTTTACACACTCACACAATGATTTTACTTCCGCTTTAGATGCATTTTTGATAGCATGTTTACAACTGTCCTTACGATTACACCTCCTAAAAAAGCTTCTGTGTTTAATAAGGTTCTTCATTTTGAATGCTTTCCCGTGTAAATCTCAAATCCAAATGAAAGTATATTACAAAACGTTAATATATTTATATGCTCAGTCGTTCAATCCGACGTGATCAAAATGGATGGCAAAATCAGACGTCTATATTTAAATCCTAAAGTAAGAGGAAGCTTTTCCGGTCTGGATACATTTGCAAGGTCCGGCGGTAAACAATTCATCAAAAAAGATATACTTAAAGCTTTAAAAAGTGTACCAGCGTTTGCACAAAACCGTCCAGCTATACATAAATTTCCACGAAGGAAAGTCATCGCCTATTATAAAGACGAACAGTTTGTTATTGATTTAATTGATATATCCAAACATGCTTCACAAAATAATAATAATCGTTTCCTTCTAACAGTTATTGATGTTTTGAGTAAGTACGGATGGGTTGAAGGAATTAAATCCAAAAACGCTAGTGTTGTACTAAAAGCATTTCAAAAGATTTTAAAGAAATCAAATAGAATACCACGACTAATTCAAGCAGATAAAGGGAATGAATTTAAAGGAGAGTTTAAACGATTTTGTGAATCTAAAGGAATTAAAATATTTCATGTTGAATCTGAATTAAAAGCTTGTATTGTTGAACGATTTAATCGAACAATATTGGACAAAATAAGTAGATATTTACTACATCATCAAGATCGTAAAAAACCATATAGATTTATTCATGTATTACCATCAATCGTGTCAAGCTATAATCGAACTTTACATTCTAGTATTGGTATGTGCCCTGCAGACGTTAATAGAGACAATTCTATGAATGTATGGTTAAAACTTTATGGTAACGATTTTAATACATATCCACCTTCCAAGCTAAAAATTGGTGATACAGTACTGATCAGTATAACTAAGACAATATTTGAAAAAGGGTATAATCGTAAATACCATCCAGAGGTCTTTACTATTATTCGTATTTCTAACTCAAGACCACGTATGTTTCACTTGAAAGATGAAAATAATAAAGTTTTAAAGGGAGGATTTTATGAACGTGAGTTGTCTCATGTTTTGTATGACAAATAATAGAGTTACCAACGTATAAAAGAGATGAATATTGTATTTAAGTTCAGTAACAATCCAAATCTGAAGCTGATATCACTGTAAGATATTAAAATATTTCTAAACTAAATAATTTAAGATGGCAACCGTACTAGCTTTAGTCATATTTAAACTAATAAATAATGTAATTCGATTAATACAAATTTGCATTACAGCACCACCTTCCGAAATTTCAAGGCGAAGTTCAACCATGGATCTTTCAAAAAAAACCCAGCAAGATGCTATCTCTATTCCCCGATCAAATTCGACAACACAAATGGACTGTATGAGTGCTGCACCAGCTCCAAGTTCTCCACAAGTTGTATGGAGACCGATAACTGGGAACAGAGATGTTGTCGAGAGTACAGCATATGTTAAAATGTGGCAGTCAACGTTTGGTGAGAACAATAAGATGCGGTACATTAACATGAGTCGGAAAGCTAGCAGTGGGAGAATACTTGGCGTAAATTTTGACATTGTTCAAATACCAGAAATCATTGCAAGACTGTCCCACGAGTATGCTTTGAGTGGACAGGATTTAAATGAGCTCAACCGTGTTGTTGATGATATTAAAAATCGTTTAAGCGAGAATGGTGAAGGTTGTGGTTATGACGTTCCAGACACATATATACCAACAAAGTCTGGTTTTGAAGAATGAGTTACTTTGATTTTCAATGCCATTATTATTATGTATGCAAAATACAAACAAGTACACTTTCTTTTTAATACAATTTGACCATGTATAACAAAATTTATTTTTACTCTGAATAAAAGAAAAATAGGTATAAAAACACAAAAAATTTCTGTAAAAGTAGTCAGTCATTTGTTCTTACTTTTGGAGAGAGTGTCTCTCTCTCAATTATTCAATCACAATTTCATATAACAGCATGGAATATTATCATGAGAACTACCTCTACCGAGCAAGTCCTTTGGCGGATTCGCAACTACCATTTTCTAGTGACGGACTTTCCGTTGCGAACTGTTCGACCAATCCAACCCAAACCATTACAGAGCAAAACTCCATCACCGGAGCCGATCAAACATCTGTTGAAGCAAGTGTATCGTATGAGTCGGGACTTGAAACTCGAACAAGAGTTCCTGAATCTCTACGCGTTGATGGAGAGACGACCATTTTTACCAAATCGTCGCTTCAAAATCAAAGTATTGTTCGAGAGCAAGAGAGCGATGAGAGGCTTTCAAAGACTTTTGGAGCAGCCACTTTCCCCAATGAAAACAATTTTGGAGGAGGAACTTCCCATCTCACCGAGCCCTGGGTCTCCGCGGAGCCTTGGATTTCCGCCGAGCCCTGGGTCTCCGCGGAGCCTTGGGTCTCCGCCGAGCCCTGGGTCCCCACTGAGCCGAGCGTACCCACCGAGTCCTGGGTCCTAGCCGAGCCGAGCGTACCCACCGAGCCCTGGGTCCCCACCGAGCCAAGCGTACCCGTCGAGCCTTGGGTCCCCACCGAGCCGAGCGTACCCGCCGAGTCCTGGGTCCCCGCCGAGTCCTGGGTTCCTAATGACTCGAGCACAGTCGACACACATGTTGAACGAACTAATTCTAAAGATTTGACTAAACAAACAGTCGACACACGTGTTGAACGAACTAATTCTGAGGATTCAACTAAACAAAAGAAAATTCAACGGGTAGTACCTAAGACACAATCATACATTGAGGATCTGGAAACATCAGTGATTAAGGAGGAACCCATGGATGAAGTTGAACCCATTCTAGCTGATGACGTTATCGTTAAACTTGAAACACCTGATTTAGGTATATAATAGTTCTCAGATGTATTCAATTTCTAATGTCGTGGAAGGAATAATAAACAAATTTAATCTTTATTGTTTCTTAGACAAAGAATATTTCCAAAGTATTGTTAACAGAACGAAAGATGCACAGATCACAAGAATCCTTAAACTTATGGGAACTACAAAACGATTTATTATTTCACGAGATGTTCACAATAACTCTGCAATATTGATCGGAAGAACTCCAGACAATGGGTATGAGCTTTTGAAGACTGAAAGAATAAATGATCTCGATAAAGTTACAGTTCTTGACCCATATGTTATACCCGAAATAGCTTGGGGTATGATGTTGAACTCTAAAGATTATCAAACTTATTGGGCAGCTGTGAAACACCGTGCAACGGGAAAACGGAAAGAAGTAACATCTTCTAATGTTAAACCATTAAAACACCACAAACCAGCTCCATCTTCTTCAAAAGGTAGATGTCCACACATAAAAACATGTATAGCAGATCATTTTAGAGTGGAATGGAATGTAGTTTGTCATGATTGTGGGAGAGATCATGTTTATTTTTATCAAATTGATGAAAAGCGTGCAGTCAAATGTATCAAGCTTAACTACAAAACACTTGTACAACTTGTGTATTCTATGACAAAAGCGTTTAGTCAAATGTATTCAGCTTAACTACGAAACACTTGTACACCTTGTTCATACTATGACAACAGCATTTGGTCGAATGGGGGAAAAACTTTGTAACATAATATAAGTATATTTTTTTTTGTATGTGTAGAATTTAACAAAATGAAACGTGGAAAAATACTACCTTCAAAACCTTTAATCTGTACTTCGTCATCAAGCAATTGTCGAACTACACCTAAAAAGCAGCTGCAGATGGATGTTAAACATTACAATGTTAGTAAATTTTATGATGTGCTAACCAGCAAGCCTTTGGGTATGTTTACTGTGGATAATACAACTGATTGTCAAGAGGATTACTGCTCACTTAAGGGGTTTAAAACGTTTATAGACGACGAATGTAGAACTTGTGGAAATGGGCGTATAAAACTAAGACGTGGAGGAAGTACCATTTGTATGAACTATAATGCTTTTGTCGATTTCGTTGTTGGTGTTTTAGCCAACCGAAAAAAAGTTGTAAAACAATTTGTACCCAGAGTTAAAAAAGTTTCATTGTAATTTTATTTTTGAAATATTGTACACCCTGTATCGGCAAAAATACAATTCCTTAATCTATACCTATCATCTTGTGACTGACTAAGATCAATAAAAATGTATCCGTGTGGTTTTAAAATACATTGACGGAATGCTTCTTCAGTTACAACACATTTTTTATTACCATTCATTCGCATACCAATTCTATTTATTGTTTGAGTTTCACAAGGGTTTTTAAAGATACACATATATTTTAGATTAGTCGTTATTGTGCGAAGGTTTTCATAAAAAAAATTTTGAGTTAAAAATATAATACTACAATTAATATGATGTGATCCGCGTGTAAAAAGTTCGTCAGAACCTTTCTTTGAAATTTCTTGCATCAGATCGTCTAGAATGTACAGATAAGGTGAACCAAGCTCATCTCCTATTGTTTGAGGCAATCCGTTATGCAAAATTATATCCGATGGTAAGGAGCTTTTTAATTTTGCTCCTAAATGTTCTCCCCCACCATAGCAATAAACAACATGCTTTACATTGGGAAATATGAGTTCATTTCGACGATTAATGATTTGGTTAGTGAGAAAACTTTTACCGCTTTGTGTTGGTCCACTTATTACAAGATTAAACGGTGCTTGTAATGAGTAGTCAAAATCAGATGCTTCCATACTGAATGTTAAAAAATAACTGGGATAAATTAAAATATGTCACTCATTTTTATAATGTTTTTTTTAAAAATGTTTTTATTGCAACAAAAGTATTAAAATATTCACAATTCAAATAAATTTTTAATTATTTACAATATAAATAAACAAAGAAAACTTAAACTATTTTACTTAAACTAAATACAACGAATTATGTTTTACCCCGGTTTGATTAACAGTTTTTCTAATACATGAACTACCACAGGTTAAATTTACACAATCAATATTTTGGTTTGATTTAATGTTTGTAATACAAGGGTGACCAAAGGGTAGACTATTGTACTTATTAATTAAAAACCTTTTATTGTCAAATTGGTGAATACCTTGCTTAACAGAAGTAGAAGTATACACTTGATGTTTGTGAGATGAAATTTTCGTAGTTTTTACACTAGTTTTAACAGTAGAATCTATTGCAGCTTTATAATGGTCAAAAGATAGATTTTTTCTAACATACGGGATTGGTAAACCTTTGCATCTCCTATCCTCATACCCTGTAGACGTAATGTATGCATAAGCTTTTGCCTTCAAAAACACAAGTTCGGAAATAGGACTTGAGGCACATGTCTCGTCCTTGAACTTGTTAACTACTTTCTTATTTTCAGTATTATGCATGAATGCAAACTTACCTTCCGTTGGATAGTCTGAAAGGTCAAACAATTTTTTATTTTTAAGCATATCCTTATAAAGATTAAATTTTGGAAATTCCTTAATTTTACTAGTTAAATATACGAGTAAACTGTCTGTGTCTGTTCCACAGAGTCTGACAGTATAGTTTTCCTTTAAATAACAATAAAAAAAGTCATACATGACAATCTTACTCAAGTCTAAACAAGCTATTCCAATATAAATAGGCTTGTCTAAAAAAACTACAGTTTTCTTCATGACTACTAAAACCACATCTTCACTAATTATAATAATATTTGCAAGTGTTGATTTTTTGATAAAATTTTCATACCTATTATCATTCCTCCAATTTTTATAATTTTCATTCTTAGAAGTAATTACATGAATTTTCAGTCTTTTACGTTTCTGTTCTATACTTTTCCCAAAAATTGAATTAACTAACAGTTTCCAGAAATCTTTCTCAAACTGAGTTGTGGCCAATTTACGTTTTTCCATACACCAGTCAATAAATTTTTTTAACCAAGCTTCCTGCGTGAAAGATAACACACGGTGAACTTTGTCAAGTTTCATCCCTAGAGCTAAATATTTTTGAAGGGTTCGAAAGTGAACAACATATTTTGTTTTTGGATGTAAATCTAAAACTAACTTTTCACTCTTTAAAGTAGTATTATCAATACCCAATTCAGACTGAACATGCTTTTGAAAACATGACATTTCTGACGGATCTACTGCTCTCCTTATTGGAGCTGGGGGGTATTCACTAAAGTATGACTTCTTATCCTCAGGAATACTCAAGTCAACTTCAAGAAAGTATCCTTTATTTCCATGAGGAAGTATTTTATTAATATAATTTTCATCCTGCCAATGCTTTAACCCTGAAAATGGTCCCTCTTTCGTTTCTTCACCAACCCATTTAAAATTACTAGTCGGAAGTTCTTCTGACAATGCTCCTGAATATAAAGCGTTCGCATCAAAATAAGCCAAATACGAGTCAGGCTTTGTAGGATCAAAGTCCAACATGTACTCATTATTAGCTTTTGCATATCTAAGAGAACCTGCACCACTATAACCCCCTCTAAGTCCTGCCTCCAAAAAAACATGTTTTTCCGGATCTGTTATTTGTTCTAACCTAACTTTAGTCTTTTTTAACGCTGCGTCCCACCCCACAGAAGGTAAAGAAACATATTTTGAAGCGTCCAGACCAAACTGTTTAAGAAAAATGTCTCGAAAATTCTGAAACACGTCCATGAGTATACACGTGTCTAACAAGTTGTAAAAATTAAGATAATCCCCTAACGTTTTTATCTTAAAAGTATCCCAAACCCGTTTCACGAGTTCATAGTCTTCATTTGAAATACCTGTATTAGTTAAGTCAGAATAGAATTCTGACTGTTTTGGAATATCTGTCCTAGCTAAATCACTATGTTTTGAAATCGAATTATACGGAAAAAATCCTTTACCGTACAGCATTTCCATATCATCTTCTGAAATATTTGGATACCTTTCACGAAAGACATTTCTCGTAGTTTGAAAGTTTTCAACACCATCCTTTCTTAACATGCTTGACAGCTTGTCCAAAGAGGTGTTGAGAAATCTTAGAGAGTCAATAAATTTAAGTTCTCCATCATTTATCGAAATCGATATAAATTTTTCGGAGGACATGGGGATCACGTTAACATTCCTAATTTTTTCATGATTGATCCCACGGAGCAAAGCGTGCCCGTCATAACCTGTCAGGTTGTGAAATATAACTGGTACAGACTTTGTATACACCCCCTTTACGTTACAACCGTGACATGCCCAACCCTTAAATTCAAGGGAAAAATGGTCATGATGTGCAACCGGGCGCGCATATACATCAGCCTTAGTCTTATTCTCGATAAGACTATGTACTGCCGGGTTAGGTAACACATTATCGCAAAAATAACATGTATCTCCCTGCTTCCAGTCACGTCTTCCAATCATTGTCTTTCTAGCTTCAAGTTGTTGCTCTTCCATTTCATCCGCTAGTTTCTTTCGATAATCAATCAAATCATTGTAGTAGGTTTCTACTACATCCTCACCTTCTCTCTGTTGATGATAAACTACATGCTTACGAACATTATTAAACATGTCCTTACACACGTATGAGTAGCCACAAACATTATGCTTATTTAGGAATTCAGTGCTCCCTCCTACCTCCCCTGCACGAAATTTGAAAAATAATGAATCTGGAACCTGTGATATGGTAGGAGCTTTGTTACCCGGATTCGGGGTTAGCATACATTCAAAATCCGAAGTTATTATAAAAGGCGATTCGATCATATTTTTGTAATTCTGAAATTTTATAAATGAACCTACTTCAGGAAATATTGTTGTCTGCTGTCCTAGCGTAGCACACCGTTCCCTATGTCTATTCAGTACTTCCTCTGATTTGAAAGATTGGAGGCAATGAAAACAGATATGCTGTTTATATTTTTTCTTACCTAATAGAGTACCAATGTTTCTAATCCATGTAAAGTGCTCCGTCTCCCCCTTACTAATGAGCAATAAATTAATTTCCTTTTCTTTCTCACAATTTTTATTTCTTGTCAAATACAGTGGTGAAATTCGCTTTCGAATTTCCTTGTTTAACATCTTATGTTTCCTATTATACTCAAAATATTCGCCACCTGTGATTTTAAAACCTAGCTCAATAAAAACACGTTGCTGGTACTCATTTAATGTCTCATCAATACCTCGAGGCATTTGATGTAGCTGCTTAATTTGTTTTTCATTCAAGCTGTCAGGATAATTATAATTTATATTCGTTTTTTTGTTAGCATCGTATCCAAAAACATTTAAGCTAATATCTTTATTATTATTTTCAAATCTGGATATTTGATTTATTGACACCGGATACTCGAGGTCTTTGAAATTTACTTTCGCATTTTTATTGCGATAGAGTGTACTCAGACGTAGAGTATCAACAGTTGATGTAGTTTTCTTCCTACCCATTAGCGCAGCAAGAACACTCCATTTAAAACATTGTTTTGTTTCATCAGCACCCTCAACCGCAGCTTCTCTATTATCTACATTTACAATACATTTTGTAAAGCTATTTCTATCGCTGAGTAAACCGTCTAACTCGATATAAGTTCCACCCTTTAACGGTTCAAATTTGACACATACCATTTCTAATTCCGAAATACGGGATAAGGTTAGCCCAGACCCATTCTTTAAATATCTATCTACAGTACGATTGATTTTACCTCTACATGTCATTAATACATTAGCTATATCATTTACATTTATACAAGGTTCAAAAAACGACCAAATTGGAATGGCTGGAAATGGAATAGGGTCACCCTGTTTTGTAAAAATACAATCTAATCTAAATCCTACTTTAACATGTTTCAAATTAGCTAATTGATCTGTAATTTCTGAGGTTAATTGAGGATTAAGAGTAAAAAATAAACCATCAACATTTCCAAAAATATGATTAGTAAAATCCAAAGTATAACTTTTTGTTGTATTATTAATCGCCTCAGTTTTTTTAAAGGGAATTGGTGTAGTCACTACTGTCTTCTGTACTCCCGCGCCGAACTGGGGAATCATGTCTGCATGGAAATCCATATAGTGTTTCTGCGATTTCCAGCGATAATTGAAGGGTATAAAGCATTTTTCACAGATGTATTTGTCATCCCATCTTTTCTTATTCATCTGTTCCAAAAATTCAAGTGCTGAATCTAAAACCATAAAAATGAATGTATGGTTAATATAGGTAGGTATGAGATGCCTTGTATGGTTATGCAAATATTGACAGAAAATATGAAAGAAGATGGAATTAAATTTTAACAATTTTCATAATTATATAAATCTATTAATGATAGCATATACATGCACTGTATGATTTATTTTTCAAAATAGTAGAATACAATAAGCACATCATTATTTAATCAAGTTTTTAATCCAATCATCATTACCATCATCTTGAACTTGGGGAACTGTGGGGACTGTCTTTTTCTTTTTTTTTGAATTTCCTTGCTGTATCTCAACACTCGGTAACCCTGCTATTTCGTTAACGATCATTTCTTTCCGAGCGGCAAATTTAAGCTTGTTTTTCTCTCGTTGTGCCAAAAATGGAGTTAGTGGTTTCACTTTAGGAGTAGGTGCAGTACTGGGTCCCGCCTTATTGATTGTAAGAGTCCCGTCCACCCCGTGCAGTGTTGGTTGTATTG
Source organism: Dicyrtomina minuta (assembly GCA_949802685.1). Taxonomy (NCBI): domain Eukaryota; kingdom Metazoa; phylum Arthropoda; class Collembola; order Symphypleona; family Dicyrtomidae; genus Dicyrtomina; species Dicyrtomina minuta. Next base: position 148,526,644 of record OX461808.1, on the reverse strand, counting down.
GTGGCAAGTGTTGAAGGTCAAGTGGGTTTATAATCGGCAGCCCACAGTCAGGGATAGAGAGTTCGGAATTAAAACCCAACATATGTTCCTGAATGTATTTGTCAACTTGTTGACCATGATCTGCAATTTAAGACAACAAATAATAAAAAATTTAAAAAAAATAAACAAATGCAACAACTTTAAAGCTCTACAGATCCTTCAATATTGCTCCTACAGCTTCGAGACTAACATTTTTGAACTCCTCATGATCTCAGCTATCCAAAAATGCAAAATTGAATTGAAGACAGATGAAAACTGAATATTTAACATTGTAGTCATCAAAAAAAAGGTCAGCCCGAAAAAAAATAGGGAATTCGATGTACCTCGGATAGGATTTTTAGAAATTTTTTTAAAGTTTTTTTTTCCAAAAAGACAAATTTTTTTGAAATTGAATTTTTACGCATATTGAAGAAAAATTTATTTAGTACATAGTACAGGAAATATGAGGTATGAGGTAGGTAAATAAGATGAAGGTATAGTAATAATAACATAATACAAATTTAATAACTAACCATTATTTCCACCACCGAACTGCTCCACAGTCCTCACAGTCTCCACCGTGTTGTCTTCATGCTCTACCTCCTTCTCCAGATCCACTACCGGCGGGACCACATCTTCATCCGAGAACGATAACACTCGACGCACAGGCTTTTTCATAGGGACAGGTTCTCGTTCAAGGGACGGACTGCTGGAGGTATGGCTACTGTCAGTCGTAGTGTAAATGTCACATCGTTTTCGTTTTCTGGATGGTCGTCTCTCTTCAGAGGAACACGAGCTTTCTGATGTGTAGTAGGTACTTCTTTTGTGTCGACGGGTAGAGCGACTACGGCTGGGGCTCCGGCTGGAGGTGGAATTAGATCCATCTGTATGTACGTGTGTGTACCGTCCTCTTCGTCCTTCCTCACGTCTTACAATTTTCTTTGAGTGGGACGGACGATTTCGATTTCGACTACGGCTGCGGCTCCGGCTATCAAATTCAGTAGAGTACGACCGCTTGGTGTAAAATTGTTCTCTTCGCCCTCGTGTAGCACGTCGTCTCCTCTCTGCTGGAACTGGTACGCGGTCTGGTGAACTGGAAGGTGTACGGACAGACGTGCGGGTGGGTGGTCTTCCACCAGTCCTCCTCGCCATTGGTAGTCTTGCTGCAGATTTCTTGACCGGTGGATTATCATTCATCAACATGAGTCGCACCGTAGGATTCAGCATTCTCTTCTTCTCTACTGCTTTCATCTCAGCGGTGGCAGCGTTCACGGCTCTAGTTATCTCTGCTACTGTACCATTTTTGATGGTACTATTCACCTTGTCTACCAGCTCCTGCTCTCCAGGCATATAACCTAAAATAAAAATAAATAATAATTTTTGAGTTAACATGTTTTGAATGATAATAAAAATACACACACATTTTTTATATTTATATTATTATTATATTTTATATTTCATAATAAATAATTGAACAAATTACCTTCCGCGTTCAGGACGACATCGTCAACAAATGTAAATGAAGAATCGTACAATGCTTTCATCTCGAAAGCCACCAATTTTACACCCAATTTTTTTGTTATTTCATCGCACTTATCTTTTGTATCCAAGAGTAAAACTGAATCTTTTTTGTTTCGCTTCAATGCTTCTACCAACGCGAGGTGGAATACTTGTGACATGTCCACCATAGCCTCTCCTACTACTTTTCGTATTTTCAATACATCCTCAGTCGTAACACTACTTGCACTAGCCATCTTTAAAAATATTTTTCAAAATTTGGAGTGAGTTCGACAAGAGAATTTAAAAATGATAATGAAGACTGGATAAGGAAAACATGCTTATAAAGGAGTATTATAATTATGTATTTACCTAATAATTGTTGTGGACATTGATTTCACTTTTCATACAAAGCATACTACAATTTTACTTTTCTACTCAGTTCCAAAAATATTAGCGACCCAGTTCCAGTCTCTCTTCCTCTCTCGCTCCATCCCGTTATACGCTTTACAAAGCATTGGATAGGTAGTGGTGAAGTGTGTGAAAGGAATTTCACTCTCTTGCCCCATCCCGTTATACGCTTTACAAAGCATTGGATAAGCACTCACACTGGAAAGTGTACTCACAAAGTGAAGGGATGGGACGAAACATACTGTAAGGGTTTACTCAATGCTACAGGTTGGACGTTCAATAATAAGGGGTGCTATATAATAATCCTTGACATTTTACACTTGTCACATTTTAGACGAACAATAGTAAGACTTGAAATTGTGTCCTTATTATACCGTTTACACGACAGTATCTACCAACTGTCTGTGTTATAATTTAATACAGGTTGTAACGGGGTCTATACCTATCCATGCATTTAATCATATATTAAGCCTTATCATTTTATTTTGGACGAATAATAACAAGACTTTTCATTCCGTCCTTATTATACCGTTCATACGGTTCATTATAGGAATCTCATTTAATAACAAGGATTGTGCATTAACTGTCTGTGTTATAATTTAATACGGGTTGTAACGGTGGCTATACCTGCCCATACATTCAATAATACGGGGCTTTCTCCTTTACATAACTACTTATATTGTTCCAATTAAAGACTAAATTAAAATGACGTTGTTGTGCGCATAAAGCTAAATTGTAATTACTATATTTTTCAATAATTTTAGTGGGATGAAGGAGTAATAGAGCTTCTATTCCAGGGCTACAATCAGGGTTCGGGGGTGGTTTTAACCACTGGCTTTAAATCAGCGGTTTTAACCGGTTTTAACCGGTTAAAACCGGTCCCCTAAATTTTAGTTTCTCGGTCAAAACGGCTTTTACTGGTTAAAACTCATTTATGCGCTAAAATTGAATTAACAGCGACTAGCAAAATATGTTTATATTTTTCATAATGCCTGTGAGATTAAATCAATATCTTCTAGGCTCTTTATATATTTTTAGGCAATGATTAGAAATGCAGAAAATTGCATTTTACATAGTCAGTGAAATGTAAACTAGTAAATGTTCATAAGTCAATTTACCTGAATCACTGATTGAAAATTTTAATATTTAATCCATACATAATTGATATTTGATAAAAATTACTATTTAAAAATGCTAACTAAATTGTTCAATTGTACCGCTAGTAATGCTTCAGCTCAGCGTATTTTGTCGACATTCGCATTTATTTATACGGACTAACGGAATCGTCTCTCCCATGACCGCTTAGTTAGGCTTTTAATTATTTTTTTAGAAACTAATAAAAATCATATTTTTATGAGAAATAATTCCTAATTTAATTGCTGTAACACATAGTCATTAATAGCATTTTTCTATCTTTTTCATTTTTTATAATGCACTTGTAGTGATTGGGGGGTTTTAGCCGGTTTTAGCCGGTTTTAGCCAGTTTTAGCCGGTTAAAACCGGTTTTAGCCGGTGGCCAGGTTTTTATTCAAAGTGGCCGGCTTTTTCCGAACCCTGGCTACAATGTTGCCTACGGAGCTCGTTCTATAAAACATGAAGTGGAGCGCCGTGTCGTCAATCAGCTTGCTGAGGCTCATGAAAATAATCAACTCAAGCCTCATTCAACAATTCAATTAGTTGCTTTTGGCGACTGTGTCAAGCTTTATAGTAAAGGAAATCATGTAGCCCAGTTGTTGTCCAATAAATGGGCAAAATTGTCGTACCGCGATGCACTCATGAAATAAAACAGTAGATGTGTTAATTAGTTTCACTTTTAGCTTAGGATTGAAGTTCAAAACACGCTTAGAAAATAACTTCAAGAATCTTGTACTATGGGGTTAACACCTATTCAAAATAAACCATATCCATTGTAGCTAAGCAGTAAAATGCACTATCGACAAAAGAATATAAATTTCATACTATTAGAAGTATGTAATGTTTTGTAATTTTCAAAAACATAAATAATATATTTCAAGATTTTTCAAAACTTGTAAATGAAACATTTTGTAGTTATAAACCATGAACAATGAATCATTTTACGTAATTTTCAAAAACATGTAAATAGAACGATTTGCACTTTTAAAAAACACATATCAATAATTTTGATTCTCGACTCACAATATTACACAAATGTTGTGTGTGGCTCATATAGTAGAATATAGAAACGTCCTGCTTTGATTTGTTTGTGTGTGGTAATTATATCGTATTCTCTTTAGTTTCAGTTCACATGCTGAGTTCATCCCCATCAAAAAGAATAATATTCGCATGTCCATTAATGCTCAAGTGAATCTATATTTATTACTGATATAAAAATGACCTCCAGCTGATAAAAAGAATGTCGTTAAAAGAAAAATTACCAAGTAAAATCACTTGCATAGAATTCTAAGTACATATTTGCAGTTTCGTGGGAGTATAGTATAAATGTAGCAGCTGTTGACGTATCGATACGAAATTAAAATCACTTTTCCTCTTTTACATTACTTGCATCGTATAACATGTGAACCCTAATGACACAAACCGCTCTTGACCGTGGCCGCAGTATTACTAATAAAGTAATTAATAGAATTAATGAATGTCTGGTCCTATGTCACTAACGCCACACACATTACATTACATACCTTCAACAATGCCAAATACAAAATATGATGTATGCCGTCTCTTCCCACAGACACAAATAATAATAATAATATATTATTCACTGTACCATACCAATTCGAAAGTACAAACCGAAACCTAACTTCCACTGATGCCGTTGCCGCTGAGAAGTAAATCTTCAAATCTGCAATGCTGAGTGATACTGGGATCTCACGATCCAAATAAAGGAGTAATCGGTTGGTAGACGGGAATTCGTGGCCACACGGATTTTTAATATTTTTATTTAACAAAAGGTAAACGAGTCAAATTTCCCAATAATAAAATACCCTGTACAATACAAATTATGATAATAGTGGTGAGACGTTGAGCCCTCTTCGAAGTCCGGTTGAAGTCTGAAACTGAAAACTGAGACACTGGCTGTCGAAGGGCTCAACGTGGACAACGATATATGATTAAATACAAATATTCATGTACATGTGGTAGTGCTGGTTGAGGCTGCTGCAGTTGAGGATGAAGAACGGGAGGATAGAAGGAGTGTAAGTAGGGGGTTGGTTGTGATGGGACTAAGGGGCCCGTCACAATCGTTTGAGTTCGGATTTAAAAAGAATCAAATTCATTGGCAAGGACACTTCTCTTTCTCGGTCAGGTTTAGTACTTAAATTCGATGTTGATAATGTCTCTGACTTTGACTTTCTCGAAAAGCCCGTTTTTTTTAAACGCTCAAAAACTGTTTTAATATCACGCTGAACTCGAAAAAAATTAGATTCTAGTAATTATTGCTGTTCCAATGATGTATTACTTGTATGCACACTCTGAGCGGTCGAAATATTGACTTTTATATTTCAAAAAGATTTTGGCAGGAAATCCAAATTGCCTATAACTAGGCCTCGCCAATCCGGAAATTTTTTAAATCCGAAAATCGTATGGCACCGTTACGTGCCAATAAAATAAAATAAAATAAGCTTTTTTATGGTTAGATGAGCTTGGAAATAAAGAGGAAATCAGAAAAACATCCGGAACATCCGGAATTTGGAAATACTGTACATATAATTTCACACTTATTCATTTTGCTAACGTGCAATAACCTTTATTTATGAAATGTGCAATTTATTTGCAAAGTAATAGTTAAAAAAATTAGGATTTGCTCTTTTGATCAACCTTATTGCTTTTTATACTTATAAATATATGATCTATTATATAATGTAAGTACCCCGAGGTAAAACGATTGTGATAAAATAAATGTCGATTTCAAGATTGAACTGCTTTTATTGGTCATTCTAAGTCCGGAAAAGTCCAGAAATAGGCTGGATTTTAGAAAAAAAACATCTGGAAATATCTAGAAATTTAAAATGCCGAAATCAGGAAATTTAAAGTAAACAATATGGAATCCGTTTTCGTCGTGGGTGGGGAATGTTTGTTTATGGAGTTTTATCTGTTAAATCCTGCACATGAATTTTAAACATTGGGGTAACAGGGGAGGACATGTGGGCTCGTGACACTACGGAGTGTGCAGAGATACGGAGATCGAACCTCGGCGACGGGGATGATTTCCTAATCCACATGTACTTCGCAGAGAATATTTTCTACTGTCTCTCTATGTAGCCGCCTGTTACAGAGGAAGGAAAATACAGTGGGGGCTGGCCCGGCCGGTCATGCTCGATGATGAGTGGTACACAGTTATCCGCAGAGAGTTATCCGTAGCAGATCTGATTCCGACTCGGTAGCTATAAACGGAGCTGGACCTTAATGGCATATTGATATGTCGGCTCAAATACTCGACGTCATGGTGTGCCGGTTCGATTCCCCTGTATTATATTCTCCCTCTGTAAAACAGGGCCAACGTAGAGGTCGTCCCATTAGATTATATTCTCTATACTTAAATGGTGAAGGGGAACATGAGTCTTCCTTGCCTGTTCTATTGGTACTGGACTGGTAATTAAGATACTCTGATTCTCACGGCCTTTAAACAGTTTAAAGTGTCTCCTTGGCTGGAGCTAAATCTCGCACCTCTAACAGAGCGGTTAATAACAAATACCCTTATCAATAGGTATGACTTCCCAAGTAAGTTTAATATAGTATAGACAATTACATTCAGCGAACCCGAAGAGTGCACTGCAATAGTGTATCTCGGTGGTAAGCTGTAACAGTAAAATTGTACCGAGTGTGTATAGGCCTAGGCCTCAAAACACAATACTCAATACATACATACATACATTGGGGTAACAGATCCTTCCTGACGGTTGGTTATTTTGTCAGCATTAGGGAATTGACTTAACAGTATATCATATTATTATATTACGTCAGGAAAATTACTGACAAGCTAAAACGACCCACCTCACATTGTTAACCATAGTGTAATCCTCAGTTGTAAGCAAATGTACGCTACCTTATTCATGAACCTATTTGGTGTCCCACACTAATGGTGCCACTAAAATTCACCTTTTGGACTCACCCACCTCGTCACCCTCATAGGTATTGCTTAAATAGCTGTGTTTAAAATGTACTTTTTCTTCAATTTGACACACCCTCAACATGGATGACGTCATTAGTGTCAGCCCCCCCCCCATAAGGTAACAGTGATAGGAGACAATTTGAAGTTCCCGCAAAAGTGTTGTCGAAACCGAAAACTCGGTTTTCAGACCAGTAACTCACTGAGTATTGGGCTCAAATAATACCTTATTTGAACGGTAAAGATTAGCAGAATATAACAGGCCAGCCTGGTTGAGTGGCTATGGTGACTGCATCATGGAAATGTGAATTCTCTATGCTCAGGCTCCACGCTTCGATACCAGTTCAGAGTGTTCAGCTCTGGCTGCTGCAAACCTGTAATCCTACATGGCTGGGTGAAGTGCGGTGTAGGTCATTAGAGCTCTCTTCTCTAATGCTTTCTAGAGCCAACTTCTCTAGAAAAAGAGTGGGTTTCTGGCGGTAAAAACTGAGTGAATGTGTGAAATATGTGTAGAGGTTCAAGACTCAAGACCTCGCCAATAGAAACACTACTATCTGAAATTTGGACCTATCTCTGTGTCTGTAAACATATTATCGCGAAATGAAATAAATGGATTGGAGTTCATCGAGATATTTTAACAGTTTCTAAAATTACAACAAAAAACCAGCATTTTTTAGAACATTTCAAAATTTTTAGAAAATTCCCTCTTAAAAGTGTTTTATAGGCCCAAAGTGAAAAATAAATCCCCCAATGTCTCTATCTTTTAAGAGGTTTAAAATAAGCTATAATTCGTCCAAATAAGTTTTGTATTTCTACAATGTTCCAAATTATGTAAATAGGTAGACAAAAATAAGAAACATGCATAAAATGTTAATTTAGAATTTTTTAAAAGTTCCAAATGTTCTATTTACATGTCTTTGAAAAGTGTGTCCTATTAACATTTTTTGTAAAGCGTAAAATTTTCTATTTACATGTCTTTCAAAAGGTCAAAATGTTTTATTAACATGTTTTTAAAAAACGTAAAATGTTCACTTTAGTTGTTTTTGAAAAGCGTAAAATGTTCTATTTACATATTTTTAAAAAGTGCAAAATATTCTATTTAAATGCTTTCAAGAAATGTTTACATATTTTTGTAGATAATTTTTTAGCTACAAATGGATAAGGATCATTTTGGTTCTTTACAGGCGATGTGTTTTGTTTCGCGTTTTTAAAGCGGCTTTTATTAATTTACAATTACAATTTTTACTTTAATTTCAGACTAAATGGGAATTTGTGATGCGCATCCGTTGTACATAATTTAAGCTCTAACTTTGTGATTTTAAAAGTTAAAAACTTTCTTATTGCATGGTTTTAAGTTGCAAGCTAATGTGATTATGTACATGATTCTAAAAAGTTCAAAATGTTCTAACCACACGGATTTAAGTTGCAAACTAAACTAACTACATGATTTTGAAAAGTGCTAATGAAAAGTAAAAATGTTCTACTTACATGGTTTTGAATATTAGACGTAGTTTGAGCGCAATCCTGCGATGTTGTAGCTAGCCAAGTTTGTGCTTTGTAAAATTGTACACTTAAAACGATTTAAAGTTTTCTAAATATATAATTAAAACATTTTGTTTTACATTCTTCAAAATCATGTAATTAGAATAGTTTGCAAATGAAAACCGTGTAGTTAGAACATTTTGATCTTTTTAGGATCATGTAGTTTGATTAGCTTGCAACTTAAAACCGTGTAGGTAGAACATTTTGAACTTTTCAAAATCATGTAGTTAGATTAGTTTGCAACCTAAAACCACGCAGTTAGAACATTTTGCGATTTTTAAAATAATGTATTTAGTGCATTTTGCAAACTTTAAAGCCAAGAATTTAGAGCAATTCGAATTTTAAAATCATGTACCTCGTTAGAATGTTTCGCAGTTTTAAAGCCATATAGGTAGAACCTTTTGCTTTTTGAAATATGCAATCAGATCAATGATCAATTTGCCCTTTTCATAACCATGTTACTATGCATTGACCAGCTAAAACGCGGATTTAAATCAAATGTGGAAGGACACGGATTTGCTTTTTAGATAAAATGGAAGAAAGCGGGTTTGGTTTCTGCAATAAGAGTGGATGAAAACGGATTTGATCCTTCTCCTTCGCCCACGATACATAGTTATATCATATAAATTTCGTGTTATTTCGTTAAACAATTTGAGACTTACGTAAATTATGTAGATAGGAATTATTTGCAAATTCGCTGTCAAGCAACAAACGAAGAATGTACTTATTTTAAAATTATTTCTAACATAGGCATGAATCAGGGATTACTTAGTGGATGATGCCACAGGTCATAGGTGCTCTTAGCTACGAAACAGTTTACATTTTTATAAATTTTAGGATAACTAATTAAATGGATTTTATTGAACTATTTTAACAAACAATTTTTGTATATTTTTACAGTTGACAATTATTGTTTTTCAATATTGTAAAAGTGAAAGGGACAAAAGCTTCAAACTGAAACTAATGTTATACTTAATTGGTATGCATATTATTATTAAGTTAATGTTGCAGCTCGTGCTTAAAGCAGAAATTTCATTCAATTGGTTTGGCTATCAAGGAGCCGCACTGGACTTCGGGGCCCCAAGTTTCCGTAAAAGTAATGTTTAAGAAACAGAGGCCCCTCAAGCGGAATTTCCGAAAATTTCGTATGTTCAGTCCGTATAATATAATTCCGTTCCTATATAAGTGTTAACTATAGCAATATGTTAGATTAATAGCTATATATATGAGTTCGTAGTATTGCACTGCGTAAAGTGCGTAATAATGTGTGTGCTAATTTTTTTGTAAATATACTTTTGAAATTATATGCTTTAATTTTCTTGTAAATGATTGTACATATATTTCAACGTAATTTCCATTTATCTAAGCGTATTTTTTTACAATTTCTATTTCCCAGTTTGTTTTTGTGACTTTCCATAAAAAATGTATTTTATTTTCTTGTTTTGTTTTCAGACATGAAAAATTCGCCGCTTCGCGCCGGATCTGTGGACCGGGGGCCCGAAGAAGATGCTGAGCTTACAGCGAATAATTGCTTTTATAAAGAAGTAGAACTCTATTGTAACATCCTGCGCTCAAAGTATGTGTTTACCTAATTCTTGAACAAATGCCAAGAGGATCCTTAAAATGGCGATGTTTAGATGACGTCATTTATGGAAGATCCTAGTAAAAATACTGGAAGCATTTCATAATATGGGTAACCGTTTACCTAATTATAAAACTCATGGCAAGAGGAATACTTATTAGAGTAATATTTACCAAAGTCATTTATGAACGATCTTCATATGTACACTAGTAAAATTCTTTGGTGGTGTCATACGTGTATCTAATTTCTAAACTTATTACGGTTGGGATCTCTAAAATGGTAAAATATGGATAACATTATTTGTAGACGACCCCTGAACGTACGCTTTTAAAATCCAATGTAAAGGATATATTTTTACTTTATTTTGGAACTAATGGTATACAAATCTCTAGAATGGTAAAAGTATAAAGTCATTTATAGACGATCCCTGCATGCATACTGATAAAATCCAATGGTAAGGATATATGTCAACCTAATTTTTAAACTAATGACAGTGAGGATCCCTAAAATTGCAAAATTTGTGTGATGTCATTTACGGACGATCCCTGCATGCATACTAGGAAAATCCTACGTTTAGGATATATTGCAAATTTGTATAAAATTTTCAGTTAATGCTGTCATAAGTAGTACTAGTCAGTGTAGGCGGGTATTGGCGGGTACGATATAGCTATATATAAACGTAAATTATTTTTCACGTGACATCATTTGTGCCTAACCCCTAAGCCCCTACAGCGACATTTCTTGCGTGTATACTCAAGTGAGAGACCAAATGACCACTGACTGCACTGTAGCGTACATTGGAATACTTGTACTTGCCCGGCAGAATTTAAAAGCAACGGTATGTATATGAGTTTTTTGCATTCGTTTTGTATGCATTTACACGCATTCCAGTCGTTTTTACAGGTTCACCGCCCTAAGTTTTGACGAGGGTTCATTGAACTGTTAATTGTTAAAAACTGGTAGGTCTATGATCACCCTCAAAAACAATAGGGCACATGTGACTCGTATTTGTGAGAGTTTGAAAGCAGTTTCACAAAATTAATTTCAAAACTGTGACCTGTGGAGCACTGCCAACGCAAGGACGGACGGGCAGACGGACAGACAAAACCATTTCAATAGATGCTCAGAATCTAAAAAACGGTTGGCGCCAGTTCCAGCTCTGCCCTACGTACGTATTGTGACGTCCTAAAGTTTCGATTTATAAATTTTTATTGCTGCAGAAATCCTAGTTTTTTTGTGTCAATAAATAGAAAAAAAAACTTGCTTTAAAATTGAATTATTGTTGTACATATATAATGTTAATGTTTGATCATATGTATTTTTTTATTATTTGCATTCAAATTCAAAGTGAGTATTTTCTAAAAGAACAAATGGTGCCTGCTATTTAGTCATTTAGTCACGCAGATCTTTTTTTGTCCTAATTGACAGGGACCCAAATATTGTATTAAGCGACAATATTGATTAGTATTTCCATGAATTCATAGCTTCCTTAAACATTGCGCCTTGCTTTTAAAGATTGAAAAAAATTAAACATTTCATTCATCAATTATAAATTCAAAGTCAATTTTTGACCCAGCACCCGTTTAAAAAGTATTTTTGTTTGTTAAATACTAAATCTTAAAAATTTGGAAAAAAATATAAAGTGGCTTTATTCTTTTTGATACAAATTCGCAAATCTTACAATATTATTCAGTCTATATTCTTATGCTGTGTTATAGGTCTATATAAAAAAAATCGATGCCAAGAAACACATCCTTAATGGAGCATCCACCAAGTTTGTACCAACTCACCACACACTTTTTATTAATGCCCCTAGAAATTACATGCAAAAGTGACACAAATCAGTTTTTCACCTCACCGCTATTACCATTATTTTAATTCACTACTATGTCTTGTCCCTCGACTATGGTTTAGTTAATTTTTCATTCATTTTTTAAAAGTGAAAAATGTGTTCTAATTACTTGTTTTGGAAACGTGCAATTTGTCCCATTTGCATAATTTTAAGAAGTGCAAAATATTTTGTTTACTTGTTTTTATAATCTTGACTTTTTGTGTATGCAGATGGTGCAAGGAATTTTTTCATCCTTTGGCAATAAATTAGTTCTGGTTTTTCTACGCCTAAAATGATTTCATTATTTCCTTCATTTGCGTTACCGTTTGATCTTTAAAAAAAGGTTATACATACATAAATATAAGCACGTCATTTTATTTTTACCTGTCTAATTAACATTTTTATGACTTAGGGAAGATAAAAGCGCGGAAGACTGAAGCAAACAAGTCAGAATATATTTGAGAAACAGTACACAAAATTCCAGTTTTTTTCGTATTTGTTGTAGGTTACTAATCGTAAGTACATCATTTAACTAATACTAAAATAAAGTTTATTAAATGTATAATGTATGTACGGACATTCTATGTAATAATTATTGTTTTTGGTTGTATAGGTTCTGTAAATATGCCATATCGGACCCGCTTCTAACTTCAATTTAAAATGTATTCTGTACGGTTTCTTTTTTTATATTACTACCTACTTTAATTGCTAAACAAAATCGAAACAGATTATTTTTAAGTACTTCAGTATGCACTGTGCAATGTAGTTGTAAGGTTGACATTGAAAGGTTATTACTATTAACTACATTTACAGATCAGCACAGAACGTCAGTAGGATGTCACAAATTATATTGATAATTACTAATATTATTACTACCACTTGCTACTGAATACCTAATTTTAGCATTATGTATAAAATATAAAGTGTAAAACAGCAGATGTCTATTTAGCACTATTCTATTTTTGTTTCTGTAGGTTTTACTTTGAATAAATGGCATTACGTTTGTTTTCGTATTATGACGTACCACTGTACATATTTAAAACGAAATTTTAAATTTACCGCGAAGAACGGAATAAGCGACGGCCAAATAAGCCTATAGATTCAGGTATACCAGCTTAACTCACATCGTGTCCTTTTGGCGGGGATTGGCGGGAAGTGCTACCAAAAATATTCAATTAGCTAACAGTTTAAGTGTAATTCTTACTAGCGATATTTTGTTACCCGTGACAGTGAGAGCAATAAAAGTTTAACTGCTCTTTTGCAGGTTCAAATTTGCGACACCTGTTAAATGCCACACATGGTATTAAAAATTCACTACAGCAATATTAATAATGTAGGCAATTTCGTTATTACCTTGAAATCATTTCACTTCGATTGTGAAACTGAAATAGTTGGGTAGAAATAGATTTTTCTTCTAGTTGTATTTCAAATTATAATTGATAGATAGAATCTTAGTCACATTTTACAAAATTAACTAACCACAAGTTACCATGTCATCCGTTCTCGGAATTTTGGTGGTGATCCTGGCAGTATTTAATTCATTTCAAGCGTTTCCACCGACTCCAAATTTAAGCCAAAGTAAATTTTTAAAATTTAAAGAATGTGTTTACTGTATTTTATTGGTACTTGAGAATGATTAAGTTTGTATTTTGAGTGTAAATTTTATTTTCCAAAGCAATAATAACCGTCACGGCTACCACAACTGAGCTGCCGGAAGCATTGGGAAATGCAGATGAAAACGGCGAGTTTTTTGAAGGGGACATCGTTCTTGATCCAAATGAGATCTGGCAAACCAAATCAGGAATAGTAGACGAAAGCAGGCGCTGGTTAAACAACGAAGTTGTTTATGTTCTCAGTGATAACTTTAGTATGTATAGAACATGGATATGATTTTATTTAATAAAAAGGTTTTTAATTTATGACAATGTTATGAAGCGTCGAAAGTATAGGTAGTTATATGCGTTTATGTATATGCGTATGTTGTGTGTATGCATAATTATGGACATAATTGTGCTCTCAAATTTCAGCTACAAGTGAACAAGACATCATTCAAACTTCTATGAAAATGATTTCCGACAAGACCTGCATCACTTTCAAGAAGCGATCAAACGAAACTAACTACATTTCAATTACAAATAACGCCACTGGTTGTTATTCAAGCGTAGGAATGGTTGGCAAGGAGCAACTATTACATCTGGGCAGTCGATGTGTATATAAGGCGATCCCAGCGCATGAATTAATTCACGCTTTGGGGTTTCATCACGAGCACTCCAGGATCGATCGAGACGAGTATGTCGAAATACATTGGATAAACATTGAGGAGGGTAAGTTTGATTACAAACGGTATTTGTCTAATTTACTTGTGCATAGTGTAAGCAATACTTTGTTCTACGCAAATAGTTTGTATACGTAAGAAATATAATTTATTTACTATAAATAATAATGGTTCTAAAATCCTCTCATTAATTTGCATAAAAATGTGTGAATGAAATAATAATTTAATTTTCAGGGAAAGAGCGTAATTTCAATAAGTACAATGCAAGTTATATACAACCCTACAAGACCCCCTATGATTATTTAAGTCTCATGCACTATGGTAAAAAAGCCTTTAGCACAGACCAAACAAAAGATACAATAACTCCAATAAAAAGCGACGTTGACATTGGCCAAAGAGATCGACCAAGTGATTACGACATTCAGAGAATCAACAAAATGTACAACTGCTACTAAAATAAGTTTTAGTAGCAATCTGTAAAGCATAAAAGTAATTATTTCGCAAATGATTTGAATAATGCACATGTTTTAATTTCTGCATTTAGTTCAGTTATTAGTATTGTTCTGCAATTATAATTTTATTGCTATTAATATTGCACGCCTACATGATTAAATAAATGTATTACAATTAATTTTCACAGTTTAACTAAATTGAATATTACAAATTGCTTACATTAAAATATCATTAAAATTCAAAATAAAAGCATAAATTATAATGCTACTTTGCACTACACGCTTTTTGTGACATCTAAACAAGACTTGTTTCAAACAAAATGTCGTTTCATGCTGCACTAACACATTGGCTTTATGTTATCATGAATCCACGCGATATGTTTGGAGACATCTGTGTAGATGTCAGGGTATCGTGGATCGCCGCAACCTTTTAAGGCGGAGTCAATTCCAACCAACACGAAAGATCCGTTTGGGAGAAGGTAACCTAAGGGCCCCCCTGAGTCCCCAAAACAAGCACCCTTGTCCGCAACACCTACTTTCCCTGCACATATGATTGTGTCACGAATTATTTTTCTAGTATCATTTGCATAGGCTTGACGACATTCTTCCAGTGGTACATTTGCCACTGTAACCTTAGAAGGAACATCAGGTCTGTCACTGAAATCATCTTCTTGTCTGCGCAATCCCCATCCTGTTAAAATAAAGTCCCCTGATGGAGAAAAATCGGGTGGAGGAAGAAGCGCCGGCTGAACTTCCGGCGTCCACTTTAGTGGGCTTGCAAATTCAATTAGCGCAATGTCATTATTAGGAAACCCGGGTGGTTCGTAGTTCTCATGAACAGTTATCGATTTAAGCACAGGCCGCTGCTGACTGCTTTCCTTTGTGCTCAAGTTGTGCTTACCTGCGAATACATAATATTCTTCAACTCGAAGTGAATTCAAAATACAATGCGCGGCAGTAACCATGGTATTCTCATTAATAATCGTTCCTCCACACGAATGGCGATGAGTTAAGTCTAGAAAAATTGAGACCATGTGAGGAAATTCATGTGGCTTGGTAACAGTCCCTCCAACCACCCGCGTACTCTTTCCAGATTCTAGGAAGACACTTTTTTCAGACGGCAAGGCGCACTTAAACTTCAAGCAATCCTTACTGCCTGATTTCCCTGTCAAAAACCAAAAATGAAAATCCGCATTGAAATAGTTTAAAGTTTGAAATATAAAAAATTGACAGGTAAATGTAATTGTTAGTAACGTAATGTTTCGACTCGATTTATTACCGCAAAACTTCCATTGTAGAAAGCCACATTTTTCTTTATTGTTTTCTGTAAATAAAGTAGGGTCTTTTAACGGAGGTTGTATTTTACTCGACTTGACATAATTGTGAGAGTACGTACATATTCCCTTTCCAATCCCATTACGGAGTTTTATTAATTTTCCATCAATTCGACTTGATTCTGTTGACGCACAGTGTGTAAGTAACAGTCGCGTTGTGAAGTAGCATTTAAATAACAAAACTAATATTATTTGAATGAAATTGTGTCTTCAATTATAAAATTGCCTGATACTGTGTCATACGTAATCACAATTACAGAATAATATTATTAAATAAATTGCAATATTTACCTTCAATGCAAAATGCAATGTAGCTAATTACTAATAGTAATTTAATGTTAAGCTCCATTGATGTAAAATACTTGGGCTCAAGACTTTTAAGTTTTTCTTGTGTATAAATGCTGAATTCGTAGTTTTACAGTAATGTTTGTGCATATAATTTTTAATAAATCTTTTTTATGGTGCAATTTACTTTGTACACAGCGTAATGGGCTCATTGTTGTAGTCATAAACACACACATAGTTCTTTGTTGTTGAAAAGGTCTAAAATATTCTCTATAGATATAATCTATTTTGCACAATGAGATTACTCTTAACCCGATATGATACTACTCTAACTAAGCCTTCAGTGAATAGTTTTTTTTTCAGCAGTACTTTTATAAGCAGTTGCAACATTTTTTTATAAATAACTAATCTTACCTACCTGCCTACGTCTCAGACGCGTTTACATTCAATGAGCCCTTGTACAATTACAGGAAATATAGGGTATATTCACTGAAAGTCAAGCAAGCATTCTAATCAGTGTTTTTTTATTTACAATAAATACAAACTTAAAGGGGTTTATCTCTATTATTTAATAAGCAAGAGAAAATAAATATCACTCCAGGCGCAGGCGTATCCCGTCACAAGAAACGTGGTAAAAGTTGTTATGCACATATTTTCAGATTTTATAGCATATTTTTAATTTAATGAACCTCAATAATTATTTCTTGAGAGTCATTTACTAAATTCTTAGCTTTGCCGGAGTAGTCCAAGCACATACTTGGTTTATTTTAATTCATTAAAACTGATTACAAAGCCAATGCAATACAACAAAATTACTTGGAAACCCAGTCAGCTGAAAAGGTCTATATATAGAACGAGCAATGCCCAAACTGCCACAGAATCGTGTAATCGTAGATTGGACATTGTTAGCCCTTAATCAGTAATTAGTAAATAAATTAAATTGTTTTACGCACAAATCACCTTATTGTTTCAAGAAGAGTTTCAAAGAATCCATATCGAAATACAATTAAAATCTGAGCTTCTGTCTAGTTTCTTCATGGCAAAAACAAAAACACAGACAAAAACATTTAAATAGAACATTCTGCACTTTTCAAAAAACATGTAAATAGAACATTTTACACTTTTCAAAAAACATATAAATAGAACATTCTGCCCTTTTCAAAAACACATG
The DNA here is from genome assembly GCA_949802685.1 of Dicyrtomina minuta. Taxonomy (NCBI): domain Eukaryota; kingdom Metazoa; phylum Arthropoda; class Collembola; order Symphypleona; family Dicyrtomidae; genus Dicyrtomina; species Dicyrtomina minuta. Next base: position 148,509,163 of record OX461808.1, on the reverse strand, counting down.
TAAATAGAACATTCTGCCCTTTTCAAAAAAACATGTAAATAGAACATTTTACACTTTTAAAAAAACATATAAATAGAACATTCTGCGCTTTTCAAAAAACATGTAAATAGAACATTCTGCACTTTTCAAAAAACATGTAAATAGAACATTCTGCACTTTTCAAAAAACATATAAATAGAACATTTTACACTTTTCAAAAAACATATAAATAGAACATTCTGCCCTTTTCAAAAACACATGTAAATAGAACATTCTGCCCTTTTCAAAAAAACATGTAAATAGAACATTTTACACTTTTAAAAAAACATATAAATAGAACATTCTGCGCTTTTCAAAAAACATGTAAATAGAACATTCTGCACTTTTCAAAAAACATGTAAATAGAACATTCTGCACTTTTCAAAAAACATATAAATAGAACATTCTGCCCTTTTCAAAAACACATGTAAATAGAACATTCTGCCCTTTTCAAAAACACATGTAAAAAGAACATTCTGCCCTTTTCAAAAAAACATGTAAATAGAACATTTTACACTTTTAAAAAAACATATAAATAGAACATTCTGCACTTTTCAAAAAACATGTAAATAGAACATTCTGCACTTTTCAAAAAACATGTAAATAGAACATTCTGAACTTTTCAAAAACTTTGCTGCTGACTATACACATTTCTGTTATCAGCTATGGTGGTCATTAACAAAAATATCAACCTTAAGAATATTAGAGCGCTCTTTAGCTCCTACAATATGCATAGTAATTTAATGAAATTAATAAAATTCGATAAAATTACATAACATCACCAACAAGTAGTTCCAGGATTTTTAAAATACCAACAATTTCAACAGCTATTTTTGAAAACAAAACGTATTTGTAAAGTATTGATTTTTCACTACAACTACAAAGTATTTTCAAGCTCCAAGTATGTATCAAAGTATCCAACCGCAGACCTATATTGGTCCTACTCATATTACATTCTTTATAGACGATCCCGTACGTGTAATGTAATGCTACGCATGGTATTATATTGATTATATTTTTACTAAAAGTAAGAAATAAAATTAGTCATTTAAGGCATCGCATAATAAATTAACAGTAATTTAAACTATTTACAGAGAAAAATATAATCAGCTTTTAACTCCCCGGCCAGTACATTACATAGTAGCACTAGGGGCAGTGGAATATGCTCGTAATCTTGTCCGTTCTGCGTGACGGATGAATGAGTAGGACAAAAAACATTATGAATGAAACGTTTAGTATCATTAGTTAAGATTTAATCCAAGTCAGTAAATTTCATCACATTTTGCAGCTTATGCAAATTAAATAGCGAAAGTCATTACTGATGTTGAATGATTAATTCATTCTAATATTACACGTAAAACGTCCTACATTACAGACGACGTTGAGTTTACACTTCTTTATTCATTTGCTTGTTAATTCATTTAAAACCAGGCTCGAAGCTGTACATTAAAATATGTGACTCATTTCATTTCTCAAAAATTAAATCTCCCAATAAATATATAGTTTCGTTTTAATTTTCTTCCCTGTGTTGTTTTAGTCTTATTTAATTCGAGATAATAATAATGTCCATATAGCTGCATATCGCCAGTGAAGAACCAAAATGACCCATGTCCATTTGTAGCCACTAAAAACAATATATAATAAATATATATATAAAACAATATCTACAAAAATATTCAAATATCTATTGTACTTATTTAAATACAACATTTTGGACTTTTCAAAAATATGGAATTAGAACGTTTTGCACTTTTCAAAAGATTCTGTGGTAATTCGTCGGGAGGCAATTCGTCGGGTAGTGATTTTTGCCTGGTCAACTCGTCGGGTAGGCAATTCGTCGGGTTGATTTTTTGAAAAATGTGACGATTCGTCGGGTAGGTTTTATAGCTTCTTTATCGGTGGGCATTCCCCAGCTAGGCGTCGCCCCAACTTTCTCTCTACTTTAGATTGCTCCAAGATCAGTGCAATTATTAGTTAAACACTATTCATTGCCCGAACTCTCTTAGTTCAGTCATGAAAAACGTCACACTACTTAAAATAGGGCAAGAAATATGATCAACATGTTCTTTGGTGACTTTAGCTAGCTTCCGCGACTTTTTTGGATATCGGGTTAACCTTCCGGGACATTTTCTATTATCTACTCGTCTTCACACATAACCGACACTACCATTGGCTTCACGTTTACTTAATGCGTACTCAAATCCTTGGAAGCCAACAATAAGCTTTCCTCGTTCAATTTTGCTACACACAACACTTCCATCACAATGGTCTAGTTTATCATCACTCTCGCTGGTTATGTCTTCGTCACTCTCACTCAAGTCGTAATCACTGTCACCTAAATATTCTATTTCGCTGTCTGCGTCACTATTGTTGCCACTATAGCCATCTTTTTCGAATTCGAAGTCACTAAAATCGATTGAGGAATCCATTATTTATTACTTTATTAGCACTAAAGCTACCACCACTGATTGTGAGTACTGATGGAATACAACTGAAGTAGTTAGCAATAAGCTTTGAAGAGAGTGAGTTTATTTTATGCCATACTTACTATAATATGCGTGAATACTTTAGCCAACTCAAAGATTCAAGAACAACTGTATTTCTTAACCGTTTTACCTTATTACCGTATTAGCTTGCTTGCATCTACCCGACGAATCGCCACATTTTTCATAAAACCTACCCGACGAATCGCCACATTTTTTATAAAAACCTACCCGACGAATCGCCTCATTTTTCAAAAAATCTACCCGACGAATTGCCTACCCGACGAGTTGACCAGGCAAAAATCACTACCCGACGAATTGCCTCCCGACGAATTGCACGGGAACCTTTCAAAAACATGAAATTACAACATTTTGCACCTTTTCAAAAACATTGAATTAGAAAATTTTGCCCCTTTTCAAAACAATAAATTCCAACATTTTGCACCATTTCAAAAACATGGAATTAGAACACTTTACAGTTTTCAAAAACATGTAAAAAATCGAAAATAATTTAACACTTTTTATTTATCTCTTAATTAACATGTCACGCATGTTTCTCATTTAGTTTTTATGACATAGCTCATTTTAATTCTAGTTTCAATTGGATATGGGTTATTTTGGTTCTTCATAGACGATATGCCTGAACCGCAGCCTTGAGCTTGCAGTTTATGATTCTTTAGCTTAAAACGTTACACTTCACTGGGATTTTTGAGTCTACGAATTTTTAATCTGTTCTGTACTCTATAATTCTATTTAATTCCATTTTAAAACGTTTTCTATAATCTAGTCTATTCCCAGAAAGGAAATTCGACGTTTTTTCCTATAAGCTTCTTCTAATAACCTCTTGCTTGCTTTCTACAACTTACTAGCACAATACCACTTTACTATAAAATCTCTGACTTTACTTCCAACCGGTAGCAGTCACTGACTAACTGTCAGTAACTGTTCAACATATTCTAGCTTTTGCCCATATATTAGATCTCCGTATATTTATTTTACTTCTTTCTTTTCTCCTCTTTAAACAGTATTTGATTCGATAAAATTTCTTCGATTAATTATTTTTTAAAGCAGGAATTTTGTTAGTTGGTTTATTAGTACAGTTCACAAGGGGATATTCGTGTTTTGTTTTATTAAAAATTTGCTAAAAATCTAAAAAATAAAAACGTATTTCAAATCAGCAATTAGTTTAAATAGGGTTAAGTGTTGAAGTTAGCTAGTGTCAATAAATATTTGTATTAATCAGTTTAAAAACAGGGTAATTAGATATATTAATCAGTGCATAAAATAACAGTTAACCACCAACTAAGTAAAGTATCAAGTATTAGCTATTTAATTCACTAGTCACTAGTCAGTCCTGCGGTTAGTGGTATTTTTTATTTCTATACTCAGAAAGGAAACAATAAAAAATCAGAGAACGGTTCCAAATTCAGAAAATGACACTGTTTAGTGATAAAGATGATATAAGTCTCGGGGAACAGGTGGCTGATCTACTGGATCGAATGCCTCATAATTACGACGTCACCTTCTGCGTTGGCCCAGACAAAATAAAAGTAAAAGCAGTCAAGATTATTCTTAAAGCAGTGTCACCTGTTTTCCAGAAAGAATTTGATAGCAAGTGGGATAAGAATGACGATGAGGACATGGAAGATGACGGGGGAATTCCCCTACCCGACGTTGATCCAACAGTTTTTGAGGCGTTAGTTAAGGTACCAATTTATGTACATATACCTACTTTTAATTTGGTTGCATTGCTTTTTTGAAATATCGTCTGTGAAAAACCAAAATTACCCATATCCATTTGTAGCTAAAACAAATATCCACTATCTACAAAAATATTGAAAAATATGTCTTAAAGCATTCAAATAGAAAATTTTACACTTTTCAAAAAAAAAGTAAATAGAACATTTTACACTTTTCCAAAACATGTAAGTAGAACATTTTACACTTTTCAAAAACATGTAACTAGAACTTTTTACCCTTTTCAAAAACATGCAAATAGAGCATTTTACAATTCTTCAAAAACTCTTAATTAACATTTTACGCATGTTTCACATTTCGTTTGTATGACATAGCTCATTTTGATTCCAGCTTAAGTTGGATATGGGTCATTTTAGTTCTTCGCAGTCAATATTTACAAGCATGCTAAAAAAAATAATTTGTATCTATCATCTAATATTGAATTAAAAATAAATATTTTAATTACTGAATTTCTTGTTACATAATTTGTTTCTATGATCTTTCTTATGTATGTATAGCTAACTACAGCAGATAAATGGTCCTTGGATGCTCTGAATGCTTTAAATATGTCTCAAGAAACTAAGCTAAATTTACTTGAGATCTGTCGACGGTACGAAATTACAAAAGCAATCAAGAATTTGGAAGAGGTAGCCAAACCTTCTCTTGAAAAAGAGAAGGAGGCAGCTGAAGAAAGGTGTCGTTTTCCTTTAGAAAAAAGAATTAAGGAAATCATTATTGGGCAGGAAGGCGCCATTAAAACTGTAGCTTCAAGTGAGTAAATCCTTAATTATCAATCTATAAATCGGTGAATGCCGTAGGTGGTAGCTACAAATCGTCTGTGGAGATCAAAACCACCCATATCTATTTTTAGTTTTAAACAAAATGCACTATCTACTGAACAAATTAAAATAACATGTTCATGAAAAGCATGTAAATAGAACCTTGTGCATTTTTTAAACAAGTAAAATAAAATATTGAGCACTTTTCAAAAATATGTAAATCTAGGACAATGTTTACTTTTCAAAAACATTTAAATAGAACATTTTCACATTTTCAAAAATGTGTAAATAGGACATTTTACAATTTTTAAAAACACATAAATAGTACATTTTGGCATTTTCAAAAATGTGTAAATAGGACATTGTTACCTTTTTGAAAATATATAAATAGAACAATTTGCTCATTTTTGAAACTCGTGATTATTAGCATTGTAAGCACATATCTTATTTACTGTCTTTTTTAAAAAGCTCACTTCAATTCTAACATAAATTGGAAATGGGTCATTTTAGTTCTTCATAGACGACATACAAATAATTAATAGTAAATAGGTTAAAAGTCTGTGATATACAATTTTTTAACAAAAGCTTTTGTTTTTCTGCATATTATGTAGCCATACGCCGGAAAGAAAACGGTTGGATAGACGATGAGCATCCGCTTGTTTTTATGTTCCTTGGGTCATCTGGAACTGGGAAAACTGAATTAGCTAAGCAGATTGCTTCGTATTTATTTAAAGGGAAGGCTGATGCTTTTATTAGAATTGACATGTCAGAGTATCAGGAGAAACATTCCGTAAGTTAATTTTGAATTTTTGACATTTTTTAGTTTTCATATATTTCGCAGTTTCGGGCTTCTTAATAAACAATAAACCACTCATAATTGAAGGTAGCAAAATTTATTGGATCGCCGCCCGGCTATGTTGGTCATGAGGAAGGTGGTCATTTAACTTCCCGTCTCATGAAATTTCCAAACGCAGTTGTTCTATTTGACGAAGTTGAGAAAGCCCACCCAGATGTTCTACATGTGCTTCTCCAACTATTTGACGAAGTACATACGAAAACAATAAACTGGTTTATTAAAATTTTAAAGTTTGAATACAATGATTGGATTTGGTTATACGTATATATATTTTTTTTTTGCAAATTCAATAGGGCCGTATTACAGATGGACGGGGGAAGACAGTTATGTGTAAAAATGCAATATTTGTGATGACATCAAATTTAGGAAGTGCAGTGATTGCCAGACATTGTTTAAACATGAGAGAAGAAGCGAAAAAATTGCCTACTAAAGTAGATACAGAGCTATTATCAAAAAAACCAATTTCACCCCACTTCAAACAATATGTCACACAAGGAATTTTAAAATCTCATTTTAGAGATGAATTACTTGGCCGTATAAATGAAACTGTGTACTTTTTGCCCTTCTCTCAATCTGAACTGTGCCAGCTAGTAGTCAAGGAATTGGAGTTTTGGACCAAGAAAGCTACGGAAAAGCATTCTATTACACTTGAGGTAGGAATCTCGAAATTATTTATACTCTTTCGTAATTTAACTGCCATATCGTCAGTGAAGAACCAAATTGACCCATACCCAACTTAGGCTTGAATCAAAATGAGCTATGTCATAAAATCAATATAAGAATCAGCCGTAAAATGTTAATTAAAAGTTTTTGAAAAGTGTAAAATGTTCTATTTACACGTTTGTGAAAAGTTGCAAAATGTTCTATTCACATGATTTAAAAAATTGCAATATGTTCTATTTACATGTTTTTGAAAAGTTGCAAAATTTTATATTTACATGTTTTTTGAAAAGTTTGCAAAATGTTATATTTACATGTTTTTGAAAAGTTTTAAATGTTCTTTTCAATTGTTTTTTAAAAGTGGAAATTATTCTATTTAAATGCTTACAAGACACTTTTCAGTATTTTTCTTAGATAGTTCTATAGATTGTTTTTAGCTACAAATGGATATGGGTCATTTTAGTTCTTCCCATACGATATCATGCTTGTAACTTGTACATAGATTGGTGCGATTAAAGACTAAATTAAAATAATATTGTTGTGTGTATAAAGCTAAATTGTAATTACTATGTTTTTCAACAATTTTAGTGGGATCAAGGAGTAATAGAACTTCTAGCTCAGGGCTACAATGTTGCATACGGAGCTCGTTCTATAAAACATGAAGTGGAGCGCCGTGTCGTCAATCAACTGGCTGAGGCTCAGGAAAATAATCAACTCACGCCTAATTCAACAATTCAATTAGTCGCTTATGACGACTGTGTCAATCTTTGTAGTAAAGGAAATCATGTAGGCCAGTTGTTGTCCAGTAAATGGGCTAAATGTTCGTACCGCGATGCACTCATGGAATAAAAAGGTAGATGTTAATTGGTTTCACTTTAGCTGAGCATTATAGTTCAAGTGCACACGCTTATCCTTAGAAAAGATCTTAACAAGAATCTTGTACGATTGGGCTAACATTTGTGAAGGTAAATATGGAAAATGGTACTGCAGGGTATTAATAGCGGTAGCGGGAAACAGACAAGGGAGGTTGGGATGGAAAACCAACCAACGTCGTCAGTACAAGCAGTAATTTTCCACTGCGTATAGCAGGAGAAGGATGTAGGTATAGGAGGGGAGCGGGGCTAGGAGTATAGCAGGTAAAGTAGGGCAGTCGGAAAAGACGGTTGGAGTTGAGGAGTATGACGTAGGCACTCTCTCGATCGTACGATCGCCGTCCTCCTCATCAGGCGAACAGAGCCAGGACTTCACTTCCTATTTTACTCGTCGAGGAGATACAACTAGGTGGAAAGCTAGTAAAGTGAGGAAAATAGATAGCCCGTCAGCCATCTTGCTTATATTTATTTTATATATATTTATTTATTCTCCTTCTTATTCTTCTCCTTCGGAGATCTTGATTTAATTACCCGAAAGGGAATAATATTGTGTATAATTAAGAGATCATTAATTTGTTATTCGTGGAGTGAGTAATTGTACATTGTGTGAGGTAAACGTGAACAGTTTCAGAGTTCAATAAAAGAACGCTCCTCGAGACGATATACTTGTGCTGTAAACATTAAACATTGCATCGGCATTATTTGGCTTACTGGAGCCGGCACAGTAGTACTGTAGTGATACTCCCAGTTCACCGGGTACCGGAGTATAACGGTCACCAATTTCATACTTCGGGTGTGAGTGTCGACGGTCATACCGACACCTACACACCGGGTCATTATAGTCGTGCATCCCAATCCTCACAACGGATTCCATACCGAGTCACCGGGTTCTTCGTAGTCAATCCAACGTAGCAAGACTTCGTGAGCAGGAACTTCGTAAGCGCGGTAGGCTCTCCCCGGTCGCTCTCTCTGTAAATATTAGAGCGAGTCGAGGACGATCCCGGCCACCGAGGACCGCGTCGTACTCTAATCGCGGTCGAGGACGAGGAAGAACTCCACCAGCAGAGACCGACCCGGTCGCGTTCCTGTTCAAACCACCTGTCCCGGTCGTGGTACGTGGGAAAAGGGGAGATATTGGGAAATCCAGTTTACACTGGCGACCCTGCAGGACACAAAACTTTCGTTTTGTTCAAGTACCGAAGACAGCACAACCAGGTGAGAACCACCAGTTCCACATTTCTGTTTTTCTTAAAAACTTATTTTTAAGTTTATGGTAGATAGTCGACCGCGACACATAATATTGATCTTGTCTCGGTCGGAAGAGTAGCATACGAGCATACTAAATCATACGGCAGGAACGCATAATACCGAGTTGGGCATAGGCGCGAGTACCTTGGTCGGCGGTCGTGGTTTGGCAGGAGTAGTCGAGCACACCAGAGCCCCCGAAGCAAGCCAGTTCAGCCTGTCCGTAGAGAACTTGCCGCATAGCGTAGACCGCGACTCGGTCGCGGGGCAGACTCGGTCTCGGTAGTGTAATTAACATAGGCAACCGCGACAGACCCCATAAGAGAGAGAGAAACAAAAAAAGTTCCGTATAGGTCCGGCCTAGGTTAAAGAGGTGGTAGTGCAGAAGCAAGGGCCAAGCCTGAAGACTAGGGACCGGGACCGAGATGAAGCCAAGTTGCGACATCAAGACGGACGGGGTAACGTGGACGGCCCGGGAAAACGAGCTGATCCATAAGCAGCTCCTGATAGAGGACCCACAGACACCGGGAGCATGCGACCTGCTGACGGTAAAGAAGAGGTGGTATGTCTACCAATATCAACTGGAGGTGAAAGAAGCACCCAAGCCCATGACACCTTCGGAGGTGGCGGTCGCTTTCGCAGCATACCAGCAACAAATGATAACGGCAGAATATGATGGGGCGACCGACTTCGAAGGTATCACCGAGCTGAGTCAAGTGGAGACGAAGAAGTTGGAAGACTCGGTGAAGCAAATCGCGACCGCGTCAACGAGTGGGCCGGTAGCACCGAAGAAGGCGGAAGCCTCAGGGAAGACATTGCTGGACTATGTCTTGCAGATGTCGAAGGATATGCAGTCCATGCAGTTAGTAGTCCAGTCCATACAGGCGGACCAGGGACGCATCAAAGCCCAGTTGGCAGGGGGCAGGAGTCCCGGGGGTCCAGCAATTCCGTCAGGAAACTTGCTACAACAAGTCACAGCGAGTACTGGCCATCAACAGCAACAGCAAAGACCAACGTGTACCGGGACGAAGCAGCCATCGACACCGGGGGTCACCTTCAGCGCGATACCCTCACAACAGTCCAGCCAGCAGTCATATAACAGCTCGAGTAGCACTACGTCAGCACCGGGCATTGCGGATATGGCAGACCACTTGCTACAGGTCCTGGACCAACAAAACCAGAACACCCGGCATGCCCAGGAGTTACAGCGGGAGCAGACACAGCTGTTAGCAGGAATGATGGCCCCGACCGGGCTACACATTATACCGCAGCACTTCGATCCCAGAGTAGATATTGCACCAACCTACATAGACGCATTTGAAGCACACCTAGAGATCCACGGAGCCCAACCGAGGGCGTACATTCAGATCTTCCAGAAGTGCCTGACAACACCGGCAGAAGCATCCTGGCTTAAGGCGACGCTCCTGGATGTGGACTACACTTGGGCAGCGGTAAGAGCGGAATTTCTGAAGGCGTACGACCGGTCGAGCGCGCAGTCCGTTTTAAACAGAGTAGTCAACTGGAAGCAGCAGGCTCACGAACCGATACGACAGTGGGCATCCGATTTTTACACCCTGCTGAAAAGCATCAGGGAACCTCACGCTTGGGAGCAACGGGAAATCATTAGTCGCATTAAGCAGAATATGCATAGCTCGCTGTACGGAGCATTCCCACCGGGGACAGTGGTCCCGCAGCGGTTGAATGACTTCATTAAACAAGCAGAGGAGTTCCATAGAAACCGGGTCCGAGCCGAAAAGGAGAAAGAAGCATATCGGCCGTGGAGTCAACAAGACCGAAGCAGAGGCCGGGACCAACAGTCGTCCCAGGGGCAGCGGAACCAGCGTTGGAACTCAAGAGACCGTCCACGAAGCAACGAGCGAAATCCCGGTCCCGGGGAGCGCAGAAGGGAGCAAAGTCGAAGCCCGCAGACACAGAACTCACCGGGCCGGTCGAGCCCAGGACGGGACAGATCAGTTAGCCCTCAAGGTAGACGGGAATCACCGCGTTGGGATAGGCAACCGGAGCGAAGAACCGGGAAGTGGTGCCACGTATGTAGCAGAAACACGCACAACACGGCGGATTGCAGGTCGGCGAAGGCTAAAGTTATGGCGTTAAAGATACTGGCTCAGGCGTGTACCGAAGAGGAAGTCGCGGAACACCAGACCGGGACACCACCGACCGGGACACCAGAAGGAACGCAAGGCCTACAGGACTCGGTGGAAAACGAAGAGGACCCAGACGAGAGGCAGTTATTTAATGCGTTGCGGACTGCGAAGAATAAAGAAGAAGGCAGCGTGCTGAGGCGAGACCGGGATCAACAACCAAGCCCCGGTGAAGACCAAGTCCAGAAGGCGATAAACAAGTTGGAAGCCAAATTCGTGCCTTCGGTATTACCACCGACTTTAAACTGGGTTCAGACACGGACAGACGAGGGGACCCGTGTCTTTTACACCGGATAAACAAAGCCCCTTATGCCCTAGTCAATATCAAGCATAAACAAAAGTTATTTCCGTACTTCGCGTTAATAGACTCGGGCTGCACCGCGCTCGCTATATCCAAGAAGGAGTGCGATAGACTAGGGTTAGAGATAAGAAAGTCTTCAGTAAAGATGTCGGGTTTTGATGGTAAGGTAGTTACAGCGGGAGGTGTAGTTACATTGGATATGAAGATCGCGGGTCGGTGGTTTAGAGAGGATTTCCTGGTCCAAGAGGGACTAATGTGCCCTATTTTCATCGGGAACAAGTTCCGATGGAAACAACTTGAGTTTCGACGACGTGAAGGGCGAGATGCGATGGGATGTCCCGACCGAGGAAGAGAAGGAGCGAGATGCCGGGTACTTTGTCCGTGGCTTGTCAGTAAGAACCGCAAAAGACGTTTGTGACTTGTCACTAGCGTCGACCCCGGACAGGTACGACCGGGCAAAGCTAGGGACGTCGTCCGTCCAAGTGTTCGTCGAAACTCTAGTCAAAAAGTATCCCGGGGTAGTACGGAGTGATGGTAGGTCCGGGATTACGAACGCGATCATCCACGATCTGCGTATCCCGGAGGACTGCCCGGTGATACAATGTAAACCTGCTCGAAGACCACCGGCAATAGCGAAGTGGGAAGACGAGACATTGCATGAATTGGAGCTACAGGGTAAGATACGGCAGTCAACTTCGGCATATTCCTCGCCAGTATTAATTATACCGAAACCAAACGGCGATAAGCGAATGGTGGTAAATTATAAAGAGTTGAATAGCTACACACCGAAGATACAGAACCCGATGCCTATCATACATCAAATCTTGGAGCATCTTCCACCTAACCGAGTCATGTCCAAGCTGGACTCAAAGTCAGGCTTTTGGCAAATCCCCATAACAGAGAACTCCAAGAAGTTCACCGCGTTTCACACGCAGAATGCATGTTATGAGTGGAACGTGATGCCGATGGGGTTGAAAAATGCTCCAATGATTTTTCAGGACCTCATGAACAGGTTGTTTGGTAAGTTTGTGGGTGACTTTTTACATGTGTACCTGGATGACATCTTTATCTTTAGCGAGACCGAGCAACTGCACAAGGAGCACTTAGATTTTGTGTTTAAGACACTTCATAACTTTAACCTAACGTTAAACTGGGCTAAATGCGAGTTCGATCTACCGGAGGTTGAGTTCCTGGGTCACATCGTCACGCGCTTCGGCATCAAGAAATGCCCGAAGAAGGTAGCGGCGATCCAAGATTTCCCGTCACCGAGAACGAAGAAGGAAGTGCAGCGATTCTTAAGGGCCATTAGATGGTACATGCGGTTCATACCACATTACGCCACACAGTTAGAGCCGATATTTTTAAAGCTGAAGTCGGAGGCAGATCCGAATTTACCGTTCCGGTGGGGAAAGAGCCAGCAGACCGCGTTCGAGACCATTAAGGCGGAGGTAGCCAAGGAAATCACGTTAAACACGATAAACTATGATCACCCGTTATACGTGTATACCGATGCAAGTGATGTAGGGCTGGGAGCAATCTTGGCTCAAAACTACCACTGTGAGTTGACCGGGGAAGACAGATTCCGGGTGATCGAATGTCGCAGCAAACTGCTGAATGCAGCGGATCGTAAGTATGACGCGAGAGAGAAAGAGTGTTTGGCTATCAGGTTTGCAAACCGAGTGTTCGACCCCTTCATTAGGTATCAAAAGGACGTGATTTTCAGATGTGACAACCAGGCGTTGACACATCTGAAACATGCGGCCATCAACGATCACCTCTATAACCGGCATATTGTCAGGTGGGCAATAGAGTTGGGTCATGTTGTCAATGACATAGACTTCGTGAAGGGAGAGGATAACAAACTGGCAGACTTGCTCTCTCGTGGCGCGCTACCGGATCCCAAATACGACGATAATCCAGATGAGCTAGACATGTGTGTGGAGAGTGCGTGCGTATGCCTGGCAATGTTTACAAACACCAGAGAGAGAGTGGAAGTGGACATGGACATGCTGAACAAGGACATGCTGCGGGGTGTGCAGAGAGAGTGTGAGGCACTATCCACTATTACTAAAAGCCTTAGCCGAGTCGGGGAGCGGTCCCGGTATCGCTACGACTACGTGATCGTCGAAGGTATCCTCTGTAGGTACGTCCCGTGTAAAGAGCGGACCGCGACGCGGTCGATCCTGAAAGAGGGAACACCAGAAGGGGGCTTCTATAGCAACCAGGTGGATAAGCTGTGGGAGCAGAGGCTAGAGGAGGACGAGCGGACCGGGCAACCAGTGCCGCCGATAAGGGTGCGACCGTCTATGCTAATGAAGAAAGGTAAGCATATTAAATGGCAGCATCCGTTAATCCAGGCTAGCTTTTTAGATCCAGAGTCAGTGACAGCCAGGAAACGCATAGTCCCGGTCATACCGCAGTCCATAGAGCGGGATGTCATAGCACACTTTCATGATAGCACGATGGCCGGGCACCAAGGTGTAGAGCGCACGTATGACCGGATTAGGAAAAGGTTCTGGTTCTACAATATGCATAAGATCATAGAAGCGTATGTGAAGACTTGCGCGGTATGCCAGTTAGTGTAGGCTTCAAACCAGGCACAACTGGGAAAGATGGGCATTCACTCATACCGGAACAACGTGTTTGAGTGTGTGCATGTGGACATTGTCGGAGAGTTGACCGCGAGCGCGGGCTTCAAGTACATCGTCGTGTGTGTAGACGAGTTTTCAAAGTGGGTGAGCATGGAACCCTTAACATCAGTATCGTCAATAAAGATCTTGAAGTTTCTGCAGAAGGTGTTTAACCAGTTTGGAACACCGAAGCGCATAGTCTCCGACAATGCGTCATATTTCTCGGGTGATGACTGGAATGATCAGCTACGCCAGTGGGGAGCTACATGTGTTCATGTGGCACCGTACCATCCCAACCCGAACCAGTCGGAGCGGGAAAACCGTGATATTAAAAGTATATTATGCGCGTTTTGTATGGCGACCCAGACAATGTGGGCAAAGCAGCTAGGTGACTATATGGTGGCGCTCAATACCGCGAAATCCAAGTCATCCCGGTATTCACCATGTCAACTGAACTTAGGTAGGGACATACTACTGCCAATAGACCGTAAAATGCAGCTGCTTGAGACAATGAAAGTAACCGAGGAGGAGTACGGGCAGCAATTGATTAAGGACGTAACTTTCATCAGAGACCAGGCTCGGTATAATTTAAGAGAGGCACAATTGCAGCAGAAAAAGTACTTCGACCGAAACAGGAGAGATGTTGTGTACGCGGTAGGTGATCTAGTTAAGATACGTAATAAGAAACTGTCCTCAAAGGAGGAGAAGTACGCGAAATCCCTTGGACCGCGGTACACCGGGCCGTGAAAGGTAGTAGAGGTGCACTCAGATTGGTCCTACAGTATCCAGGACCCGGATAAACCTGGTAGTAATCCAATGAGGTTCCATACTTCCCTTATGTTACCTTACCACGAGAAAGAGAGCGAGGACCCGGTCCCGGTAGAGGAGTCTGTAATAAGTGCAGACGGGGAGTCGGGACCGGATACCAATGAACGACCACAGCCAGACTCGGTAGTCACTGAGTCTGTACCATCACCAGAGACCGAGACTGTACCAGATTCCGGAGGGAGTCACGGTAGCGCGGTTACCGCGACCGGGGGTACGAACCAGGGCACAGGTTGGAGAGGAGGTTTTGGACCTATCGACCTGTCTGACGACTATGAACTAGACATTGATGACCCACCACCACCAAGACGCTATCCCGGCCGGGATCACAAACAACCAGTGCGTTTGGGCATCAACTACGCGATGACCGAGGAGGACACTGGCAGTGTCCATGAATTTTCGATGCTAATGATAGAAATACCTTGTTTATTGTAAACTCTTCAATCAAATCTTTTATCCTTTATCCTATTTTTATTTATCCTTTAGTTTTGCATGGAGTTTTTCTTTATGAAATTTTACATAAAAACCGAAAAAAAAACTTTTAAAATTTTATAAAATTGAAAAAAAAGTGTGTTTTAGGTTAAGGTGGGAAGGATAGGGATGTCTTGACGGGCACAAACCTATTCTTCCTCACGTCCTATGGTGTGTACGACGTTAAACTGCGCCTCACGCCTGTCCCGATCTCCACCGTAGGGGCAGGCATAGAAGGTAAGATCTGAGCTTAGGCGAAGGTCTCGTACCTTCGCTGGTAGGAAGTCAGAGCGAGCAAGAGGCTCGGGCTCAAAGCTGCGGGAGCATGTAAACCAGCCGGAGTGGAGCTCCATACCCCGAAGACCATCGCCAACGATGCTAGTCAGGGGATGCCGTGAAAGTCGGCCTAGCTCTAAGCTGTGAGCGATTTAAATATCAGCAAAACCAACATCCCGTAGGCCTTCGATATAGATGCTAGCCAGGGGTGAGTCCGTAGGCCCGCATTAATCGCGCTAGGTCAGGACAGAGCGAAGGAAAAAGTGAAGGATGGTGTGTACCTGTTCCGAAGACCATCGTAAGATGCTAGTCAGGAGCGAGTCCTGGTACGCGGTAGTAAGTTGTCAATCCCGTAGGCCTTCGTAAAGATGCTAGCCAGGGGTTTCGTCAGAAATATGGTGTGCGCCCGTTCCAAAGACCATTCCAGATGCTAGTCAGGAGCGAGACCTGGTGCGCGGTCATAAGACCAAAAAATCCCGTAGGCCTTCCTATAGAGTTGCTAGCCAGGGGTTCAGTGCGAAGTATGGTGTGTACCCGTTCCGAAGACCATCCCAGGATGCTAGTCAGGAGCGAGTCCTCGTACGCGGTAGTAGTGCAGGGAGCGGGATTGTCTCGTAGACCACCGGGGGTGCTAGTCAAGAGGCGAGTCTCGTAGCGGCGGTAAGAGAGTCGGGGGGATGTCCAGGTCGTAGACCATCAGGGATGCTAGTCAAGATATGGAATCCCGTAGCAGCGCGATGCTCAAAGCTTTGTGAGGATAATCTAAGCCAAACCCGGATCGCGGTCCGGAGGACACTGTTAGATGCTAGGTTAGTTAGGCATAGTTGGGAGTAGGGAGAGTAGCGACGCGGTTGTACTGACCGCGGAGGATGTTGTCGAACAAAATTACGGGTCTTGGCTTGGTTCTTTCCCAATCAAGTCTGGTCTCAGTTCTTTTGGAGTTAGGCACCGGGAATAAAGTAGGTAGACCCGGTGCGAGCGCGGTACTCAAAGCTTTGAGAGTATAAACTAAGCCTAACCCAGACTTAGTCTGGAGGACGCTGGTGAAAAATAGGTTAGTAAATAAAAGTCAGCGGGTCGAGTGGAGACGCGGTCATTCTGACCGCGGAGGATGTGGCCAACACCTTCTATGGGACAATCGGCCGGCTTACCTCTAACTGGTATTTGTAGACGTACGACCGGGGTCGGATTTGAAATAAACAGCCGCCAAGAACTTCCCGAGTATGAATAAAATCGTAGAGGCTCGCATCGATTTATTACTGAGGTTAGAATAGAATCAGGCGTAGGAGTGTCATGAGCTGAAGTATGACATGATACCGAAGTAGTCGCGGTCAGTCAGGGACCGGGATTATCAGCAAGCAAGGTAGAGAAGCGAAGGGTAGGCGCGTGTGGTAGAATAGACCTACTAGTACATCCAGGGGAATCACCGGTAGAGAGCCGCGTGTATAAACATTAAAACTCAACCTGAATAGGGACCGCTCGGAGTGAGGTGTTGCGGAACCAAGAACTCGACAAGGGTACCATTCAGGAGCAAGCGACCGGATACCGGAAACCGTGGTGTGGTGTACGGTCACAGTTTAAAGTTTTCTGTGGGTAAGCAAAAAAGGTACGCGCTTAAACGTTAAGTATTTGCTCAATGCATCTTAGTTCGCACCAGAACACCTTAGAGTAGAGGAGACGACCGGGATGGTCTGGGATCATCCAGAAGTAGCGGGGAGTATAGTGGCGGGACCGGGTGACCGGGATCGCCGCACTGGTTTAGTTAAGTTTTGGTTATGTTAAGTTTTCTTTGCGGTACCACGGGTACCGCGGTGATGGGATTTCGTTTGTTTTGGCCGTGCCTTGGCGCGGCCACATGCATGAGTTTTGGGAAACACAGCGAGACGGAGGTGAGGGGAATCTCACTTAGACAATGTCTAATCTGTGGTTTTAAATTTTTTTTAGCATGGAAGCTCCACCGCAATGGGAGCTGGACGTTGCACAGGCCTATGGCACTGTGTCGTGGATGGCTGCATCATGCAGTGAAGGATTGAACGATGGAGCGTTCATATCGGGATTACCTGACAACCCGATAGATTTCGGGTGGCTTTCGCGGAGTATCAAGGCGGAGGCGCTCGAACGAGGCACGACTCGGGTCGCGGAGCGGCCACAAGATCATGACTCCCTTCGGGGGTTAACGGAGGCCTACCGGCAGCAGGCCGAAGATGTAGAAGCCTTCAAATATAGTACGAAGGAAGATCTGCCGGCGAGGCGAATCCACTCATTTGTGGAGCGGGACGGGTCCTGGGACCAGAAGTCATTGAACACGAAACCGTCCATGACGAAGAAGCTGGTGGTGAACGCGGACATCAGCACAGAAGAGGAAATTAAGGCCGCGTTGGATAGGTTAGCGGGGGCGACACACGTTGGTGTGCACGTGTGGAGGGCTACCCGTCACACTACGAAGAGAGGATACATATCGGTAATCGCGATTACCGATGGGAACAACTTGGTGATCATGGGGTTTGCCACTTTGCCCCACCCAGCCAGAGTATGCGTGATGGAGTGGCTGGAGCAGCATGCGGCAACAAAGTGGTTCTACGGTCTGGGATCACAGTTTGAGCTGTTGAGGAATTTCGCGGATACTCGACCGCGACACGCGGTGGATGTCAAGTACTTGTGGCAAAAGCTGTGGTCAGCAAGGTACAAGCGGGATGCACCGCGACAAGTGGAAGTAGTGATGTGCACGGTATTCCCGGGGATACGGGTGTCCCGGGTTGATATGGCAGAGGACACTAGGCCGTCAAGAGATGAGGACAGAGTAATACTCCGGGACACGCAGGTAGAGTTCATGTCGAAGGTGGTGTTAGGAGTGTTAAACTTGGGGCGGTTGTATGCGGAGTCTTATTCGATACCGCGGATGGGATATGAGCGATGGTTAAAGGCAGTGCCAAACAGGATCGAGATTTTGAGTGCACGGATGCCGGTAGTCGCGCCCCAATATACGGATGCGCTCTTAAAACAGGACGTTTTAATGCTGCTGAAGGAGGTGCGCGGTTTGGTAGATAAAAAGCAGTTCAACCTTCGGCAGAAGTTCGACCCCAGGGGTCTCCTTTCAATCCTGCTAGTGCTTCGTAGGGAGTTCGCGTATAGGCTGGACCTACGACCGGGGAAATGGCTAGCAATGCGGTCCATAGCATGGATGATCCAGGTGCCACTGATCTTGGGCAAGTCCAACAAATTGAAGACCCAGGATACTCCGTCTAGATCGGCATCCAAATACCTTTGCGCGCAGCAAGGGGAAGTGCACGCATATTTCAAGGACGCGTTTAGTGCCTTTGCTGAGTTCATTGATTTGTGGAGTGTAACGGACATTACCGGCGTCAAGGAGAAGGACGCGGGCAGGATGATGCAGGGAAAGAAGAAGCTGGAAGGTTGGGTCAGGCTTCGGGAATTACTGAAGCCGGTGCAAACACTGATGCACATGGACGCGATCAGTCTGTTGGACTCGACCGTGCAAATGGTAGACCCGGATGGGTGCGAGTCTAATGCTTCCGCGGTCAGGGATGAAGACTGCCGGCCAGAGGTATTCATCAAAGATTGGGATGAACAACGTAGTGTGACTCGGGCCGAGCAGCGTCGGAAGGAAGAAGAAGACCGGCAAGCAGATGCGGTACTGGCAGCAGAGCAGGCGCGTATCGCCGCACAGCATCAGAAGTTGCAAGATGAAGCAATTGCAAAGGCCAACAAGCAGTTGCACGCAGGCCAGACCGGGGCGTCGAGCTCAGGGGCAGCGAAGAAGGCGGGCAGTAAGACCGCGACCAGGCCGGCTCCGGCCAGGACCAGGAGCAGAGGCGGTGTAGTGCCAGACGGAGAAGGCACACCGGGACTGAAGCCTGTAAAGCGAAAGCGGAGGACACCAAAACGGACGCCAGCCAAGAAAGTGAAGACAGTGAACTTGGCCACGGAGACCGAGGACAGTGAGGATTCCGAGGACGGTGAGCAGGATCTGAAGCAGCCGCTGTCCACGGTTGAATATGAGAGGACTCTGGCATCCAGCTTTATGAGTAAAGTTGGGGCGCAAGCAAAGGCCATCAAGGGCGCAGGGAAGAGAGTCATGAAGCTGTTGTTGGACACGGAGACCCGGGTATGGGATAGCAGGCATCCTGTATTAGGAAGGGTCTACGTGTTCAACGCAGTGACTGGCTGGCTGCTGCTCCCGGACAACCACATCAAATGGCAGAGACGCTGGCTGGCAGACACGACCAGGGGCCCGGTATATGCTCCCACGCAACCAGGGATGTACGAGATCGGGAAGGTTTGCCGAGTCTGTCGAGCAGTCGGTCATACGGTGGTCTCGTGCTTGTCGGCGGAAGAAGAACAGCCAGAGCGACCGAAGGAATGGGTGGATAAGTCCCAGCCTTATCTACGGAAGCCGGGCGAAGAGGACATCATGTTTCGGATGGATGTTATGCAGACGGCATGGAACCGGGTAGAGGTGAGAGCCCATGAAGCGGACGCGCCGGCCGGGGAGAAAGAAGTTCTCCAGAATCAATTGTTGGGATTAGTGCGGGGGCCAGCGACAGTAGGCGCGTATGATTTAATGAGGGCGATAGAGGCTCTGTTGAAGGAGCAGCCTTGGATGTTGGTTCGGACACCTCGGGAACCAATGTTTCGTGATTCGGAGATGGAGCGCGGTCTCCAGGATGTATACCTGCAAGTGGCGGGAGTGCTGCGGTCGGTGGCTGACTTGCGAGCACGGAATTCGAATCCTGATGTGTGGGCCCCGGTGGACCGGGACAGATTCTATAAGGAAGTTGCAGAGCGAGTCCTGGCCATGCAGGAAGAGCGAGCGGCACAAGCAGCAGACGCGTTTGGAAGTCAGAACACGTCCCTTCAAAGTGTAGAAGTAAGGGAGCCCGGTGCTGAAGACCCGGTAGTCATTATACCAGGCGGTAGTCAGACGGGGACCGAGTCGCCAGAAGTAAGCGTTCTGCAGGAGATAGTGGTGCGCACGTCGGTCGGGTCTGGTATGCCGCTCTTTACGGATGATAATCAGTTAAGGATGCCTCTACGCTTTGACAAGAACGGGATGCCGATTGGGTTTGGCGAAGCCAATACTAGTGGACAGGAACAAGCCTCGACCGGGACACCTGAAGTCTCGACCGGGATTACTGAAGCTGCGACCGGGACTAATGGAGACCGGGATGAAGAAGAGCCGGGACAGTCGCAGGAATGAAGAGGCATTGTGTTGTGTATATGTGTCCATGAGTGTATGTGCGAGTTTGTGGGTTCGTGGAACCGGGAATAGTGTATTTTTGTATTTTTATATGTTTTTTACATTTTTTTTTGTTAATTATTAAGAGTTACCACGTAATGAGATGCATAGGGTGGCGAGAATCCGGCAGGTTCGGGGAGGAACCGGGATTGGGTATTTTTGTACTTTTATACGATTTTTTTTTTTTTTTTATCATTATTTCATTTATTTTTGTGTTAGCTATTAAGCGGAGCACGGTATGAGGTGCATAAAATGGTGAGGATCTGGCAGGTTTGGGGAGGAACCGGGATTGTATTTTTGTACTTCGTAAGCGTTTTTTTTTATATGTTTTTATTACTATTTATTACATTGGTATGATTGAGCACATGAGTGCGGCATTAGTATTTTTATTAAATCTTTGACTAAGGTATGTGACGCGAAATTGTGTATGTTGTTAGTTTTATGGATGTGATGAAGCCGTCAGAGTATTGTTTTGTGAAGGTGGCGGCAGGATAGCCTAGGCAGGAGATAGGGCGACCGGCCCGGTCAGTCAGTAGCTCGTAAGTGATGTTTTTATGAGGAGACGTAAGCGGGATACCGCGTTGATGTAATGAGTCGAGCAGGTGTAGTTAGGATAGCGGGACCGGGATGACGAGCGCGGTCGCGGTCAGAGGTTTGACAGCAGTGTGAAGGTAATGAGGCTTAGTTGAGACGACGACCCGGCTACAGCAGTACGGCACTCTCTAGTTACACCTTTGTTTCAATGGGTACGTGCTTTGGGGAGCATCTACGATGCTGGAGCAAGTACTACCCGGTTGAAACAGGTGGGGGGGATAGTGTGAAGGTAAATATGGAAAATGGTACTGCAGGGTATTAATAGCGGTAGCGGGAAACAGACAAGGGAGGTTGGGATGGAAAACCAACCAACGTCGTCAGTACAAGCAGTAATTTTCCACTGCGTATAGCAGGAGAAGGATGTAGGTATAGGAGGGGAGCGGGGCTAGGAGTATAGCAGGTAAAGTAGGGCAGTCGGAAAAGACGGTTGGAGTTGAGGAGTATGACGTAGGCACTCTCTCGATCGTACGATCGCCGTCCTCCTCAGCAGGCGAACAGAGCCAGGACTTCACTTCCTATTTTACTCGTCGAGGAGATACAACTAGGTGGAAAGCTAGTAAAGTGAGGAAAATAGATAGCCCGTCAGCCATCTTGCTTATATTTATTTTATATATATTTATTTATTCTCCTTCTTATTCTTCTCCTTCGGAGATCTTGATTTAATTACCCGAAAGGGAATAATATTGTGTATAATTAAGAGATCATTAATTTGTTATTCGTGGAGTGAGTAATTGTACATTGTGTGAGGTAAACGTGAACAGTTTCAGAGTTCAATAAAAGAACACTCCCATAGACGATATACTTGTGCTGTAAACATTAAACATTGCATCGGCATTATTTGGCTTACTGGAGCCGGCACAGTAGTACTGTAGTGATACTCCCAGTTCACCGGGTACCGGAGTATAACGGTCACCAATTTCATACTTCGGGTGTGAGTGTCGACGGTCATACCGACACCTACA
This sequence comes from Dicyrtomina minuta, assembly GCA_949802685.1. Classification (NCBI taxonomy): domain Eukaryota; kingdom Metazoa; phylum Arthropoda; class Collembola; order Symphypleona; family Dicyrtomidae; genus Dicyrtomina; species Dicyrtomina minuta. Next base: position 148,487,035 of record OX461808.1, on the reverse strand, counting down.
CACCGGGTCATTATAGTCGTGCATCCCAATCCTCACAACGGATTCCATACCGAGTCACCGGGTTCTTCGTAGTCAATCCAACGTAGCAAGACTTCGTGAGCAGGAACTTCGTAAGCGCGGTAGGCTCTCCCCGGTCGCTCTCTCTGTAAATATTAGAGCGAGTCGAGGACGATCCCGGCCACCGAGGACCGCGTCGTACTCTAATCGCGGTCGAGGACGAGGAAGAACTCCACCAGCAGAGACCGACCCGGTCGCGTTCCTGTTCAAACCACCTGTCCCGGTCGTGGTACGTGGGAAAAGGGGAGATATTGGGAAAATCCAGTTTACACATTTTTAGATGTTAACATTAAACATGTTAACACATAAAAACCCAATAACAAATCTGTTAAAATCTACAGTAAACCTGTTGAAGCAATTTTGTCACTGTGTATGTATGCTAAACTAGTGGTCCATTACTAAATGTGTTGCGTCAGTGGGTAAGGCTGGAAGGTACCTATGAAGAAGGTTGCGGGTTCAAATCCAACTTTTGGTGTTATTTTTTAACCAATAAAATCATTCAGCCGGATTAGCTGTTGGGTGATGTAACAGTGATTTCGATCAGCCTAATATAACTACATTATGGGTGAATCTCTAACCGAAATTATTGTTGACCGCGGTTAACAACTTCTACTGTGAATGTCGGAGTAACAGTGAAATCAGTTACAAAAATTAACAGCAAAGTAAAGTAGTAATTTAACCTTTATTTTCTAAGCGTGTGGAAATAATAAAAACGGATTAGCCAAGCTACGAATTAGAAGTCTTAATATTTACAAAAATACTATATTTCACGACTTCGCTCCCATCCATCAGCAACTCAAACCTCCACATATGCCTTATTATCTATAATTATAGGAAGGCCTTGACTTTAATTGCTTATAGCAGACGGACATGTAATATTGGATGTGTCTGGGAGGTCTGTAATTATGGGTAGTAGAGTAGACTGACTGGTCTTCAAATCTAGGATGGTATAGTAATTAAGACGGGCCAGTAATTGTATATAAGTTATTTCAATATTATACTTATGTTAAATTTTTCAGTTTTCCCTGTTAATTCTGTACATTATAATATTTAAATTATTTTTGTCATAAGTAAATAATGTATTTACTATTGCACATAGGTAAGTTGATATTTTAAGATTAGCTAAATTTTAATAGCAGACGTACTTAAACATATCCTCTGTCATCTGTGACACATCAAAATAACTCATATCCATTTTAGCTAACAAATAGAATGTACTATCTACAAAAGCATTTGAATTTTAAACTCTTATAAAGGTATGCAAATTGAACATTTTGTAATTTTCAAAAAACAAGTAAAAACAATGTACACTTTTCGAAAATATGCAAATAAAATATTTTATACTTTCCAAAAACATTTAAATAAAATATCTTAAACTTTTCAAAAACATGTAAATAAATTATTTTATACTTTTTAAACACTTGTAAAAGAAGCATTTTAAGCTTTTCAACCACTTGACATGGAATATTTTACGTGCTATTTAAACACATGTATAAACACTTGTAAAAGAAGCATTTTAAGCTTTTCAACCACTTGACATGGAATATTTTACGTGCTATTTAAACACATGTAAATGGAACATTTTGCACTTAAAAAAAATATATGGACATAGCATACATAAATCAATGGAACGTCTTGTGCTTTTACAAAACTTACAAATGAATCGTTTTGTGCTTCTAAAAACCAAGCAAACAAAACATTATTTTGCACACTTTATAAACTCGTAGTTAACCTCATTTTACTCAACTATCTCGTTTCGTTTTTTTTGACATAGCTAATTAATCCCAATTATGAATACAAACATATCAATAATTTGGATTCTCCACTCACAGTATTACACAAATGTTGTGTGTGTATGGCGTGGCCCATATATTAGTATATAGAAACATCCTGCTTTGTTTTGTTTGTGTGGGTTATATCGTAGTCACTTTAGTTACAGTTCACAGGCTGAGTTCATCCCCCCCATAAAAAAATTAATATATTCGCATGTTTATCAATGCTCAAGCGAATCTCTATATATTACTGATATGAAAATGACCTCCAGCTGATTAGAAGAATTTCGTTAAAAGCAAAATTAGCGAGTTAAATTACATGTGTAGAATTCCAAGGACATACTTGCAGTTGCGTGAAAGTAGTATCAGTGCAGCATCTGTTGACCTATAGATAAGAAATTAAAATCATGCTTCCCCTTTAATAATAATAACATCGTTTGAGTGTTGATTTAAAAAAATCAAATTCATTGACAAGGAAGGACAATCTTCTTTCTTGGTCAAGTTTGGTACTTAAATTCGAATTAGTTACTAACTCTGACTTTGACTTTCAAAATTAAAATCGCGCTTCCTCTTGTATAATAATTGTGTCGTTTAAAGTTTAAGTCCGGATTTAAAAAAATCAAATTCATTGGAAAGAACATTCCTCTTTCTCGGTCAAGTTTAGTACTTAAATTCGAATTTGACATACTTATACTGACTTTGGCCACTTTGGCTTTCTCATTGTGCCCCCATATGCTTAAGTACACGTATAGCCATACAGGTACAAGGCAGGGTTATTAGGCGGAGGGGTAAAGACAACCGTTGACGTCATTTTGAAGGGATGACATAGGGAGGGGGGGGGGTCATAATGAAGTGTTAATTTGGATGACGTCATTTATGGACCGTCCCAATAAAACGAAAACCTTCTCTTTGTGGCCCGTTTACAAAAGCAACTCTAATTTAACTGGTATGTATTTCTAAAATTCAAGAGCATACAAATAGTGTAGCACTAAACGGTGTTTTCATATTTTCAGTCATTACTTCTAATTGTAAGTACAAGTGCCTTATTTTCTTATATATTAGTACGCATTACTAGTTATACTGTGATCCCTATTTTTGCAAGAAAATGGTTTACTTAATTGTAAACAATTTCATTGTACGCCAAAAACCACAAAACCATACATTTATTGTACTGGAAATTTATTGTATGGTTATACTGTGAGGCTAAAGGTAAATTATAAAACCTGTAAAAGATGTAACAGAGATTTATAATTAACGTTTTACAGTGACTGTAGTGATTTAAAAGAACTAAATGCGTATACTGCAATAATAATTAAGAAAAAAAATCAACTAATAAGAAAGTACCTACTACACTACGGTCACAGTAAAGTACAGCTGACGAGCTTACAGTAGTGACTGACAGTATGCTGACAGTGATACACTACTTTTACTTTATATGAAGATTTGAAAAGGATCCGGATGATTGCTTTGAGCATTGTCAGCAGTCAGCAGTTTTACCAGTGCCGGTTACCCGCCAAGTTTTAATTAATTCCTGAACACAATTTATTCTTTTAGGTTACATACTTACGGGTCGTCCATAAAAATGATATCATAAGTATTGTCAATGGGTCTACTTGCTTATTGACGACATCCCATTTTAAAGATAGCAATTTACACAATGGTTAATCTGATGACAATGGAGTCATAGGGTGCTACAAATGGAGATAGTTCGATGAAAGCATTTATGGACGACGCCTTACATCGTAATGGTACTTACATTGGATTGTGACTTGACTTTTTGAGACATGGTGGAAATATTACTGGTGACTAATCTAATTCGGCGTATTATTGATTTTGGGCAAGCTTGAAGCTTGTCCCTAGTTTCATAACATTAGCACATTTTATTATATTAGTTTTGAAATTTTTGAAACTAATTTGTCCGTTGCTTTTAGCTTTTCTTGTTAATTACAGTGCCTATAATTAATTGATGCGAAGCAAAGCGCAGGTGATGTTTAAAAACAGACACTTTCAACTTTAGTCCATCAGTCTGTCAGCAGTGAATTTATGAGGGTGAAGGGGAAAGAGTAATAATTATAATTAATTATAGGGTAGCAGTCAGTAAGAGTTTAGTACGACAGTCAGCAGTCAGTCACATGGGCAAAACTTTAAACATAAATTAACTATTAATTGGTATTAATTTCAAACTAATTCCAATTATTTTGGTTGGCAGTTAGAATCTCAAACTTCATGACATTTTGGGTAGGCTTGCGGTTGAGTTCTCACAAATTTCGCAGTTATTTGGCTAGTTGCTAACTTAGATATAATTTTTACTAATTAGTTAAAAACATATTGTTCACATGGCTTCGTCCTCAACCTTGGTCGATGATGTGGAATTGGAATTAGAATGTCCGGTCTGCCTGGACCCATTTCAACCTCCTGTTTTCCAGTGTAATAATGGTCATTTAGTTTGTAAAACATGCGTGACTCGTTGCCCGATTTGTCCAGTTTGTCGGGAGCAAATGCCAAGAAAGAAAATTAGGAATTTAGTTTTTGACAATATTTTGAAGAAACGGGCAACGAATAACGCTGGTGTGCCTTGTCCGCTGCAGAGTGCCGGTTGCCTCGTTCTGGTCAGAAGAAATGAAGTTGAAGATCATAAACTGGATTGTGCTTACGTGTAAGGAAAGCTCCATATATTATATATGTTTAAATTTATTAACTTTAGACTTTTAATTAACTTGTGAACTTGATTGTAGACTGATTGGAAGAGTAGGTATGTGATTCCTTTGATTTCATTTAATTTTTAATTTAATATTTTCAGTTTTCGATCAACGATTGCAAATTTATGTTTATAGCATTAATTTAATCAATTTAATCTAAAGCTTTGATATTATTTTGGTCAGAATTAGTTGCTCTGAAAAAATTCATCCACACCATTATTAGCATTGATGACCGAAAGTTAACATTAACATACGATTCTGTGTGATCAGTCATAAGCATTGTTTCTTTATGTAATTTAGCATATTAGTACATTGCGTTTATCATTTTTGTTTTGCAGGAAAAGGAAGCTGTGTCATCAACTAGGACTTCAATGCACTGCAGAATTCAGCTCATCAGATATGAGCGAGATCATCACTCATTTCATTTTTGATCATAGTTTTGATGGCTCTTTCGATAACTCCGATGATGTTCCTTCTTCTGGTCCTGGTCGTGTTCCTGGTGCGAGTGTAGATGCTAATAATAAAATCAGTCCTAAATTTCAACTAATTCAAAACTGCAGAAAGTCGGAATTAGGCGAGTACTTAATGCAAGAAAGTTCAATGAGACCTAATTTCATCTCGTTTGATGATAAAATGTTCTTTGTAAAGAAGATTGTTAGCATCCCTAAGAAGTTTCAGTTGTTTTGGGTCTGCATCGATGCAAGTTTCAAAACGGCTGAGGAGTATTCTGCAGTTTTCGAACTATTTTCTGGTTATGATTACGTAAGTTAAAGTGCTTACAGGCATACTTTGTATTTTACAACTAAAAATAAAAATTTCCGTTATGAATTAACCTTCATAGTTTTTTGTCCATCAAAAATAGAAGTACTTACGTAGTTGTAAAGAACTTAAATTTGTGCTTATAATTGAGATACTTGTCTATCGCATATATAAATATTTCCTGTGGTTGCAAAGATGTTAATTTACTGTTACATGTTTACTTTTGCTATGCAGGAGGAATTCTCAGTCCCAGCTCTTGAATTCAAACAACAGAACATTTATCTCCTGTCACAACCACAACAGTTCACAAACTTCGAATCGGGTCACTCTCTGTTCTGTAAGCTTCCCTTCTCAACTATTGAAGCTTGTGGATCTCTAGCAACCGAAACGGGTGCTCATCAACGCCTTTCGTGGAAGTTGAATGTAAGAATTTCCAAGAAACTAGAGTTGAACCCCACGGCTCAGCCAAGTAGTAGTATTTCGCGATCGCTCAGTGTCCCATCGTCATCGTCATTAGAATTTCCGGCTCAAGTAACAAACCTACTCAGTGTAAGACAGTCTCCACCTCCGCAATCATGGCCATTAGAAACTGGACGAGGTCCAAGACATGCTGGAGCGGCTGTACAATTTGCTACTGGAAGTCCCTTGAGGTCACAGTCTACAAGTGCAGGTCATCTTAGAGGTGGCTCAGGAGTTGCAATTCGAGGTGGTGCTGGTGCTGGTCGTGGTCGGGGTCAACGAGGTAGAGGAAGCAGTAGGTTGCAAAACCCAAGAACGAATTTTGATTCGGTTCTACCTAATGATGTTTTCAATGCTTCTTCGTGGAATGACGTGTCACATCAACTATCTCACGTGCGCTCCATTTTAACTTCAGCATCGTCTATGTTCTCCTTCCCAGCAACACCTGCCAGAGGTCGAGGTCCAACACAAAGAAGTAGCAGCGCTTCTGCACTCCTTGGGGGATGGGCTCCGCCAGTTCCACTCCGGAATCTTGTCGACAATATTGCAGAATTTGATGAAGCTGAAAGTGAAACGGATGATGATGATAACGATACCGATACGGATAGTTCTGAATTTGAATACGAGGTTTTTTACGGCTAGTAAGTAAATAAGATAGAAAGTGTAATAAAATTGGGTTAGGTATTTTACCTATATATTATGCTACAATGGAATTGTGAACTGCTTCGCTGTAAATATGTAATTCCTAAACTACAATGTAGTTTAGCAGTTTAAGTAATATTTTTTGCCAAACGCGATTTGTAACTAGTTTCATTTTAGTTGTAGCAATTATTATATGGTGACCTGTATCATTTTGTAATGCATTAAATGTAGGAAAATAAGCGAGTTTCTATGGATTTTAATTCACTCTGCAACACATTTTGTCACGTGTTGTAGCTTATTTTATTTTTAAGCACAAGTATTTAAGATTTAAACAAATTGGATTTGCCAAGTGCCAGTTAATGTGTTACTAGTTTTATCTATTCAATTTTCATTTATTCTCACTATGCTAGCTGTGTCTATACAAAATTTGAAAGTTTTATTTTGTAATTCAGTGTGAGGGATCGTCCATAAATGATGACACGGGTGGAACTAACGGGTCATCTACTTGAATATTCGTGACATCCAATGATCCAATGCTGAAAATAGCCATTGCATTGGCGCGATGGTTTACCTGATGACAGGGGTGTCTAGGGTCCTATAAATTAGAAATATGTCAATGAAATCATTTATGGACGACCCCTAATACAAAATATGAAAGAAAATATATTCAGAAACTAAGAATAAGATTTTGGCAGCTAACTTAAACATTTATTATCAATACAAACACTAGATTTGGGCTAACATCGAAATAATAATAATATTGGCGTTTAAGTGATATTAATGGTAAAGTAAGAACGCAGATCGTAAACAAAATAAACATTTGTAATTTTAAGACAAGTAATAATTATTTTTGTGATTGGATTTATTTTTCTGCATAGTTACATAATTTAACAAATTTACATGTTATGTAAATAGGGCAGTCATTGGCTCCAAGTATAGGGGTGTGAAGTAAAAAAAAACTTCCAAAATTTCCATTTGTCTGAGCTTGTCTAGTAAGAAAGCGGTTGCCATGGCAAAATTCTAGAATTGCCTACAGCTATATACTTGGTAAACACATTAAGGTGATATCCTCGAACTGTAACTATTCATTTTTAGTTGTTGAACATTATTAACTGATAATCCAGGAACCAATCGCAACGATTAAAGTAGCTTATTTGTAAGTTGCGGTAGTTTTAAATAATGAAGACACTTCTACCAACACGGACCACGGTGTGACTAGTTCACCCTGTACTAACGCAGAGCCAAGTAACAGGAAGTAGTGCATTTCGTCCCTACACAAGTTGCAAGCCGGATATTTAGGATCAACTTTCTCATGAAAGAGATTTGAGGCTAGTGGGAATTAAACCTACGACCAAGTATCATTTTTATAGTGGGTTGTCGGAGGGTGAAAAAAATTATTGTGATTTGGAATTATTTCGATGACATCAATTATCGACGATCCCTATTGCATTGATTCAACTTGACTACTTGACTACTTCAACTATGTACATATATAACGAATCGTGTTAGTTGAATTCTGTATGACTATTCCAAAATGTCAATAGTGATATCTACAAACCGTCAAAAATGCTATAGTATATTTCATGTTGTAATATAATATTATATGGTATTTGCCATAACCACGACGTTCAAACTTATCTGGCCTTTATGTACAATTTTAAGCATAGCTGGGCATTTGATTTGCACTCGCACTACACTCGTACGAGTGCAGGTCAAATCTTGTGCACTCTAACTCCACTCGCTTGAGTGCATCCAAAATATTTTGCACTCGAACTCCACTCAAGCTAATGACTCGTTATGAGTGCAATATTTTCTGCACTCCACTCTTTGAGTGCAACTCTTTTGAGACATTTACATACAAAAATACATCCTTGGTGTGGCGCGAAGTTTAAAAATCGCTGCACTCTGAGTGCAGTCAAGGTGCACTCCGCTCCGCTCCCTTGAGTGCAATTTAAATTCCTTTCACTCGCACTCCGCTCACAGAGTGGAGCGGAGCGGAGTGCAGTTTTAGAGCGGAGTGCTGCACTCCACTCGCTGAGTGCGCCCAGCTATGATTTTAAGTAGCTCACGATATGACGATATGACATATTTTTGCCGTACTGATATGTAATCAGCTTTATACCACTTCAAATATCAAAAGTCTATATGCGGGATATTGGATTGTCAATTGCATAGTTGTTTGCAGATAGAATATGGTTATTATAAATGTGCTAACTCTATAAATTATGCGTTGCTCACCCGAGCCGACGAACTGCTTCCATCAGCAAACTCTTGAATAGTAACAATTAGGGTATGCTGCTAAGTGCAGCACTAGTTTATTGCTACAGCTACAAAATAAAAAATCAGTATTGTTAATAGTTAATTACATATTTTAGGTAACAAACAGGATGTAGGCAGTAGGTGAGCGGTCCAAATGACAAGTCCTCACAACTTCGTCTTTCCGTCTATTAAATAATTGATAAATATTTTAATAAAGCTTTAACTGTTAAAGAATTTGGTGTAATTTTGGTTGAATTGATACCAAAAAATTTATAAGGCTACTCAACAGAGAGGTTTTTTATTACATTTTGGCAGATTGTGATCCATGTATAAATAGTAAGGTTTTGTTACCGTGTTAATGGTTTGAGAATTGTGCGGGTGTAGTCCACTTGGATTGAACCACTAAACGATGACAGCCTGGACATTTTCAATATCTCCAGCAATCGGAATTGAGCTTGGATCCTCATTCTCTTGCATGGCAGTACTTCCCGATCCCGAGCAAAAGCCTCAAGTAATTCAACAACAATTCGGACGTAGAATAATGCCAAGCTATGTCGCTTATAGTTTTTCTGGCGGTGCTAAACCAAAGGTATTCGTAGGATGGACCGCCAAGAAGGCTGCATGCCATAACCCTGAAAATACTATTTCGGGCATCAAGCGTCTCGTTGGACAGTCATTTAACGATCCAGGTTTTCAAAGGTAAAATCATCAAAGAATCCTCTACTTTTGTTTTTGCGGTTACCATCATACTGTCAAATTCGCTTATAAGGGGACTGACTGGCAGGACCAACATTTTTTTGTCGCGTTTAACCGAATTCCCGCTTTACCGCTTAAGGGAATTCCCTATTAAGCGAATGTTATTTAAAATGTTAAAATTATTTTATTTAGAGTCACGAATATGCCAAAGACAAGGTATATACATACAACGTTGTTTAAATATAGTTATTGAGATTCAATGAAAAATTCGGTTATTGTTGTTTGCATTTTTTTTCATTTTGCAGCACACAAACACTTAATATGAAGATTCGAAAATGTTTTTTTTCAGTATTCTTCTGCGCTAAAAAAATGATGAAGTTTCTGTATCATTTCCGTAGCTTCAGACACACTTGGAACTGACAGCAATTCTTCTTCTTTTTCTGTAATATCAATATCTTTTTCTGTTTAGTGTACAGTAGTATTCTAGAGAGCATCTTATGTACAATTCGGCTCATTTATTATTACAATTTCCCTTATAAATGACCTAAAAAGGCCTCAAATGCATAGCAAAACAGTCCCTTATAACCGAATTGCCCTTATACCTGTTCCCTTATATCCAGATATTTTAAACATTGAAACATAGGTTGGCCAACAAAATATTTTAAAACTGTCCCTTTCAGCCGTTTTTCCTTAAATCCGGATCCTTATATAACCGGATTTGACTGTAATATATAAAAGACAAACTTTTGAGCTTAAAATTCGTCAGGCAATCAATTATTAGTACAGGAGTAATTAATAAGAAATCTAATAGTAATTTATAATAATTGTTTTGGCGGACAGATGGGTAGGCAAAAAGCAGTGGCCCTTCAATTTGGTCAACACGGATGATGGGTCTGTAGGAATAAAAGTCGAGGAACAGACGCTCCTTCCACATGTCGTCCTTCGCGAGCTTATTTTGAAGTTGAAGCAGACTGCAGAGGATGCCCTCGACTGTCCAGTCAATGAAGCTGTCATCACCATTCCTTCCTCTTACACCGAAACTCATAAGAATCTGACGAGAAATGCATGTCAATCAGCTGGATTTACTTCAGTCCATTTAATGTCCAAGGCTGTGGCTGCTGCCGTCGGACTCGCGCCTTCACTCAAAACAGGCGGGAGCACTCGAACATATCTCATATTTAACTTTGGAGGCGGAGCATTGGACGTCACTGTCTTCGACCTTAAGCCCAATAATCAAGTGGACATCATTGCAACGGGGGGTGACCACCATTTAGGTGGAGAGGACTTTGACGATCTGCTCCTCGACTATTGTCTGGGTGAGTTTCGTAAACGTCATGGAATCAATCTTGCACGAGGGAAAACATCGGAGAGCGCCCGTGTTCGACGGAGAACAGCAAAAGTGCTCCGTAGACTTCGGAATGAGTGCGAGGCTCAAAAATGTCTCTTGTCCTTTGAAGCGTCAGTTGTCGTCAAGTTAAAGAATGCGCGTGGAAACATAGATTTAGAGGTCCCTGTGACTCGTTCCAAGTTTGAAGGCTTAATCACGCCCCTTTTAAATCGAAGCATAAAGGTTATGAGCGACACTCTCCTCAGATCCGGTTGCCTCATACGGGACATCCATGACGTCATTCTGGTGGGGAGTTCAACGCGGATACCCAAAGTGCAAAGGATGGTTGAGGATTATTTTGATGGGAGGCGTGTTAACGGAACTTGTGATGTCAATAAAGCAGCTGTTATTGGCGCTGCAATTGAAGCGTACAATATTTTCAAACCGAGTCACGCACCGCCTTCTATGGTCACTCTGAATGAGCTAGAGCAGGTATAGTTTTGTATTCATTATGTTTAACATGAGGTAAAACTCATAAGAATGCTGTGATGAAAAATGTTATCCAGAGCTCCTGATTTACCCACGGCGGCCTGAAGGAGATGCTACATTTGATCTTACTAATACTACTTAGCAAGTTATGTCATAATTATTTTGTCTCTCTTTTTAGACGGTTGATGAACTTCCGGTTGGGATTGGGAGTTTGCCGTGCAAGGAATGGAGCTCACCGAATCTTGCTCAAAATCCTCCAGGCTCCGTTCGCTCTTCCGTCAGTAGTTCAAGTGAAGGTGGTAGATGGTGTTGTAATGTGTGCTAAATTGTGGGATGTTCGATAGTATACATTAGGCAAAGGAATCATTTTCAATTGAGGGAACTGGGGGAGGGGTGGGGGTATATTCAAATTAGTATATAGTAAACTACCATTTTTAGTTGTAATTTTTATTAAAAGCTGATATTGACAATAATTTCAAAATCAAAATGTTTTGAGTTTGCATACATTACGACGTGATAACCCTACGGCATAACCCGGCCCCCCGCACCTACTCATAATAGGTGCTGGGTAGCGTAGGCTACTCCAAAACATTCTTTTGCCTAATCTTGAGGCTCATAAATACAGTACTGACAATCCTTAAAGATACGGTCAGTCCTAGAGTAACCCCACAAATTCCAATTTCCTTTCAATTTAGTAAGATTTGCTTCCGCTTTGGATATGATTGAGCTGCAGTTATCAACAAGGGATACCTGAAATAATGAAATTCAAAAACACATTTCATTACTTACAATAATTATTATACATGCAGTTATCAATGTCAAGTTTTTATGATTTTTAATTGTGTATGCTTATTACTGAGGGTCCCATGGAGTCAAAGTACAACCACTCTTCCCCGCACCTCACGAATGACGTGTAGTGATAGCCCGCCACGCAAACCACAGCCACTAATTTCATTTTCAGATTTGGAACCAAAGGACGAATTATGCGTGGAGTGAACTCATGTGTGGCGGTGACGGTTGAATTTCGGTGGTCGGGTTCACCTTTGGATTTATGACCGGCTTCGTCGTGAATAAACTGCCCTTGGGATTCGCAAATTTTACGATAGGTAATACACGTATCTGTTGGAGAAAGGGGGCATAAACTGCAGGCAATTATGCCAACATCCTTACCACATAAACATCTTCTAGGCTCTGAAAATACATTCCCATTTAATTAATGTTATAGAAATTAATTAAAATCAGGCTTTTTACATTGTGTTTTTTTTTTGTATTTAAAATTAAAGTTTTTATTGTTAATAGTCTTGCCACTCTCATTATTATTTTACCTGTCATCACTCCAGTTAAATCCAGTTCGAGGTTCGGTATAATTTTTTGGTAGCCTACGAGAGACCCATTTGAGCGTGGCATGAGAATTAAAAAGGCCGGGTCCGGGACTCTCTCTAATTTTAAATCTCCACTGTACTTCATGCTTGCTTCGAAAAGATCCTGAACTGTTGCTACTGGACGCCCTTGACTTTTTGGGAGGAAGATTTGATGGGCAAAATCCCCATGTCCAGTGTTGTAGGTGAAAAATCGAGGGAGATCCAGTGCTTTGTTGAACAAGATGTAGAAAAACTCTTCAGGATCTACAACAAATAACAGTCACATTAATTATTTTTGTATTAATTTAATGAAGCTTTAAATTATTGTGCCCACCCATAAATGTCCCTAACAGCTTCCTTGTAAAATGTCCTTCTTTAACCAGGGCCTCGCGAAATTTCATTACGACGTCTCCAGAAACAAACTTATCTTCTCGAAGTTTATTCACAATGTCTTGCAACAAGTGTTTAATTCGTCCCGTGAAAGGAATATCCCCTACTCGTGGGGTGAGTACAGCCTCGTCAAAGGCGTTTGTACAGCAAAACATTGAGAATAAAGTGCTGTCCATGTAGCAAGAGTTGCTTCGTAGCTGGATCCCTTTCCTCCCTTTAGTTTAAAACCACATACTTTACTTTAATTAGCTATAGGGATTGTTCACAAATGACGTCATTCTAAAACCTATTGATTCTAATACCATATAATTTCGAAACGTTGCTTGGATTTATAGGCGGTGGAAGTTGGAGAGTCAGATCCGGAACTTTTACTTCTAATAATTGGAATTAAATACACCAATTATTAATTTTTCATTAAGTGGAAAAAAAACCGAATTTGTTAAACCTGTCAAATTTTTAAATTCAAATTTCTATACCAATAGTTATGTATTTCTGCACCAATATTTGTAAAACTCACTAACCTCCCCGTCCAGCTACGTTCTTGCTGTCTACTTTTTTTTTACCACTACTATTTTTCCCTTTTTTAATGGATTTCCCATGGGTCGAAGCAGATTCGGATTCTTGAAGTGCTACCGATGCTGCTACTTCTGCTATTGTAGGCAAACGCGTGATTGCCGGTTCAAATTTTACGTTTTCATCTTCCGGAGCTTGAGCTCCTGTGACTCTCTGAACCACCCCCTCATCCTTGCTACCTTTCAGACCCCCCAAGCTTAAGTCACAGCTGACTTTTGAAATTGTTAAAGGAAAACGAAATTTGCCTCCGTACAAATATAACAGCTGATAGACTGGCTGTGACTTTTTAATCCAAAATTTGAGTATCTTTGAAGACAACACAGAAATTAAAAATTTTCCTTTTCTTTTATGAAATGACCTATAGGGATAATTAGGTATTCAGAAGCAGCTAAGTAAGTGTGACAGGTAGTAAAAGTTTTTTATAAAGGGAGCTTTAGCAACTAAAATTAACCTCTTGAGCTCCAACACGGCCAATATATTCATTTACATGTGGAATCTCTGTTCTTGCGTCCACACAATCTGCAAATTCCACCAACAGTTTTCCATGCATTTCTGTATTAGGTGGTTTCAGGTCGCTCACCAGCCCAGCAAACGTCTCGTAAACTAGCATCTTATTCTCTTGTAATGGATTCCTAACTTGAAGTTGAGAGTGACTGAGGGCATTATAAGCAGTGTGTATGGTGGGTACAAAGTCGGGTGTGGAGGCGGGGCTTTCTACAAATGTGGGTGGGTTTTCTTCAGATGATGCTTCAAATAATCGTAACGATATTTTGCCCTCGCCAAAAAATTCTTTTTTCCCATCTACAATTATATTTCCGTCTTAGTCTAAGTTATTTAATTGATTCTCTTTAAATTACTATTTAAAATGTGTGCACGTAAAATTTAACATTGGATGAGCAGCTGTTGGTAATGGAGGCGAAAAGGCACACTGCATACAGAAATACAATGCTATATACCTTACCTTTGGCACTGGTGGTCCCAGCGTGACAAGCACTTGGTATTAATGGATCAGCAAATTCAAACGCAATTCTTCCAAATATCCCATTTGTTTGAGTGTGAAGGAGCAGTATCCTATTTTCCTGACAGAATAGCGATATTTCCGAATTGAACTCTGTAAGTACAACGATTTGATGCTCTCGCAAAATTTCCCATTTGAGTTTTTCCGTGTCCGTCCGGACAGTCAAGTTGACTCCCGAGTAGGAGATAGATTCAAATACTTCTGTTGGAGTCAAATACTTCTGTGAGGATAGACGAGAGCTTTGAATTTTCAAGTCGTTATAAAAGGTAAGATTTCGTACACCTCCTGCACATAAATTGTGGAGAGGTGATTCAAAATTATTTGGCTTAATTTAAAACATTTTATTTAAAAAATTGTGTGTGTACTATACTGCTTTATTCACTGTGCTAAAAAGTTGACCTTTAAATTATGTACCTACCTTGAATCAGTCCCTTTGCCACTTGGACCCCAAGACTACCCAGACCAAAAATAAGGACTTTTAAATTTAAAATGTCCTTTTGTACGTGTTCCCCTTGGACACTACCGTCGCTATCGCAGTCAGCATCCAAATCCATTTTGGACTTGCCTTCTTGGGGATTTTCTGAGGTAGCTATGTCATCAAAATCTGTGCCGGTTGTTAACTTGGCTTCGTCTTGCATAGCAACTAGTTAAAGGAATTAATTGTAAATGTACGTTAACATTTTAAATTTTGCTTTTGACAATTTCCCATAATGCAAATTTAGATATATTTGTATTAAGTAATAAAATGGTAGGTAATACATTTGCTATTTTCATAGTATTTTGCTTAATGCCTTATGTATTTGCTTAAATTTGCTAAAAGCTTATGCCAGTATTAGTACTAGATGCTAATATGCTAATATAAATTAATTTTAACAAAATGCAGAGTTATTAAAATGTGTGTGGTGTGTACTGTACCTTCCATAATTGAATTCGAGTATATTACTAACTATATATTTTAGTATATCCACTTTTTGTAGATTATGGTTCAAGTTTAACCAACTCTATACTTCATGTAACTTACTCGCACTTGTAGCACTGCATAAGACTGACTGAATGCAGTAGTAATTGGCTTCGGCTATGGGACGAGACACTGGGAGTTTTGGAATGGCAAGAGTTAAGCATTAAATTTATTATGTTATCTAATAATTTAGCTGTCAGATAATAACAATTATTTGGTTTGCATTTCTCTGGAACACAGTGTGCCAAACAACTAATTTAATGATTAATACGCTATATAAAAGCTTCCATTACAGCGTAATAGGTGGGGTGCTTGTCATTGTTTTTGTAAACCGCATACACCGTAAGTACAGTAATGCTCCAATTAGAAGCCCGGTCTCCAATTAAGGCTGATCTGTAGAAGCGCTCTTTAAAAATTAATTTTTTCATCGAATTATTTATATTTTTTATTATGGAAAGTTATCTACGCTCCAAAACAATTCTAAAAGTCTATATTTCATTTTTCATTGGGACATACTGTGTGTGGATAGCGTCAATTTGTCAATTATTACTGTATATAGTGTAGTGTGCTTTCTCAAGAAATATTATAACCAGGGTTAATAGTACCGAAATATGTATGTAGCAGTCGAAGAAAATAATTTTATTAGCAATAACGCATTAGTATGAGCTAAAATTCATCTTGGACATTTTGTTCTGTCTGTATAATCAACAAGTATAAATACATACTGTTTTATAAATAAATATATTTAAAATATAAGCTACACATCGTCAGCGAAGAGGCAAATCTGACTATCTCCTTTTGGTGCTAAAAGCGAAACTGACTATTACCATTTTTTGCTAAAAGCGAAAATGACTATCTCCATTTTTCACAAAATACTTTAAAAAGGAGGCAAAAAAACTAAATGTGCGAATGCAGCATGTTATAAAATAAAGCATACTTTTTTGTTGAGGGGTCGTCCATAAATGACGTCGCAAAACTTATTGCTCTTTAAGAACCCACCTACTCTCATTATAACAGCTCAACTATAACAATGCGTGTCATAAATACCAGGCATGACCCACACACGCTAAGTGTGGCGTCATTTATAGACAACTCATTATAAATATTACAAACTTAAATTTTTAGCCATTGATTTTATCATTAGCTATCAGTAATCTAAACCTAAACCAATGTGTCAACCTTTCACTGACTGAGCTCAGCGTTAACGTTCAAATTTTCAGATTCGGGTTTTCCACTTTACAAGTTTTTAATGTTCCTGCCGGCGGTTTTCTAGCGACTACTGCTTTCTGTATGTCAGGAAACTGCACGGTTCGCACATTGATTCAATATAATCATTAACTAATGACTTAGAACAAATATTTTGTAATAATAAAACTTCTTGCGATAGCTAAGCTTTTATAAATGGAGGTAACAAAAAGACAAACAAAAATTTTTGTGACGTCATTTATGGACCACCCCTAAACAAAAACGTCTCCTCCATAACATACTGCATTGGTGCATATAGTTTTTGTGCCTTCTTTTAATGATACTACGAGAAAAATGGAGATAGTCATTTTCGCTTTTAGCAAAAACTGGTAATAGTCAGTTTCGCTTTTAGCACCAAAAGGAGATAGTCAGATTTGCCTCTTTGCTGACGACAAATATTTCCATTATTGAAAATTAAATTCTTTGAATATTATTAACATGAAGCATATAGATATAGTAAAAGTATGATTACGTTGTTGTAACATTGTGATATGCTTCATTTGCATTTAAAATGTATTACTTGAACCTTTTTGGTAGAAGGTACAAATCGTGTGTGAAAAATCAAAATGACCTATATCGACTTTTAGCTAAAAATAGTATCCATTATCTACAACAATTTTGAAATATGTCTTGTACGCATTTGAATACAGCATTTTGCAATTTAAAAAAAAATGTAAATAGAACATTATAAACTTAAAAAAAAACAAGTTATGTAGAACAACGTGCGATTGTCAAAAACTTGTAGGTATAAGTATATAGAACATTTTGAACTTTTCAAAAACATGTACATAGAACATTTTGAACTTTTCAAAAACATGCACATAGAACATTTTGAGCTTTTCAAAAACATGTACATAGAACATTTTGAACTTTTCAAAAACATGTATATCGAACATTTTCAACTTTTCAAAAACATGTAAATGGAACATATTGAACTTATCAAAAGCATTTATATGGAAAATTTTGAACTTTTCCAAAACATGTATAAAGAACATTTTGAACTTTTCCAAAGCATGTATATAGAACATTTTACGCATGTCAAAAACTCCTTATTATCATTTTCAGCATGTTTCTCATGTTGTTTTTATGCCATAGCTCATTTTGATTGTAGTTTAAATTGGATATGGGTCATTTTGGTTCTTAAAACACGATAATATGTAACTGCTAAAACACCGAAAGAAAGATATTGACTATTAAACTATTAACTACTGTCTACTGGATGTCGGCTCATAAATACAGCAGTAGGCATCCTTGTAAATACGTTCAAGAATGCGACCCGGACACGCTGTGTGGCTCTCACCTCCTCTATGACTGTTTTCTGCATTACTTAAAATATTCTCAGCATCTTCTATTTTAGTTATCTAGAAAATAAAGCAAAAAAATGTACGAGATTATAATACAGAAAAGTGTGCTTTAAAAAATAATTAGCCGTTATACGTTATACTACATTGTGCTACAATTACAAACGTAAAACAACAATTATTACGATATTAGAATGAATGTAGCGTCAATATTAAAGATAACAAAGAAAATATAAAGTAATTTTGAAAATTTTTACCTCTGTCCCCATGGAGTCAAAGTAAAGCCAATCTTGGTTGAACTTGACGAATGTTGTGTAGTGAGAATGTGCGAAGCAAATCACTGCCATCAATTTCATTTTCGAGCCTTCCTTTTGTGACCTGTTTTGAAAGGAGCTGGTTTTACCAAATTCCCGTGTAACATTTTGACTGTAGTGATTCTCATCATAGTCTAAATAAAACAAATAATATGTACGTAAAATAATTGCACGAATTTCCAAGAATATTTAAGTTCAAAACGTTCATACGTAGATATAGGAATAATGGGGTAAATAATTTAGACACCTTCAAGAACTTCCCGTAGGTCAATTTCAAGACTTGGAATAATTCTCTCGAAACCGACAAGCTCCCCGTTTTTTCGAGGCATCATTATTAGGAGAGCAGGTTTCGGGACTGAGGTTAATTTCAAATCCCCGTCTCCCTCCATACTTGCAATGAAGAGATCTTGGACTGAGGCGACTCTGCCTCGAATTCTATTTGAAGGTACAACAATTTGGTGAATGAAATTTGTGGTCCCTGCATTGTAGGTGATGAAGTGAGGGAGACGGAGAACTTTGCCAAATAGAAGGGACATGAATTCTTCTGCGTCTATATAGTAATTAAAAATATAATAATATAATATTGTTGGGCCGGGTTATGAATACGTTTCTTAAGGTAATAAATATGATATATCATAATATGGTTTTTAAAACATGTAATTTAGAAGATTTGTTTTCAAAAAATGTAGATAAGACATTTTGTTCGTTTCAAAAAAGTCTAAAATAAAACACTTTATATTTTTTAAACAATTGTAAATGTAACATTTTGCATTGCTTCAAAAAACATGTAAATGTAATATCTTGCATTTTTTTAAAACGTTTACATAGACCACTTTATACTTTTCGAAAACGTCTATAATAAAACATTTTGCATTTCTACAAACACGTGTAAATATAACACTATAAAGTTTTCAAAAACGTCTAAATAAAACATTTTACAATTTTTAAAAGCATGTACCTACATAAATATAATATATTGCAATAACAGAAGAAAAAATCTTAATTAACTTTTCCCTCATATAATTAGGTTTTTGTATGACATAATATTAAATTGTAGCTAAATTAGCTCATTTCAATTCTATCGCGCCGTTTTGATTCATCAAATCAGTCATTTAATACTGTCAATGTAATATATAATTATTTATTATTATTATTTATTACCCATGAATGATCCCAAAAGCTTAGGGGTACAATGTCCTTCGGAAACTAATTTCTTCCGAAATCCCATCACAACTCTCCCTGAAACAAAATAATTTTCACGTAGTGGCCCCACAATTTGAACTTCCAAGTAGCGTTTTATTTCCTGAGAAAAATCTTCATCGCTCTCCCTTGTCTTGAGGACAGCACTATCAAATATGCTCGTACCAAAAAATAGTGCAGCAAATGTCGAGTCTAAATAGCTGGAATTTTTCAGTCCTTGAATCCCTTTGGGGTGGCCCACTATGTGAGTTAGGATGATCATTACATAAATGCATAACAAACATTATTGTGTCATCAAAAAGTTGAGTAGTTTATTTTAGAATAAGCTCCTTATTGATATTTTATCAATTTTAATATTTATGGAAACAAAATACTCTACAAATAATTTAAAAAACAAAACTGGGAAACAAAATAAGATTTTTAGAGTTCTAGTATTTAAAACTGTGATAAGAATTGAATTATAATATCGTCGGGTAAGAACCAAAATGACCCATATCCATTTTTAGCTAAAAATAATATCCACTATCTACCAGAATACTGAAATATGTCTTGAAAGCATTTACATAGAATGTTTTGCACTTTAAAAAAATATGTAAATAGAACATTTTACAATTTTTAAAAGCATGAAACTAGAACATCTTATGAGATAGCTCATTTTGACTGTGGCTTAAATTGGATATGGGTCATTTTGGTTCTTCACAGACGATATACAAGTGAGTAAAACCAATTATTTACTAACCAAAAGCTAGTTCCGATTCTAAATTATCAACAGAGGTTAAGCCATAATTTCGGACACTTGAAGTAATTGAATCTTCCCTCGGAAGAAGTTGCTCATTGTTGGCTGCATCGTGTCAAAAATAATAACGCTCTCAATTAGAATTTTCCATTTTAAATTTTGGTAAAAATAAAATTACAAAAAAATGGAATGAAGAAAAAACTAACCAAAAGCTAGACTCGAAGTTCTACTCATAGAAATCAAACTCCGATTTTGGGGTCTTGCACTCACAGCTTCCCGCGGCAGGAGGTCAGTGTTGGCTGAATTGTTTTAAACATGAGAAATAAAAATAATAGAAATCTTGTTCAACTAACAAAATTCATCTAGTTAACTAATCTCATGAAAATATATTATGTAACGTTAAAATTTATATTTACTCACCCAAAATTTCGCTTAAGTCATCTATGCATGGAGCGCCGGTGATAAAGCTCTGCTGCTGCTCTGGCTCTGACTCTTGACGGGATGGGGGTGCTAAGCATAGACGGGGACGAGCTACGGGTGGGGGAGGAAGTTGTTCCATCTTTTGCAGAGAACACGAATGTGAAGGCATTTTTTGCATTTTTCAATTCAATTTTTAAAATTGTCGCCGTCAAAACGGCTCGATGGGACAAGTTGTAATTGATTCAGAATCATGTAAAGATCAATTTGTGCTAAGTCACTTTTAGCCGTTTTGACGGCGACAATCGGAATAACGGTTTAACCGAGCCGGGTATTACTGCCTAAATAGTATGTATATACATATAGCCGCACTGCCGTACGCACGTGTGTACGTCCGCATCAAAAAATAGTCCCTACTTAAAATTACTTTTCTCTCTTCGTATTCGCTCGAATTTCCCACTTTAAAAAATGAACATACTAGTACCAATGGAACTCAACGCTCTATGAGTGTTGTTTAATGAGATTCTGGAAAACACCGTCAGAATGCAGACCCAGCATTTATAAAGAACGATGCCACCAAGCTGCTGCTTTCAGTGTATAATATACGACCACCTCACAGTTCTGCTTTCATTTCTGGAATCAACTGGAATGAGACAAAGAGAGAGTAAAACTGAGGAGAGTGAGATGTACTCCACATCAATTTATTCGTACTTCAGTTATTTTAGCAATTATGTAGGGGATAGTCCACAAATGACGTCATAAAAAAACTCAATTTTTACGACCCTGTGCCCTGTGACGCCCCTAGTCATCACATTTACCATTGCGTGTAAATGGCTATGTCTTCGACATGAAATGTCATCAGACCCAATAAACCTGCGGATGACGTCAATTTTGGACGCCCCTTAAAGTCCGTAGACACACAATCGGTTTTTGTTGTTTTGTTCCTGAGAAAAGAAATGAGCCATATTTATTCATTTTGTAGGGATTTTTTTGATGCTGTTGTAATTTCCTCTATGCCTTTTAAATGTAGATTTGAATAAAAAAACTGGCTTTTTAGATTGGTAGAAAAGTTCGATCGGCCTGTGAATAGCTCCTAAAAGGAACGTAATCGACTGTACTTACTGCATGGGAGCTGAAGTGTTTGCACGAATTATTGAGTATCATTATCAGCAAATTATCCAAGGTTGCTATCAAACTCAAGTGTCATGCTACTGTATGTAAAACGTAACCCCTGTCCCTGCGTAACTCTCAGTCAGCAGGTAAAACTAAATACATTTTAGCATTCCTTCACTTGATTAATACATATAAATAAATGCATTTAGTGAAGGTCTAGGGAATTTAAAGGCAATTTATTACAAATGATAACCTATGCGAAAGTCAAAACTCAAATACTTCGCAGCATTGAACTCACCTCTTCGTACCAAATATCATATTATATCTAAAAGTTTTCTATGGTTTGAGTTATTTCCCAATCAAAAGTGTTCATCGTGATTATATCATTTAATAAATATATTGCATTCTACTGTTTTGGACCATTTGGAGAAGTTGCTATGTGACAATAACTATCCATCGTGACCATTTCATTATACCGCAGCCACAACTAAACGATATGAGAAAAAGTGTGGGAATTTCAAAAACACTATAGGTTTGTTTGATGTGTGTGTCGTGTGTGTTTGACTTTTTAAATTTCAACAATGTGTATCTCGCACTAAAATAATAATGTTTTGTCTATAGTTGTATTTAAGTATACAAAATAAAGCATGCAATTATTATTATTATTATTATTATTATTATTATTATTATCAAGCTTTCAGTGAATAGTCATATTAATCATTTCTTGCTGTAAGAACCTTTTTATTAATTAAAAATGTCTTCAATTTTTTAAACTTTGCACTTTATGTAGTTGACAACTCAGTACACACAGCAAAATTGGTTCAAGAAATTTCAGCTAAGAAAATAAAGCAGTCATATAGCAACAAGTGAAAGGGTTCGGAAAACTTTTAATTATGGGCACCAATGACCATGACCATGATGATGAGGGAAGTGGCCTTGCAGGTCAGAGTAATTCAATGAACTTGGATGGCCTGAAGGATGGGCTGGACGAGTCACTCTACTCCCGACAGCTCTACGTCCTGGGGAAGGATGCCATGCAACGAATGGCCAAGTCTGATGTACTCCTATCCGGAGTGGGTGGGCTGGGTGTGGAAATTGCCAAGAACATCGTACTAGGTAAATATAATGCATAGGTTCTTGAACTGCGCACTGAATTGCATTTTGTCCTGGTGTGACCCACATCATGACCGTAAATAAATACATTTTAAAAACGGCATAATATTGACCAAAATTCGTGGCTATTTCATTTAGGCGGAATTAAATCCCTCACACTGCACGATCCGAAGGCAGTTGAGTGGAAGGACCTGTCCTCACAGTACTACTTGACCGAGTCTGACATTGGCTCTAACCGTGCCCAAGTTTCTCTGGGACATTTCTCCAACTTAAACCCATATGTGAATGTCCAGCTCCTTCCAAATCCACTCACGGCAGAGATCCTGTCCAACTACGATGTCCTGGTTCTCACGGAGGTGGAGGGCACAAGTCCAGAGGTCCTTTCGAAACTCACAGATTTTTGCCACCAAAATGGTGTAGCACTCGTTCTCGCCCAAACTAATGGTGTCTTCGGCCGAATTTTCTGTGACATGGGGGAGGACTTTGTAATCTTGGACAGTAATGGGAAGGAGCCGCTCACCAGATTTGTAGCTAATGTGACGAAGGGGGCGGAGGCCGTCGTGACTTGTACTGAGAGACACAAGTTCTGTAGTGGGGACTATGTTATCTTCAGCGAAGTGGCAGGAATGGTCGAAATGAATACGATGGAGCCGGTCAAGGTCTCCGTCACTGGACCTTTCTCGTTTTCTGTGGGGGTGGACACAACAGGTGTACTTTTATATCGTCAATCGTCACTACCTTATAAAAAAGAACAGTAATAATACACTGCTATAATAATGTAAAATCCTGAACAGAGTTTGGGGACTACCTCCGTGATGGCACGGTGACGCAAGTCAAAATCCCGAAAAAAGTATCGTACAAATCCTATCGTGACTCGGTGAAGACTCCAAAAATGATAAATTGTACTAATTATGCCAAAATGGACCATCCAGCCACACTCCACGTTGCATATGAAGCTCTGAATAAGTTTATCCTGGAACAGGGGCGATACCCCAGATCATGGGATGAAGATGATGCAAATACTTTTGTTGCACTCGCTCAAAAATGTACAGTTGCCGGAACCGTAACCGGGACTGGTTTAAAAACAGAATTATTGAAACAATTTTCTTTTACGGCTAGGGGCAACGTTGCCCCATTCAATGGGGTCATTGGTGGTATTGTAGCTCAAGAGGTAGGTACCTTCAATTTGGGAAATTTTTTCAAAACCTTGTAGCCAAACTATTTCCTATAGTATAATTTATTTGACCCTAATTGTTCATACAGGTAATGAAAGCTTGCAGTGGAAAGTTTAGCCCGATTAATCAGTGGCTCTACTTTGATGCTGTTGAGTGCCTACCTGACGACAGTCCATCTGACAAATCTGACTTTGAGGCAAGGCGGAGTCGCTATGATGGGCAGACTGCGGTATTTGGAAATTCTTTCCAAAATAAACTAGCTCAGCAACACTGGTTTATTGTGGGGGCTGGCGCCATAGGTAACATTTCCAACCCATATTTAAAGAACAATGTGTAACATTGTTATTCGTAATTATTATGCACGACTGTATACCAATGAATACGAATTGTATTTAAGGCTGCGAGCTCCTCAAGAATTTTGGAATGATGGGTATTGGCCATTTGACAGTGACGGACATGGACTTTATTGAGAAGTCAAATCTGAATCGGCAATTTCTTTTTCGCCCTGAGAGTGTGGGTCAGAGCAAGGCACTCACTGCCAAGGCTGCCATTACCAAAATGAACCCGCTCATTTCAATAGAAGCTCACGAAAATCGTGTGGGAACCAGCTCAGAGGGTGTGTATGGGGAGGAATTTTACGGGGGCTTAAATGGGGTGGCAAATGCGCTGGACAATGTGGAAGCCCGTCTATACATGGACCGGCAATGTATTTACTATCGACTGCCACTGCTGGAGAGTGGCACTCTGGGGACGAAAGGCAATGTACAAGTGAGAAACGACAGTTGAATGAATTCATAGACTTCTATCAATTTCTTCAAAATTCCGCTGATTAATTTTTATTTTTTATTTTCTAAATTTCTCATTTGACAGGTTGTCCTCCCATTTGTAACGGAGTCCTATGGCTCAGTGCAAGAGCCTCCAAAGGACGAGATTCCGCTATGTACACTCAAGAGCTTCCCAAATTCTATCGAACACACACTACAGTGGGCTCGTGATCTGTTCCAGGGACTTTTTACACAACCTTTTGAAAATGCTGTTTCCTTCCCTAAGGATCCAGGGTAAGTTTCGCACTTTTTTAAAACATATATTCTAAACAAAATGCGTTATTAATTCCCTACTTATATAAAATTATCAAAATTTTAATACTTCCTGCACCAGTAATTCACTCAAAAATAAAATATTCACTCTAGATACTAATCTGCATTTAATGTATAGTAATATTAATGCATTAAAAAACAGATTCTTAGAGAAACTTCTCCAACTCCCTGGGGACCAATCATACGATGCACTAAAGTCCCTCTACTCAGTTCTTCATCAAGACCGACCGCTCACTTTTGAAGACTGTGTCACCTGGGCTCGATCTCAATGGGAAGAACATTTTCGAAATCAGATTCTTCAGCTTCTCTTCAATTTCCCGCCGGACACAAAAACATCCTCTGGCCTCCTATTTTGGCAAGCCCCTAAGCGCTGTCCTCAGCCTTTGGAATTCTCTTCTCAAAATAATAGTGAGTTGGCCCTGGATTTTGTTTTCACAGCCGCCAATTTAAGGGCGGATTGTTACGGAATTAAGCGGGAGATTCGAAGTAGAGTGAAGGAAATACTAGGGACTGTCCAAGTTCCTCCATTCACACCTCAAGCCGGGGTCACTATTGCTATTACGGAGGACCAGGCTGCAGCTGATCTAACCGCAACTTCTGTTGACATTGCTCTGAAGCGGGAAATGGTAGATCAAATTCGTGGGTTGGACTGCACGGTAAATATTTTTACTGCATTAAATTTTTATAAAAATTTTGCATTAAAAAAACATTAAAATGCATCAACATGCATTAAACATTAAACAGCGTTAAAAGTCATTATAGGCATTATCAAGCTTTAAACTGCATTAACAAGCTATGAAAGCAATAATGTGTGTTTTTGAAAAAGCATTAAAATTCATTAGAATTCATTATAAGTGCATTAAAAGCAATAAAGTGCTATAAATTGCATTAAAAACATTAAAATTCATTATAGTGAATTAAAAACTGCATAATTTTTAGTTGAGGAAATTCTAATTAATTTTCTTTTTCCAAAACCAGGGACTTCAAATAACTCCATTAGAATTCGAAAAGGACGACGATTCCAATCTGCACGTGGACTTTGTAGTAGCTTGCTCAAACTCTCGGGCCACCAACTACGGTATTAAGCCGGCTGACAAGCTCAAGTCGAAATTAATAGCAGGGAAAATCATCCCTGCGATTGCGACCACGACCAGCGTCGTTGCTGGGTTTGTGGGACTGGAGCTGCTCAAAATTGTGCAGGGATTTGACAGCATTGAGAAGTACAGTAGTGTCTACCTTAACTTGGCCATACCGCGACTCATGATGACACAGCCCGTCTCCGCCCCTGTGAATATTTATAATGGTGTCAGATGGACATTATGGGATAGAATTGACGTAAACATTTTTCGCTGGTGAAGGATCAAATCCGTTAACTTCCAGTGGTATTGTTAAGGAAGTTAACGGATTTGATCATTCACCGACGTTTTATGAAATACAACCAATATTTAAATACTAGGGGGAAACCCGATGAAATGTAATGGTCGTTGTAAAGTTCTAAAACACCAAAATTGTGACGGTTACCATAGAAATGATACAAAATTGTGACGGTAACCGTAGAAATAATTACAATTTTATATTATTTTTATAGTAACCGTCACAATTTTGGTGTTTTAGAACTTTACAACGACCATTACATTTTATCAGGTTTCCCCCTACTGTCTTTGTCTTTAACAGTTTATACTCGCAAAAGTGATTATAAGTCATACTAATTTATTTCAGTTGTAACCATTACAGTAATACTTATGATTAATTAATATTCTGTCCTTTTTTATGTTAAAAATTTAAAGGTTCAGGGTGAAATTACTATTGGAGGTTTAATTGACTTATTCGCAAATGAACACAACTTAGAAGTTACTATGATCAGTCAGCATCAAGGGGCTTCAATGCTGTACTTGTTCTGCATGTCGCCGCAACTAAAGGAGGAGACGCTTCCCTTGAAAATGACCGAGGTTAACGTTTAATTAATTTCATATTTACAATCACAAAATCAAATATTTATTATACATATTTTTTCTCGTTTTGAAATTTACATTTTTGTCTTAAATTATTTCCAAATAATATGTTCTTTTCTATAATCGGCTACAGGCTGTCAAGCTGGTCACGGGGAAGGAAGTTGGAGTAAATGTGTCCACACTCATTTTTGAGGTTTGCTGTAATGACCTGGAGACTGGGGAAGACGTCAAGATGCCAAACATCCGATATTTAATTCATCAAATAAAATAATCATCATCCATATTATATGTGTTCCAATTAAGTGATATACATAGTGGAAAAGAGCAATGCAATATAGACATTTACTCATTTTTGTACATTCCATATATTTTAAAAACTTTTGGCTGTACAGTAAAGACTTTTTGAAATAAAACTAATTATATACGTCTGCATTCTCTGCATATTTAACAAGTATACCTGCACGTTAAATTCCAAATTCGGTTACTAAAAATCATAAAACTAAACATAAAATGTTCATTAGCTTGTGACATTTTACAGGGGATAATCTTTTTCGATCAGACAGGTGAATCTAATGATCAGACACAGACATCTAACCGTCAGACAGAATGAATTTATTTTGCAGACAAATTTTCACGATTTGCAGACACGTTTCAGCGACAACGTATCAAAAAAAATTTATTTTTCAGACAATAATTGTGGTGATTTTAATTATTTATTGCTTAATGTTAAAAGTAATCAAGCTGTGTCGCAGTAAGTAATTGATAAAATAAATGAATAATAAAGTATACACAAGTATAGGAATAAATCAACGAGGAAAACAAAAATTTTAGAATAAATCAATGAAAAAAAGTTGAAATGTAATAAGTATTAAAGATCAGAGTAAATCAGATGTTAGTTATTGTCGAGACTAAGGATTCTCTTGTGTGGGTTCCCTGGATCTCCCTAGTGCAACCTTTGCTGGTCTTCCTCGTTTGAGTTTTGCAGCTATAGGTAAATCGATGGCTTTGTTGGAGAAGAAATGAAGATTCTTGTGAACTTGAAAGTCCGTAAATGTGTTTGCACACGAGTTTTTCGTTGAAACTAACCCCAGAACAAGAAGATGCTTTTCAATTTTTCACGTTAAAAGCTATCTTATGAAATGAGAAAAAATTTTCCTTGAAATTTTAAACTGCGTGTAAGCTTTAGCCTCTATAGCAAGAACTGCAGCTGTCGATACATTCGGATCATCTAAAGCACCCACGTACACAAGTGTAATATCTTCGTTGATCTCATCTTGTTAGTAGGATGTGAGTGCTTCATGCCAGTTAAAGGCATTATTCTCAATTTGAAGTACATATTTTGCCTCAGTTGCAAATTTTTACAGGGGAACCAACAAAAGGTTGGAACAACACAGCTCATTGTAGTCTGACGTCATTCAAGTTTATCAATACTTTTTCCTTTTGAAATTATTCACCTAATGGCTTCATTAGTTTTATAATTTAATTAATGTGTTTGTTTATTAGGCTGATAAGAAAATGCAAAGTTCCTAAATAATTGTCTGAAGTAAAAATTATTATAATACCCCAAATTTTGTCTGAATATGAAATTAAATTTGTCTGCAAATTCATTAAATTTTTCGTCTGCCAAAACAATTTTTTCTGTCTAAAGCGTTAAAATACCACCCATTTTACAGTGTGATAGAATGAAGGTCCCCGCCGGCCGTACAGCAGGACTTTGTGCGCCTCAGCGCCTCCAATAAAATTAATTATGAAACAGGATATTATATTAGGTTATTACTATTTTTAATTATGCATATATATTGATATTCAATTAAACTGACGTTTTCAAAAGTTTAATGATGCACCTCACCTTCACTTAAGTCAAGTATATCTATACGGAAATTCCACGTGGCGTCAGTTTACTTTATTACCTTTTATGGCGAAAAAAGTAACGATTAAAATTAAATTGAACATTAGACCCATTAAATCACGTAGCCTTGAAAAATGTCAGGCAAAATCCCTGGCTACACATTTTTGGTTGTCCTAAAATACCATCAAGTCGATTGTTCTTTCAATTAAAGTAATAAATTACAATCTTCAATGAAAAAACTGAACGAGATTGCTTAAGGACGCTCATCAATTACTGTCATATTGCGTCCCAAAATTTGTTTTTTATTTTACACAGTTCCTGAGAAATCCACGATTATAGAAGTAGGAGTTTAATCCTTTGTATGTGCATTACATTGGCGTCATACAATTAATCCAGGGACAGTAAATTCGCTCAAGGTCAACGTCGTGTTCGTTTGAAGTACATTCGTGCATAAAATCAGTTGCTATACCTGTAGTCGAACCCAGCAGGTGTTAAATTGAAGTAGCTGTATTTGTACAGATTTTTGGTCTTGCTAAAGTTCAATTAGAAGCTTACAATGCTCAAGTGTAAAGTATGTCAACATTGTCAACCCTGTATTTTCTTGAGGCTTATATGGAGACTCAACAGATTACAATAAAAGTAATTGCGGACATAGTTCATTAAGTTGAACTACGTATGTAACAAAGTTCAGGTGGTTACATGCATGATGGGTGACATGACATGCCTACTTGAAATTGGAGTCAACAAATGACATCATTTCAAAGTGTTCATCTCAAGTAGTTTGTTTGCGGACTCAATAAATATAATTACGTGCACGCTATATGTGGCCCATTTTCGGAGAAATGACTGATTAGAATATTATGTACTTAACTGAGGTTATGATTTATGAGCAACTGTAGTTCATAGTTATGCTTTTAATATTGACATATTATATTTAGTACATTGCAAAATAAAAAAGCTTAAACTTTTAACAATAATTCCAGTAAATGTACCTAGATGTCAAAAGAGTAGTGACTTCTTTAATTGTGCTTTCGTGCTATTAAATATAATTTCTTTAACGAAATAATTCTGATCTCTACAAAATTGATTAGACTGCATAGTTAATTATGTATAGAAATTTTACTAATAAACTTTTCCTGGATGATGTATGCAACCAAATTCTCCTAATCATGTTTTTCCAAGTGAGTTTAGTGTAAGGAAGGTCTCCTGTAGTCCTAAAAACCAAATCTATAATATGCTTAAAAAGTATCTACGTTAAGTTGAGTTTATTTGTTGCCACGCTATATAAACGCGATAAAAATAGTATAATCATATATTATCCATTATCTATCCTTGCAAACACGAGCATATTATACCCAAATACAGACACTGTTTGTTTGTAAGCGAATACTTTTAATATTATTATAACATATTATGCAAGTACATAATTTATTATGTCAGTCCTTTCATTTTAACGTACCTACCTAGTTGCTACTCGTGAATACTAGTGTGTTTTTATTACCAGCACCTAGATGTGTATATGTGAGAGCAATTAATCCACTTTTCTAGCGGTTCACAAACAACTGCCCAGCTCCCAGAGTTACAACGAGTTTCTTTATAGTATTGCTTATTTCTGTAAAGAATAGTTGCGAACTGACACTATTAAATTCAAAAAATCTGAAAGCAGAATTTAATGTGAAGTGACGTGACCAATCACTTTTGATACAAGAAGAGTGGACACAAAGTTGCGGAATATCTCTTTGGGATAAGTTGACTTCAAGGAATATTTTAACTTCCATTATTAGATCCCGCGCGTCATTGTACAAACGGGCAAGGTCAAATAATCTTGAATCAATAAGCCTGCTTAATCACTCGCCCCGCCCCTCCTCTCCTTGATATTCCTAAATCTTCCGCAGTATTGAAATACCCTGTAAATACATTGTTTTATTAATAATTTTAATTTTATAAATTAGACTATAATAATTAGCCTAATAAGGAAGAAGACCCGGGGCCAGTGAACATCACTAAAATGTTGCCTCCTCTCAGTGATCCAGAAAAAGCAAGTGGTACGTATATTTTTCTTCAATGTTTTCTATGTTCTGATTATATGTGCAGGATTGCTGTCTAAGGATTATACTGTAACTTGTAAGTAACCCACATTTTTTGTAGGAACTACGAGAGGTATTTCATCGTTTCGTGAGGTTCCAAGCCACGAAGAAAACATATTATTTGCAATATTTGCTTGTACTTCCACTTTTGACACTGCTCTTCAACACCAAGACCACGATAGTCCCTTTCATAAAACTTGTAAACCAATGCTTGAGTCAATTGTACAACAACTGAGGAGTAGCAAGTGTGTTGGACTTGCTGACATTACAAAATTGCATGAGGAGTTGGCAAAAGTTAGGCAAATTGACGGTAATGAATTAAAATTAAATACCAAAAACTTTGTCTACTGTAAACAATCCCAAAACTAACACATTGAATTCTACGCATTTAATTTTTTGTGTTATCTACAGATCCAGATGTGTTCATATACACATTTTTTAGATCAGCCTTGAATATGTCACAATTTTTACAGTACTCGAATAATGCAAAGGAGTACGTACATACACTGCATTTACCTGAAACGCGTAACTCTCAACCCCCGACAATCCAGGATCTATTGAACTTCAGCACTGAATTTGACGAGTTGCCAAAGCTGAAGCTTCGACCACATCCTGCGTTGATAATTAAGCTACCCCGTGACCGTGATGGCAGTAGTCCCCAAGGCTATCGAACAATCATTCCGAACCTGAGAATCAGTATTACTAACATTATGGATCGCACAGGTCATTTAAAATTCAATTATTTTCTAAACTGACTTTATGTGGTTTAGTTGCATGCAAAAATGTCAATAAATTCTAATTAAGCCATGTGTTTAGGAATTTAAGTTTTTGAGCGTTGAGCTAGAGTGGTTCTAGTACAACATTTAAAATCTTATAAGTAATATCTACCGTTCACAGTTTTTGATAAATAACTGTTACTAATTAGGTAGGATACATTCCTTAAGCTTTAAAGAAGTAAGCTGTAGTAGCAGTAAATAGTGCAGCCCGTATTTTCGACGCTTGCAGAAAGTTTAAACGCTTCTGACAATTAGAAAGTAAAACATCTTTACATAGGTACATTAAAAATCATCTAAAAATCTTGGTAAACGGATATTTTCTACCCGGACTTTTCCTATCCATTTGATTTCTACACGGACTTTCCCTACCCGGACTTTTCCTGCCCATGACCAAACCTAGCCAACCTAGGAATTTTCTTACCCAAGACTATATGTAGAAATAAAATACAAACACAACTATTTATGAGTGTACCGCAGTAACACGGCAGCTTCAAACGAGTTTATTAAATTATATTACTAGACATAATGTATACTTAATTGTGAATAAGTTAAATAATATAAATGTAGTATATTTATTTGAAAACGATAGTGAAGGCTACATTAAAAAGTATTAGTATAATACACAGCATGGAAAAAAGTCACAAATGTGCATTTTTAGTCTGGCTATATTACTCAATAGTAGTGACAACTGGCAATACCCCTATGATTGAATAACATGATGATAATAACTGACTTTTTCATTGAATATCTTGCCCTTAAAATTTTACTCTAAATAAAATAAAATTGTAAATAACTTTCGCTTAAAAGGGAAATTCGTTAAATGGTTATACGGGATTTTGGCTAAACGGGACTACAAAAGTCGGTCCGCACTCAGGTCCTTTATAAAAGATTTTGATAGTATTAGCAATTGCTACAGTAATAAAGTAGAAAACATTTTACTAGCAAGTCTTATTTAAAACTTACGTAAATAACCTCCATCTTATAATAAAATACAAAAGTTGTGGGCATACCTTCGCGCGATCTGTAGTTTAGTTCATTTGTACATGGGTAGGAAAAGTCCTAGGTTTGGTCGTGGGTAGGAAAAGTCCGGGTAGGAAAAGTCCTAAAACCAAAAATCTTTCATTCGAGAGATACAAATTTCGTCATTCAAGTTAAAATTAGGTACCTAACTAAATAGCGTTAAGTTTTATTCTACAAACTGTATCTAATTTAACTGCATTCGTAAAAACGAATTTAAGACAGTACGAATTGTAAGCGGTTACTACTACTAAGCGCAGATGCTATAGTTTTAAGCAGATGTTAATGCAATGTGCTTAGTTATTTAAAGAATATCTTTGAAATCTTTGATTTTCCTAAACGTTTGTGACATATTATATTTACAGAAAGCAGGCGTGCTTGGGTGAGCGGTCAGGACTGCAGACTGTAACGAAATTTACAGCCTCAGACCTGGCTTCGATCCTCTGCCACTGCTAATCGTTTACGGCTCGGTGTTGTACGATAAACGTCACTGGATGGTTGATTGAATCCCAATCTCCTTCAGTGCTACTTAGTGACCACTATTTACTGTAGGGGCCTAGGCAATGGGACTCCTTTACTGTGGAGGAGGGGACGGGGATAGGTGAAAGGGTACAAAGGCCGAGACGATCTAACGTGGTAGCCTCCTATTTCCTCACCCACAGTGACTCGTTGAGTCTGGTTGTATGAACTTCGGTTGAATCGACCTAATGAATAAACTATTATTATTATATTATATATTATATTTACAGAAAGTAAAAAATGTGTGGTATGCAAGACACCGGCGACAATATTTTGTGTTTCATGTACAAATTTTGCTGCGTGTAATTCATGTAAATTGGATATAAAGGTAGCACATCTGAGTAAGTTTAAACATACTTTCATGGAAAGCAAAATAATACCAACAGAGTATAATCTGGACTTGATCTCTGTCGTTTGCCGTAATGGAATTAGATTTACTACACTAGTCAAGTGTGGTGCTGAAGATGCTTGGCTCCATTTTGATTCTACTATGCCTTCGGTAAGTAATTTTTGATCCCGTTCAGTACGCAGTTCTAATTATATATATCGATTTTATTTATAGATTTTGAACCCTTACAAATATAATAATGTTGAATAGATCAGTAAAATAACAGAGGGAAGTCGTATTTTAAGAACAGCGGAAAGCGTCCACGAGGATACAACGGTACTCAGTGTAACTATGAATTCCAATAAAACATTTCGCGATATCTTCACAGATGCTCTGTACTACATTTATGCACCTCACCTGTCAAATGAGACTAACAGCATGTGAGTTCAATGTGTAAAACTAGTTTAATTTACATATCAATTATTACTATCAACTCATAGTATAGGAAAGTCGCTTTACTGCTGTTATCACGTACTTAATTGAGGATCCATAAAGCATATTTAATATAAACGTTTCAGAGCTTCAACTGCAGTGCCTCAACCTCAACAGGAGCAGACCAATTTATCGGACTCCCTGCCTACCAGAAACATTGGTAATAATATTAAGCACAGATTATAACTACCGTTAAAGAACACAACTGATTAGTGCAACATGCTTTAAACGGTATACGGACATGGTCTACCTGTACGTTTTATTTCTGGATATATTACCCCCGGGCCGGGCATTATTTCTTTGGCATTATTTGTCCCGCGGATATTTTATTTCCAATCCTGAATTTAGGATACTGAAAAGCACATAGTATGAAGTGATGATTTAATTTTAATTAGCAAAAACAACTGTTGAAAAATCAATGAACCCTGAATTGAATCCAGCAGACAGTACTGTTACAGGAAACGGTGACAAACAGGAAACAGAAACACCTGAAGTATCTCCGTCAAGTGAAAATGCTAAAAAAGAAGAAGATTCTTCTAGTAAGTTTTAAACCTAACACATATCCCTTTCCGTATACACTATGCAGACACTTTCCTCTCGGATATTCTTTTTTAACACATTTTCCTTCCAGTAGTTGTATCAAAATTACATAACTAAAATAAAAGTGTAAAGAAATGTTCCTTACCAAAAACGTTTTATATGTATGCTCGTAGGCATTCTTAAAAATATGCTAGAGTCCGGGACACCAGAAGGTGCTATAGTGGTCAACACAAATTTTAGTTAGGAATAGTTACACTGTAATGTGTTAGACTGACGATGAGTTTACAATTTTCTGTGCTGCATATGTAACTTAGAAGTAGTTACGTGACTAACTGAATTAAAAAATAATGCAAAAAGCCAGGCTCGAACCCGCAACCTTCTAAATGGGTCTCTGTAACCACTGGCCTGAGACTAAAACAATTCATGTACAGTTGCAGCACTAATTTAGCTTAATATACACACACACACGGCTGCATAAACTCTTTATACGATTTTCGGTCAAGTGTAACATTATTTGGTGTAGGTATAATAACACACAGCGGTGTTTGACGTACCTATATAGCTAACATATTTCCTCACCTTTCACAATTTTTGAAATTGACTGGTAATCGCGTTGAAATTAACACCCAAATGTGTTAGCTCGACCTAACTGAAAGTTAGTCGAGCTCTTTTATAAGCGTGTATATTTAAAATAAATTCAAACTGTATTATTTAAAACTAATAACTTACGTCTTACTTAATTTATGAATTTTACACAATTTCAAGAAAGGCTATGAATCGTAGTAATTTTGAAAAACCTATAGAGTACGCTCAATTATTTTATTAATGTGATTTTGATACTAGGAGAAACGTGTAGTCAATAAATATATACCTGTTGGGAAAAAAATATGACAGGGAGGAACGTTAACTACAACTATTTTATTGGGCCAGTTGAATTAAATAATAGAAAATCAAATAATGCATCTTAAACGGACAACTTAAGAACGTTTATTTTCACATTTCATTGTAAAATTGCAGTATATGTATAACTTAATTTCACTTTAGAGGCAATTGAACAGAATCAAGTAAATGCTGAGCTCGTTGAGTCAAATCAAGATAGCTATGCCCAGACCAAACAGGAGAATTCTAAAGTTGCTGATGCTCAACTCGAATCAAGTATAAAAACAAACCTGGACTCATTTGGTGCGTCTAATACTCGTAAGCAATTTTAAGTTTTTTTTACAAAATATTCTTACAAATTAAAATAAAACTCACAAAGCTATATTCAATAATGAATAAAATTATTTTCACAATTTAAAACCCAAAAAACAGTACAATGTTATAACTTGTTGTAAAACATAAAATTCGATTAAAAATTGTAGTGTAAGATAATGATTTAATTAATATAGCTGCAATGACATCAACGGATATTAATGGAATTCGTGAGACGGCAACTAGATCAAGCAGTAAGGTTTCGGAAGCAGCTGTTTCGTTTAGTTCTACAAATCGTGGTGGATACTCTGGCTATCAAAATGAGGGTGTTGGAATCTACAAAAAAATCGCACATGAATTTGATCCCTTATCACAATCTCGCCACAGTTTCAGAAGTCCAAGTCCACATATTAATCGGACTACAAAGCCTTCGTATGGCTGGCAAATTAACTCAACTAATAGTCGTAATTATTTAAATACTTAATACTTCTAATTTCTAAACTTATGTATGTCGTCATAGGGATCTATTTGTGCTGAAGGAAAACATCTGAAATAATAATATAAAATCAAATCAAGAGCATGGGGATTTAAATGCTTTCCTATTTACAGATACAACTTCTAGCAGCAACCCTAACAGACAGGCTGCATTACATACGGCAGTGCCAAATATTCGGGAGGGTAGTCAAGTCCAAGTCCAAGTCCAAGTCAGGACTAGTAAGTCAAGCTATTGAGGCTTTTCTTCTAATTTTGATTGCAATATTTATATAAAAGACCTCTAAAAGATTGATTTCGATTCCCTGAAATATTTTAAAATAATTCCAGTTTCAAATAAATGAATAATAGTAGAATTATACGCAAATGACACGATGTTCTTCCCTTTTGTAGATGACAAACCCCAGCCGCTCTTGCCATATATAGAAGCAAAACATATTTCTAGTGTTTGCGGTAAAACTGAGTTATTAACTTATATTTAAGAAGCTTTTATCGATATAAAACTGTACACATTTTTAAAGACTTTTTTTGTGTTTTAGGAGCAAAGGGAATTAAATTACTTCGAAATTCTTGTTACTTGGACACTGCATTATTCTCATTTTTCTTTTGCACTAATGTACTGGATGACCTGGTCTACTCAATAAGAGAAGGTGACCAGCTGCTCACTAAACAACTCAAGTTTGATATTTGTGAAATCGTCAATTTGCTACGTTCAGACAAATTTGTTCCCGGGGAGGTTGTAATGCGACTTCGTGAGAAGCTTGTCCAAGAAGGAAAGTTTACTCCGAAACTGACGGGTGCATTTATGGGTTAGAACCTTACTTTTAAGATCACTGTACTTTGTCAGTACTGTTGACTGTATGTTAATAGGGTATATCTTTAAAGAATATCAAGTAATGTAACTCGTTTTATGAGTAATACATAATACTTAATTGTGACTTCATAGTGTTATTTTTAAATCTTAAGATCCCGAAGAATTCTTGTTTATACTGCTTCGAAAGGCACTTATAACCTTCCTCCATTCATTCAATTGAGCACGGGAGCCTCTGACTACCTCCACCAGATTTTCCTGCCAGTCTCACAGCTTAACGGCAAGAATGTAGCTACAGTCCAGGAACTTTTTGAGAAGAGCATGAGATATAATGGAAATCTGACATTTTTGAAAAGGCCAAATCCAGCCCTTATAATTCTCTTACCTAGATCAAACGGAAAACTCATTGGGCTTAAATATATTCTACCTAGCTTAACTCTGGACCTTACTCGTGTCATGAAAGGTTATTGACTATACGTATCATTATCTAGGCTAAACTAAAGGCTTTAGGCTTTAGACTTTACCTAAAAATTGTATTTTAATATCAACATGTATGGACGACCCCTTTCAGAATGAAATAACGAGTTCGGTTTCTTATTATTACCTTTCAGCTACTCGAAAATGTATTCAGTGTGAAAATAGAATTGCCACTTTTGCATGCTCAGAATGCGGCCCAGAGGGTATTGCTTCTTGTGAGCGTCTTGGTTGCCAAGAAGAAATAAAAAGAGTTCATCGATCGATCCCACACGCTCCTAACATTAGCCGCATTAATCAACCAGACCCTAATAAACATAAGATGAAGCTAATAGCAGTAGTTTGCGTGGCTACATTCCACTATACGACATATGTGAGGTGCGGCGATGAGTGGCTCTTCTTTGACTCAATGGTGCCCATTGTAAGTGGCTTATATATAAGTTGTAATTTAAATATTTGTCTCTCTTGTCATTTACACATTAAATTCTGTGCTCAATTTTAATGTTTGAAAATCTAGTCTCGTGTATGATACTTTTCGTTTTTTATTGGTTTAGATAACAAAAATTAATAATGGGAACGGTATTTTGATGACAAATGAACAAAATTACAACTCAGGCTCCCTTCCAAAAATCGCCTGTCATGATGAAAATATGACGCGTGTTTTCAAGGACTGTCATTATTGCATCTATGTTCCAGTGAAAACGCTATCACGCACTCGTACTAATTCAAGACAACTAAATTAGTCAAATAATTTAATAATCCCTTGTTTGTAAAGTTTTATGCTGCTAGAACAAGAAAGGACTAAATTATTAAACTCAGTAAAAGCAAAGCTGAATTTTTCAAGTTCGTCACACTACACTAACTACAAAAAACTACACATGCTCTAGGAGTGAAACATGGGCATTATATTCTATAGTTTATATAGAAATTAACATTACATTTTTCGAGTAGTTAAGCGTTAATTAATCAAAATTTCATAATTGGGATGTAACACACTTTAGTTATCATTTTATTATTTAATTGCCTATTTATACATTAGGATGACTGACAATGTATTGAAAATTTTAATTTACATGCCTAAATTGGTAGATACCTATATGAATTTACTAAAAGCAATTTTTAAATGTGTTGATATTGCTAATTAAATCAGGTAGACGGCGGCTATTAATAGACACACATTTTACTTTACTAATCGAATGCAATTCGTTCTAGTTTATTCCAAGATTGTTAAATGAGAGTGCTGTGTACATATTCTAACTTTTCAATTCAGTTTAATTGTTGAAATTTCCATTTGCTTCGTGCTATAGTACACTGCTGATTTCAATATGCAAAAATAAATCATTTCTCCTGAAATTACTGATTAGAAATTATTCTGTTCAAGTAGCTCAAATTTCCATGTCCGTCAATGTTTTTAAGCTTGGCCATATTTTCCAATACTATACCTTTTTTTTCTATGTCAATCCATCATTGCATAATTATAAAGATAAGTTAATGTAAACTTCAAACTAATTGAGCGCAACCAAGTTACATACGTGGGTTGTAGAACATTTGATACCCGAACATTTGCATATACCATCACCAAACCTAGATAACTTTTGCTGCACCCAAGTGCAAAAATATACATTGTATTTCGTGGTGTTTATTTGTGTTAATTTTTTGGGAAAAAATGACCAGGTAGTGATTGTCGATACATGCTAATCTAATATTAAAGTATATGCATAAGAGAGTATTTACTATAATTATGCTTTGCACAGAATTAAAAGCTTAAAATGCTGCCCTGACCCAACTCCATTTGATACAAATTTTATAAATTAATAAATCTTGCTGGTTTACACGCAACAGTATTAAAAGTGTATATCAATATATTAAAATACATGCATGCACTTCCCCCTTATCAATAAAATGAATATGACATGATTAAAAAAATAATGATAACAACGCACTGCGTGGCTTGCCAAACTGATATGATGTAAAAGTTCAAATTAGCTCCGCTGATCGTTAATTAAAGCGCTTATTAGATCTTTAGGCCCGGTGCTTATTCGGGAATTTACGGTACTCGGAATAGCCAATAATTATATCTGTAATAGTATATCCTTATGTAGAATTTTGTATAACTGTGCAACACAGATTATACTCAGCCAACATTTTGCATTCCAAACAATTTTATACTCCTATACCTACCTAGTTTTGAGTTTTTGTGGTATTAAATATTTATTTTATTTACGCATGACCCATAAACGATGTCACTAACGAAAAATTATTCCCATTTTAAGACCGTCCCAAACTCATTTCATCACTTTAACATTACGTAAATCGCCGTCTTTACCATGAAATGTCAATAATACTCGAAATGATCCAGTAATCCTACCCGTGACATCATTTATAGACGATTTCTTAGCAACATACACAAATAGTTTATTTTAATCAGCTATGAGATACAGCCACACCGGCGACCGAGTTTCAACTAACCAGTAAATGTCCAAAGCACTCTCCACATCGCAGGTACTCAAATGTTTTTATTTTGGGTTCGTTTTAACAAGTGCACTTTGCAGTCGGAAAATGTAGACATACATTCATACATTATTTTAACTAACTTGTTCAGCATTTACGCAATTTAGCAAGTAAATTTGAACCTAGTGCTGTGCAATTAAAGGAAAGGTTTTTAGTTTTGGCTGGGGTAAGTTGATTAAAGTAGCATATTTGAAATTGTTAGTATTTAGTTACAACAAAGCAACTTATACTTACTAAGCAGTTTGGGTTACCTACTTTCACCAAGGTAGTTAGTTATACACAATTACATACATAAGTGATTCTGTGTCTGATTCTGATTAGTTACTTATTGCCTATTCTGTGTTTACAGTGGTTTCAATTTGATTTCGCTGGTGGTTTTGCATTGGGATATGAACTTTAACGCATGCTAAAGTATGATTTATTGAGCTGTAAGAATTGACTAAAATTCTATAATTCTAAAGTTCTTAGGTCCATAGAACAAAATTCTTCAAAATGAATCTAAATTATTCTAAAAACAAAGTAACTGTGGGAGCACTCAACAACATCTTACCTCCTCTTACTGATCCAGTTGCAGCTAATGGTAATTTATATATTCTTAGCAAATGAAATTGATTACATACTTAAGTAAGTTACATACGTAACAATAATTAATAGGGTGGAAAATGTTGGCAAGTTCAAATAGAAAGATTGCAAATATTTTGCAAACGTTCTATTTAAATACACTTATTTTCTAAAAGGAAGAATGGAGGGTACTGGTCCTCGGCGGACGGCTTCAGGTTATGGAGAGAATATAATATTTGCACTATTTTCTTGCACTACCATTTTTGATCAAGCTGCACTTAAGATTACAGATCAAGATGCCTTAATTCCATTACACTTCAAAACGTTATTGCAATCAGGAATTGTGAAGAAATTCCGAAGTACAGAATTAGTGCCACACCGTGATATTACAGATTTTAGAGAAAGCTTGAGAAAACTAAAGGAATTCCAAGGAAAGTAAAGTTATCAAATTACTATATACAATTGTAAATCATACTTTAATATATCTTCTGTGAACGTGAAGTATCAAAATGACCCATGTCAAATATTAACTATCTGAGTTAAAATGAGCTAATGCCAAAAAACACTAAACGATGCCTGAAAATGCCTGCCATGTATTGCCGAATTTTAATAATTAGGCGAGTTGGCAGAGTTTCCATTTACAAACCCTGCCCTGGCCCTGTGAGCTCACTTGTCAGTAGCAGTGGCAGGGACATGATACTGTGTGGAATCTGCCTAGTTATTAAAATTCAACAATAAATTATTAGTATATTTAAAACAATGTTACATAGTAGGTCATTTTGATTCTTCACTCACGATATGTCAGTCTAGGCCAATGTAATTTATTTAGCCGTCAGACGGTTATATTTAGCCGTCTGTTAAAGGACTAAATGTATCCGTGTAGCGATTAAATATATACCCCTCACGGCTTTATTTAGCCGTCTCAAGTTAGAGACGCATATAAATAGTCTAGTAAAAATCGAAAAAAATTTACAAAATCCCATTAAAAATAAATTGCACGATGGATTTAAGTATTGCGCGGTGAAAAC
The DNA here is from genome assembly GCA_949802685.1 of Dicyrtomina minuta. NCBI lineage: Eukaryota > Metazoa > Arthropoda > Collembola > Symphypleona > Dicyrtomidae > Dicyrtomina > Dicyrtomina minuta. Next base: position 148,445,237 of record OX461808.1, on the reverse strand, counting down.
GCAGAAAATAAGATTGTTTCTGCCGTGTCACTTTATTTTTCAGGGTCAGTCCAAGTTTCACCTAGTCACACTGGCCAATCAGCAAAGAGCGACTATATAAAGCCGTCTTTTACTTGAAACGGCTAAATAAATCCGTGAGGGGTATATATTTAATCGCTACACGGATACATTTAGTCCTTTAACAGACGGCTAAATATAACCGTCTGACGGCTAAATATAACCGTCTGACGGCTAAATAAATTACATTGGCCTAGACTGTATGTACAAATAGTCTATTATTAATTCAATAATTCCATCTTTAAACCTACAGGAGCAGAAGGGTTTATCAATACACTGTTTGAACACGCATTGCAATTACCTCCATTTCTACAGTACTCAAATAATACAGCCGAATATATTCACGCACTTTCCCTGCCCAGGAAGTTAAATTCATTTCAAACCTCGTCTTCGACTTCACTGACAATTCAAGATGTGTTAGAATCAAGCAGTATTCAGTTGAAGTTGAAGTCGATGCCAAATCCTGCATTGATCATTCAGCTCCCCCGTGATAACTCCGGCTTTATCTCCAATGGTCACAAAAAAATCATTCCAAACTTGAAGATTAACCTTAAGAAAATCATTAACAGTGGAGGTAATTGAACATTGATATAGTTTATATAGGGGAGAGGGTAAGTGCGGGTAATTATTGTGAGCGTTCCTTGAGACTAAGGAGATATTAGAAGCTTTATAGTAGCAGGGACACGCCTAATGGTGATCAGTCTTAATGGTGATCAGTAGCGATCTTGCAAAAACTACTGCCTTTAAAAATTTTTGTCACTGATACTGATGTAGCTTATAGTCTTAACTAGCTATAGTTTTTTTTCAGCTCCGTTCTAAAAACTCTGCGGCTAGGTAAAATTAAGAAAGTTTTAACCACTTTTTCAAGCTATATCACCTATAAGACGGTACTTTTCCTATGTTGGCAATGCTTTTTCAAGCAAACTGATCACCTTTTAGAACAATTGGGATTTCGAAATTTTTTTGACTTTTTTCAGACAATGACCTGTGTCTCTTGCAAACTTTGATTTTAGACACCGAATATTTTTCAGTAGATTCAAATTAAAAGACAAGTACAATGGTGCAACATGCTTCATTATAAGTCATTTGCTTCAAAGGATACAGGTTCTTGAAGTTTTGAAAAAATCCGGCGCTTCACGCCTGATTTGTCGACCGGGGGCGGGCCCGAGGTAGATGCTGAGCTACAACAAAGGCACAAGATAATTTATATTACGCTAAAAGATGATATAAGATTTATGGAAGCTCCTCTACAATCAATAAGACATATACCAATGTTCGTAGCATGTAATTTAATATAGCTGAATTTTTTTAATAAATTGCACCAATCACAAATAACCTCATTTTAGACAATCCCTGAATATCTGTTACGCTTATAGGTAAGTACGTGACATGTAGTTAAAATAGGATGAAAACAAATTCAACGTTGGGACTTGGAATACCACAAACTATAGTATTTAAAGGACGTTATTAGGGACGATCTCTGAACATGTATAACACATATAGGTCAGTCCGTGACATGTAGAAGAAATTCTCACGGGATATCATTTGCGCGTCACCCTCAACCTGCTTACCTAATAGGAATGCGATTCCATCTGGGTAGGGGTGTCTAGAAAAATTTTTTGCCTGACGTCAGTTGCCTCTAACCTGATTACCTTATGTAAATGCAATAGCAGCTGAGTGGGGCTGTCTTAAAGAAATTTTCACGTGACGTGCTTTGCGCGTAACCCCTAGCCTGCTTACCTAATGTTAATGCAATAGCAGCTGGGTGGGACTGTCTAACATAAATTTTCACGTGACGTCATTTGCGCGTCACCCCTGGGCTGCTTACCAAATGTAAATTCAATAGCAGCTGCGTGGGGCTGTCTAACATAAATTTTCACGTGACGTCATTTGCGCGTCACCCCTGGGCTGCTTACCAAATGTGAATGCAATAGCAGCTGCGTGGGGCTGTCTAACATAAATTTTCACGTGACGTCATTTGCGCGTCACCTCTAGCCTGCTTACCTAATGTAAATGCGATAACAGCTGGGTGGGGGTGTCTAGAAGAAATTTTCACGTTAAGTCATTTGTGCGTCACCCCTACCCTGCTTACCTTATGTAAATGCACTAGTAGCTGGGTGGGGCTGTCTAACATAAATTTTCATGTGACGTCATTTGCGCGGCACCTCTAGCCTGCTTACCTAATGTTAATGCGATAGCAGCTGGGTGTGGCTGTCTAACATAAATTTTCACGTGACGTCATTTGCGCGTCACCCCTAACCTGCTTACCTAATGTGAATGCGATAACAGCTGGGTGGGGGTGTCTAGAAGAAATTTTCACGTTAAGTCATTTGTGCGTCACCCCTACCCTGCTTACCTAATGTAAATGCAATAGCAGCTGGGTGGGGCTGTCTAACATAAATTTTCACGTGACGTCATTTGCGCGTCACCTCTAGCCTGCTTACCTAATGTAAATGCGATAGCAGCGGGGTGTGGCTGACCGCCAACAGGACAGTACTACACTCTTGGTGCTACTCAAAATAAAAACTTAAAACGAGAAATATACACGGTTTAAAAAATAATACAACACAGTGGCTGGCACCCCTAGACGAAGAAAATTTTTCTTATTTTGAATCAAGTCGAAGAACCGCAAAAATACCGGGTCTTTTATTGGTAAACTAGTGATTTCCGAACACAAGAAATCGGCAGAATTTTACAAGAAGAGAAGAGCAGACAAGAGGGAAAAAAGAAAACCTGAATCGACGTACGTAAACACAAGTGGGGCAGCACACAGCAAACACAGCGCCAAACCTCAACACTAGTGGAACTCCACCACTTTAAGTGATACACCTTTTCCACACTCCACTCTTAAAAAATAGTTATGGTTTAAATTCGTTTAAATTGAAATTGACACTTCAGAATATTTATTTAATTAGAAGTGTGTTAAGGCATGAAGTTTAACAGGCAGCTGTAAAGTAATTCGTCCATTTCGTGTATTTTATTGTTGTATCAAAATAATTACATTTTATGTGATCACCTGAAAAAATTATAACTGGCAAAGGCCGCTTAAGGCCACATCGCAATTTTTTTTCTTTTCCTTTCAAAATTTACAAACAAGCTAACCGACAGCCACTGGCAGTCAACAAAATTAGATAACATATCAATTTGGAGTTAATGACGGTGCGAAACAACGTCTTAACTCCACTTTACAAGTTTAGCAAATACGTTAACTAGTATCAACAAGTATACAGTGGGACCCAATATAACGGCCTTGCACTGTAAAACATTGATAACACGAAGACTGCAGTCTGTTGGCTTGTGTTTTCATTAACTTCAAAATACAGTGAGACGTTATTTAGGACAAACTTGTACAGTGGGACACTGATAACACGGAGTCTCAAGTAATTTTCTTATTTAACTAATACTACAGTAAGACCCAGATAATACAGCTACTACTACAGTGAGACCCGAATAAGACGAACTTATACAGTGGAACTCGTATAACACAAAGACTACAGTGAGACCCGAATAAGACAGACTTATACAGTGGAACTCGGATAACACGAACTACCCTTATATCACATACTACAGTGAGACTATGATAATACGGCCACCATAAGAAGACACAAATAACACGTACGCTACAGTAGGACATATAAATTACGGATACGGATAAAGTATTGACTCGACAGGAAACGAGCGAAGGTTGATGCGAAGCACACCTAAGCATAACGATTGGCGACGCCGACCCTGAAATAGGCAACCATTTATTGGCGACGCTAATGAGTGTTGCCTGTTTAACCTATGCCGAACATAATTATAGACGGTAAACAAATAGACAGAACCTCCCCTCCCTCCCAAGAACTGGATAGACTGACAACCACTGAAGAGAATAAAAAGCGTAAACTAGCATTTGAGGACGACGATAAAGACAGCAAAAAAGCGAAACCACAAGCACTGACTGCCGACGACTTGCTGGAATTTGACAAATTTGAGAAAGGGAACGTAGCTAACAGCAACAGAATGAGTTTTCAGGACGTACTGGCAGTCATCACGCAGGGAAACCTTGAGGTCACAACAAACTTATCGCAAAAAATAGCAGCAACGGAAAACAATATTCAAGAGCGACTCGACTTAATCGAACTTTCACTAAAAAACAAGGTGGAGGTGCTATCGTCACGAATACAAATTCTAGAAGACGAGAACGAGCTGCTTAAAGCTAGAATTGTAACATTAGAGCAGAACCCAATCTCATCGAACGGCTCCACGACGAACAACGAAATGGAAAAAACACTCCTCAGAGTGGAACTAGAGCCCAGAAAACTCAATCTCATCTTCACTGGCATCAAAGTTCAAAAGGAAGAAAACCACGAAACCCTCAGAACCCTTGTCACTAGTTTTATTCATGACACTCTAGAGCTTAAAACTATAAGCCTAGCCACGGTCAGAAGAATCAAAATCAAAGGAAACATCCCGCTAGAGAAAGTCTGTGTCACCTTCTGCTCTCTTAAAGACCGAAATACGGTAATGGGAGCCAAGAAGAAGCTAAAGGAGGCAAAAAACTCAAGATAATTTATCAATCCTGACCTACCGGCGGCAATGGCTAAAGCAAAATATGAGAAGCGACAAGCTAAGAATGCAGCAATACCACAAGGCAACAACGTGGTAACAGACATCCACATTACATAGGATAGAGGCAGGCCCATACAAATAATACAAAATAAACCGACTGTAAATAGAATCCTATACTGGAACGTAAATGGACTTATGAGAAACAAACAAGACAAGGCTACAATAATTGTACAAAATGACGTGGATATATTTTGCTTATCCGAAACCTGGATTTATGAACTTAATGACGACTTAAAGAGAATTTTCAATAACTACACCATTATCTTGACCCCTGCGGTAGGAGAACGAGGCAGAAAAAGTGGAGGACTTATTGTTGGAATGCGAAATAACATAACAACGTTATGCAAACTAATCTACCAAGACCGATACAAGACTGCAATTGAACTAACGCAGGAAGGCAAACAAACACTTGTCATCTTTGCATATATACCGCCAATACCTAAATTTGATGACGAGATCGACAACCTCATTACAGACACGCCAGGAATAAAGAAACAGAGATGCCTGCTCATGGGTGACTTTAATTTCAGAATTGGAAACTACAAGAACGTCTCAGAACCTGCACTAAATTTCGGAAGGACCAGAAACTCATCAGACACACACATAAACAAAAGAGGAAAAAAACTTATCGAGCTAGTGAACGCCAATGACCTAATTGTCTTGAATGGAAGAACTCCCTCTGATCGATCTGGTGCACCGACGTTCATTGGAAATAACGGAAACAGTCTGATAGATTTATGCATGTGCAATGATAGAATGATCGAATGCATTGATGAGTTTAAAGTAATTGAGTGTCTAGAATCAGATCATCCCCCAATACTGACGCAAACAATAAAGTCTAAAACAAAACCAAAATATATCTCTGCTACTGCTGTTGAATCTCTAATAAGACGGAATAAAGAGAAAGAGACTAACTTCCTTGCGCTACTAAAGGAAAATAGTAGAAACCTTGACTTCAGCAACTGCAACTACGCCACTCTTAAAAATCTTATTTACGACACAGCGAGCAACGCCGGGATGAAGACTGAAACTGAAAGTAGTAACAGGAAAAACTATGGTCCGAAATGGTTTGATAAGGAATGCAGTATTGCAAAAAAAATTGCACTATCTCTCTTGCACAGTTACCGAAAAGGAGCATTAAACGGGGGTGTAGCCAATGACAGCCTGGTTAACTTTCTACGGGCCAAAAGAGATTACCTCAACAAAAAGAAAGCATTTTATGAATCTGTGCAAAATGAAATCCATCACAGCAAAGATTCAACAAGCTACTGGAAGGCAGTAAACATGCTTAGAGACAAGAAACACAACTTCAAACCTAATGACATCACCAAGTCTCAGTGGGATGACCACTTCCGCAAGGTTTTTGAAACTACAGGCACTGATGTAGAAGGAATACTGATATCTAGCAATTTAGTGCCAGAATGCGACCCTGCAGTATAAGTTGCTGAGATAGACATGATGGAACTCTTGAAAGCAACCAAAAGCCTAGCCAATAATAAATCACCCGGAGCTGATGGAATCCCAAATGAAATATGGAAAAATCTTGACAACACTACTTATGATTACCTACTTTAAATACTCAACTCAGCTAAGAACGAAAGGATTCCAAGCGAATGGGTCGAAATTATAACTGCACCTATCTTCAAAAAAGGCGACTCAGAAGTACCAAGCAACTACAGACCTATCGCTCTTATTAACACTATTACCAAGCTGTACACCTGCATCATGTCGAACAGACTGAACTTCTTCTGCTCAACAAATGACATTATTTCAGAAAATCAAGCAGCCTACAGAAAAGGAATGGGTTGCACAGATCACATTTTAGCACTCTATGCAAGCATTCTGAAGCAGCTTAATAGACCAGCTCTCCTGAAGAAAGGAAAACTATTCGCCCTGTTTGTTGATTTGAGCCAGGCTTTCGACTCTATCAAGAGAAAAAAGTTTTGGATAAGGCTTAAGGAAGCTGGACTAAGTGACTGTTTTATCGCAAGGATCAAGGAGCTGTATGATCTAGCCAAAACCAAAATTAGATGTAAAGAAGGATTTACTGGCATGATCAAAGTAATGGGAGGAGTATTACAAGGAGAAACATTGTCGCCTACACTCTTTACAGTATTTATTGATAAAATAACAGAAATACTTCAGGCTAGCAATATACATGAAATTAAAATGTTTACGTTTGAAATACTTATTCTTCTGTACGCCGATGACATTATCCTTTTAGCATCTAATGAATTAGACCTTCAAAAACAAATCGACACACGCTGTTTTTTTAAAGCACATGACCTAAAAGTCAACTTATCCAAAACAAAGATTATGATCTTCAGGAAAGGAAACAGAATCTCAAAATCAATTGCATTCAAATGGGAAGATAGACTGCTGGAAATTGTCAGCCAATACACTTATTTGGGTGTCCCTTTTTCACAGAGTGATATTTTTAACTAAGGAAAAGGCAATTTTTGCAGTAAAGCCAGAGTAGCGCAATCTAAACTCTTCGACCTATTTTACTGGGCAAAACTCACAAACATAAACATACACATCAGACTATTTAAATCACTAGTCAGTTCCATCTTGATGTATGCTGCGCCAATATGGGGACTCCGCTATACCGAAGAACTGGTTACATTTCAAACTATATTCTTCAGAAGACTCACAGGAACATCCAACTCAACGCCTGGATATTACCTTCTACTGGAAACAGGAGCACAGAACATCAAGATGCAGCTATTCAAAGCACTACTTAGATTCTTGGAGAAGATTATGACCGCAGAGAAAAATAGTATAGCCAAAAACAGCTATGAAGAGGCAATAAGCACTAACGCAAACGACTGAAGATATAACTGGATGCTACAAGTAAAGAAGATATTTACTGATGCATCTCTGCAAGAGGAATTCCAGAAGCTAAGCGGTGAATACCTTGTGAAGCAAAAAAATCGGATTCTCGAAAAATAAAGGCTTAACTGCATCAACATGGACGTTGAACAGATGCAGAGATGCAATTCACTAAAGCACTACAAACTGCTGAAGTCGCATGCCTTAAGATCGGAATACTTTGAACTAAATCTGGCCTGGAACATGGTAAAATTTCTGGTAAACCTTAGATGTGGCCTTTCCAGAATCGTTCTTAGGGGAAAGACGACCAATCTCAATGGTTTGAACAGAATCTGGAAGCGAGAAGAACAATCTAGCTGCGACCTATGTGGGAAAGAAGAAGAAGACACCTTTCACATAATGCTCAACTGCCCTCACTACAAACGGCCTAGGACTAAATTTCTCAGGGAACTGACGAGTACAAGCCCGACCAGAACGAACATCACTCATAAAACCTTTAGCTGCTTCCTTGATGTAAGAGGATTTGAACAGCTTTTCAACTTCTGGGATGAAGCTTTAAAAATCCGGAATTTCTACTACAAATGCACTGAAGAAGTATAAACCGACCTACACCCCTGATAAATCCACCGCTTTTACAAATAAACCTAATACAATACTACTACCTTTGCATTATATGATCTCACATGCATTTATTTCAATATTAACTACTAAGAATATTATTAATCTCTACAAAACAAATTATGACAATGAAATATAAACAAAATACACTTATGCTATTATCACTGTATAATTATTTATTATTTTTCTACCATGCTCTCTTACAGGAACAAAACGTAAAGAAAAACCAAACCAACGCACATTATCAAAGATTGACAACACATATTATATTAAATATAAACCAAGGATAAATTATCCGCAAAACCAAACTGTAATTATTAATGTTGTATGGGCTGAGGCCAAATCGACAAAATGAATAAATTATTATTATTATTATTATTATTATTAATGTGAATGCGATAACAGCTGGGTGGGGGTGTCTAGAAGAAATTTTCACGTTAAGTCATTTGTGCGTCACCCCTACCCTGCTTACTTAATGTGAATGCAATAGCAGCTGAGTGGGGGTGTCTGAAAGAGATATTAATCTGACGTTAAGCCGGCTACGTGGCTTAGGGGACAAGCTGAGGTTTGCTCTGTCCTAAATAATCCTCGGCTCATTTTTTGCGTCGAAGGAACCGCAGCCGGCAGTCAGTTTAGACCCTTTCGCACGAGAATGGTACAGTGGTAATACTTGGCTTGGGGAGGGGAGTTTGAGAGTTGTATGAATGTTCAAGGTAAATGAGTTTGCTTTGGTTTATCTGTATCAGTTTAATAGGCGATAGCAATAATAGACGACATGTGTCTGCTCAATGCCGAGCGTAAGCATGAACATAATAAGCCAATTTAACATATCTTTCCAATCCATTCTGCAAGTAGCTGCTGCTACTTTCGCTCGTGGAGGTTGGAGGGCTAACTGGCGGGGTAGGCGAGCGGACCTATTTCATCTAGTCAGAGAGTGATGACCTCTGCCTATTTGTTCGATATCCAACTGCCTCTCCTCGACTAAGAGTAATCTTATCGGAAAGCAACAAGTAGTAATGTTTAATTAGCATTGAAAATCTAATGAATCGCAAAGTGGTACGCGTATAAGATAAGCGACGAAAACCAAATACTACAAGTGTAGGTAATTAGGTGAATGATGCGAAGCCCAATGCGATTTAGTATAATACTACTTCGTGGGATCCTTCAAATTACATAATAAATTGAGTGAGATATAACCCTAAGGTTGAAACTCTAAACTCATACAAACATACATACATACATACATACATATATATTAATCTGACGACATTTGAGCGTCACCCCTAACCTGCTTACCTAATGTAAATGCAAAAGCACCTAGGTGGAGCTGTCTAACATAAATTTTCACGTGACATCATTTGCGCGTCACCTCTAGCCTGCTCACCTAATGTTAATGCGATAAGAGCTGGGTGGGAGTATCTAGAATAAATTTTTACGTGACGTCATATGCGCGTCACCCCTAGCCTGCTTACCAAATGTGAATGCAATAGCAGCTGGGTAGGGGTGTTTAAAAGAAATTTTTTTCTGACGTCATTTGCGCATCACCCCTAACCTGCTTACCTAATGTAATGCGATAGCAGCTGGGTGGGGGTATCTAGAAGAAATTTTTACGTGACGTCATTTGCGCGTCACCCCTAGCCTGCTTACCAAATGTGAATGCAATAGCAGCTGGGTAAGGGTGTTTAAAAGAAATTTTTGCCTGACGTCATTTGCGCGTCACCCCTAACCTGCTTACCTAATGTAAATGTGACAGCAGCTGGGGGGGGGGGGTGTCTCGAAGATATTTTCACGTGACGTCATTTGCGTGTCACCCCTAGCCTGCTTACCTAATGTTAATGCGATAACAGCTGGGTGGGAGTGTCAAGAAGAAATTTTCACGTGACGTCATTTGCGCGTCACCCCTAGCCTGCTTACCTAATGTTAATGCGATAACAGCTGGGTGGGGGTGTCTGGAAGAAATTTTCACGTGACGTCATTTGCGCGTCACCCCCAGCCTGCTTACCTAATGTTAATGCGATAACAGCTGGGTGGGGGTGTCTAGAAAAAATTTTCACGTGACGTCATTCGCGCGTCACCCACAGCCTGCTTACGTAATGTTAATGCTATAACAGCTGGGTGGGGGTGTCTAGAAAAAATTTTCACGTGACGTCATTTGCGCGTCACCCCTGGGCTGCTTACCAAATGTGAATGCAATAGCAGCTGGGTGGGGGTGTTTAAAAGAAATTTTCACGTGAACCTTGCTGGAAATGGTGCTATGTATTTCGTTTCATAGCTGGGCATATGTCTTGCGCTCAGCTATGTTTATCGCTACTCCCGTTTTTATGGTGCTTACTTTTAAATTTCTTGACCTTTGTCAGTTCAACATTTAATTGCTAAGCAATGGTAAGTTTGATTACAGTTAAAACACAATACAGACCTGCCGGCTCGCTTTTGTGATTGTTTTAAAAAAGTTCTAGGACAATAGTGTAAAAGATTTGACCTGTAGCGTGGGGCCAACAGACAGACGGACAGACGGACAGACGGACATGACCATTTCATTAGATGCTTGCTCAGCATCTAAAAATGAACCCGATCACTAATAGGACGAACCCTACTACATTAATTGTAACTTATGCACTCTGCCTAATCAATATGATTACTGATTATAGTTATAGTACATACATATATGTATGTAATAAATGTTTTTTCATTAAATTTAATATTTGAATTGAATAGATGGTCTTACATGCGGGTGCAGACAGCCGGCAACAATGATTTGTACCACCTGTAGAGAGATCGTTGCTTGTAATGAGTGCATATCTCGTAAAATAGCAACTCATAATTATGATTTCAAGCATGCGTTTAGAATGGGTGAAATTATTCCTACATTATGTGATCTGGACCTCATTTCTATTATTTGTTACACCGAGGGTCATTTTACAACGGTGGTAAAGTGCGGTGAGGGGGAGGCTTGGCTTCATTACGATTCTTCAGTTTCTGTTGTAAGTCATATTATAAACTGCTAAAATTTTCTGCGTATCATAAAGAATTACAAAATAAATACTGTTATTAAATTCTAAAGTTGTGATAATTATGTAATTAATTTTGGGTGGTATTTTAACGCTTCAGACAGAAAAAATTGTTTTGGCAGACGAAAAATTTAATGAATTTGTAGACAAATTTAATTTCATTTGCAGACAAAATTTGGGGTATTTTAATAATTTTTCCTGCAGACAATTGTTTAGGAACTTTGCATTTTCTTCAATAAAAAAACTCAACTAATTAAGCCTGTAGGTAAATAACTTCCAAAGGAAAAAGTATTATTAAACTTGGATGACGTCAGACTACGATGAGCTGTGTTGTACTAACTTTTTGTTGTTTTCACTGTATTTTTCATTCGTGTTATAAATCTTTGCCTTACTGGTTTCTTAGCCTTACTGGTTTCTTACTTAACTGCAGTCTGTTGATACTCAAAGCTTTCAATATGAGCAAAGGTGTTGTTTTTGTGAAGAAACGAAACATAACAGAAACAGAAGAAATTATTAGAGAGCCACCTGAGCCACCGAATAAAAAACAAAATGTCGGTGGTGTTAGAGAAGCATTAAACTGGGTTTTAAAAGGAAAATTTGCGAGTAAACTTGAAGCCTTGGAAAATGTTGGAAATGACTAGAAGCTGGAGTATTCGAAGGGTACTGTAGTAGCTGAAAAAATTACACACTACTGTGCCAAGCACGGGAAAACATGTTATTTTAAGACGCAACTGAGATTGTTAATAACAGAGAGGAAGTCGGTTATTTTTAAACTGAATTAAACGTCCACACTAACACTGAAAAAGAACTAACATCTGACTATTACCTAATACATTTCATCTTTTTTTTACTTCATTGATTCATTCTAACATTTTTGTTTACTTCGTTGATTTATTACTATATTTGAGTATATTTTATTGATTTATTCTATGAATTACTTACTTCGACACAGGTTAATTACTTTTAATTATAAAAGCGGGTAGAGTTGTGTGAGTGTCCGGTTAGTCGGTTCCCGTTTTATAAAATTTCCATGAGCTTTTTATTGAAAACCTCTGGCAGGACTTTCAATATTGTAGCTTGTTACAAACTCATGAAGTATGAATTGTGAGTTGTATTGTATGATAGATACAGCTGTAAAAACCTCTGTGAGGACTTTTACTGTGTATTTGTATGCTTAGGTACTAATTATGAAAATCTCTGGGAGAACTTTCATAAGTATCTATGATTTCTTATAAGGAAGAAATAATAGGTCCGGCTCGCTTAAGTCGTTATCGAATTGTGTTCTCTTTTTATTTTTCAGTGTGTTATTTAGACGGATTGTTTAAAATTAAGGGAGGAAATGGTGCTCTACTTTTAACAAGCAGAGCTGTCTAATTCAGTCTTTGGTGACAATAAAAAGAGTGAGTTGTCAGTTGAAGTAATTATACATACCTATGTACTTGTTAGTAAGTATATGGATAATTACTTGGAATTAGTAGCTTTGTGTTTTATGAATGGTGCTTCTGTTAGCAATAACAGAGCAATAAAATTTGGAAAGGGAGTGGGGTGATTTGTTCCCAACGTTCTTAGATGTAGGTGCTTAAGCACGTTCGGTCAAGTAAGAATAGCTGATGCATGGATAATTCTCTGAAGGAGAATTATCTGCGTATTTGTATTTTTGTCTATGTAGATATTTTTGTGAGATGGGGCGGTAGTGTGAGTCACTACCGCCTTTACAAAGAATTGTAATTTAAAAATAATTACAGATAGATTAATTTGAATTGAATGATTTTGTTGCATATAATGAATACAATGAACGAATTATTAAGGAATAATTTATGTATATTATATGTTATAATACCCTCCTTGGTTTTTGATAGATATTCTGTATTTGTGATTGTTTAGAGGTGGGTGGAGTACCACAAAGGAGGAGAATCTGTTAAAAAACATATTTTGCATTTTGTTGAGAAAGATTAGTTGAAGACTAGTTTGACACTTCCACCAGTATGTTGAAAAGGTGGCGGTTGAAGGTGAGTGGTTTGAGGAGATTCGGGGTGATGGCTTAGGAGGAGAGTTGTCCAACAGAGGGGGTATTGTAGCCATCTCTATTGATTTGTCCTTTGGAGTAGGAGTAAGAGCCGGTTGTCGGGTTGATTGTCTCCATTTAGTATAGAAGTTAGTCCAGGTGGTCCTGGTGATGAATAGGATGAGTCCAAGCAGGAGTAGAACGAGGATTGTCGTTGTCCAGATGTATGGTGTTGAGCCTGAGGAGAAAGATGAATCCATTCAGGGAATAGGGTCCTGTTCTATAGGCATAGAAAAGGTTTCGGTTAGGTTGCTCATGTTTAATTTAGGAGTGAGATGCCAGTTAAGTCCAGCAAGAAACATGGGGTCTTCTCTTTCAATGAATATCAGGTCCAGAATATTTTCACGAAAGGTTTGATTCAGAATCCTGAAGGTGGTGCTAATGGGTTGTGTGAAGATACCAGAGGGACAGTCAGTGATGCGTGTGTCTCCAATAGTAATCTGTAGGCTAGGGCAATAAATGTAGTATTTTCCATCATAGGCCTTAACTTGTACATTATCCTCTAGGTCATGAGGTTGTTGTGGTCGACAATTGGTGAGAGTATAGAACTCCTTGCCGCCTTGGAAGGTACTGCGTGGTCGAAATTTTTGGTCAGTCGTGGCCAGTACACGTTTCTTGAATTGTAATTCCAGATTTGTGGCGTATATGCAATCTTCCTTGATTGAGATGAGAGCATTAGTAGGACCAGTGTATTGTAGACTGCAGGTCCGATTATTTTGAGTTGTGATGAGTGTGAACGGGTCTGCTTCCACGACGGTGAGTGATGTATCAATAAGTGGAAGGATGAATTTGATGTTGGCTACCTCTTGGTCAGAGTCAAAGGTGCATGAGCTAAAATCCGCCAGTTCCATAGGACAGTCCGTCCCACATGGAAGTGTAAAAATGAGGTATTCAAAGAGGCTATCGTCCATGTCTCCCTTCTTCCAGAGTTTCTCTGTGCGAGTGAGAACTTGTTGGCTTATTGTGAGTCGAGACATAAGGTAGGCTATGGAGAACTCAAGTTCTACTGTTTCCGTTCTGAGGGTGTTGACTTTGATTGTTAAGCTGTTGACTTGTTTCGCCAACGTGAGCATTTGTTGCTTTAAGATATTAAGGTGATTGGTATCCTTGTTGACTTTTGCTTCCAATCTTGTAAAGTGATGGGCCAAGTCGTTGATGTGATCGTGATTCACTTGTGTTTGCTCATGTGCTTGATAAGCCATGCCAAGGCCAGCACTTGTGACAGCGAATATAGCTAGAAGGGCTATGGCTGTATAGATGAACCGTTTCGGGCGTCCAACTTGTGCAGGGCAAATTTTTTGGAAAGGCGCCAGGAATATGCGACGGTATTCTTCGTTGCATTTAGTTTTAATGTCCGAGAATTCTGATTTATCCGAAATGAGTAGTTTACAGGGGGAAACTAGTCGGAGTTTGAGATGGACTTGATTGTAACCCGTAACAGCGGGGTCGTTGGAACGTCTCCAGATGATAGGTGGAGCATTGTCTATGATTGTTGGTTGTGTTGACGGTAGAAGAGATAGTACACAGAGGGCAGTCATTGCAAGTGCGAGTGTGCTAATCCCAGCTCTAGAGGAGGATGTGTCAGTTGTGGAGCGGGATGTAGAGTCCTTGTGTCTTGACTTCTTTTTAGGCTGCTCATTTGTTGAGGCTGCTGGAGTGACCTTGGTTACTGTAGATGCCATTTTGTGAGGTTTGTCCATTTGAGAGTGGGTGTCAGATTTCTTGGAACGTTTGCGTGGAGGTTCCAGTTGTGAATCCTTGCGGAAAAATTTCGCTGGAGGGCGTGGTCCTCGTCCGGAGTGCCAAATTGTTTTGAGAGCTTGTGGTGTAACTTGAGCGTTTTCTACCACAAATGTTGGAAAATGGTCCACTGGAGCTGAGTATGGTTTCCTTGTTTTGATCAAGATGGACTTAGGTGGCGCTGAAGGTTGCGCTTGAAGTATTTGTGGTGAGTCGTTTCGTGGTTTAACCATACCAAGGCTATGGAGCTTGTTTTGTATTGAAATTTTTCCAATGTGGGAGGAAGGTAGATGGATGAGGAGTAGGTTCCCATCTCGAACATCCAGTGTGAGTTGTTTACGTTCGATAAGTGTTTGGAGCCACTGTAGTGTAGACCGCATGTAGTCTGGAGCTTTGTTGAGTGTGTCATAGATTAGCTGCCATCCAGAGTCACAGTGGGTGCGGTGTAAAAGCGGCCTTTGAGGAGGTCTGGATCCTAATTTAACTAATATGTTATGAATCCAAATGCCACGCCAGCTTACTTCATAAATTGCACGTACTTCCATCGTGTTTGTTGGGTATGACTGTGTGGGTTCAACATTAGAGCCCCACGAAATGACGGTGTCATTGAGAGTGATCGCCGTCCCTGTAGTGCTTTTTGTGATGCGATCACGAGTTAGTCCTGAGTGAGACATCAGTACTATTTCCATCGGGGTATCCAGTTTTGAGTGGTACTGGATACAGAAAGGATCATTTGTAATCAAGTATCGTAGTATCCCAATGGCGGCAGTAGAGTGTTCTTTGAAGTATGAAGTAAATTGTAGAGCTAGGCGTTGTACTGCTAGTAGAATGTCAGGTCTGGTGCTGATAGCAATTAGGTATAGCCATCCAAGAACTCGGTGATGGACACATTCACGGTCCTTGCGACCAACTGATTCCATATTGTAGGTGTACAAGAGAGGTTCTGGTTTGTCCTCTGGAGGTCCAATGATGAAAAGGTCTCTGAGGGTGTGAATGCGAGTTGTGCTGCTTATTTGTATCATGGCGGGGTATACCGAAATGTCCATGCCGAACAGAAATTTGAATTGTTTTTCTTCATGGAGATGAAGAAAGTCAAATTGATTTGCTAGAGAGTGGAGTTCTTGAGCATCAGTTGCGGTGACCAATAGGATGTCTTCGTGCCAGTAAATGAAGATACTGTGATTGGTTGTGCCTTTGGTGTATTTCTTCACAAAAAGGTTATGTGCATGGTCACTCGTTTTGAATTTGTCATCTTCTAGAATGGACAACAAACTTAGTTGTAATGTTTGAGTAGGTCGTCGTGGTAATATTTTGAGACGACATACAAGGTCACTAGGATCTTGGAGCCGGAAACCTGGAAGTTGTTGCATATAGGTGGGAGTATGAGGTGTCCCTTTTGATTGAAAATTCTTATCAAGCACAAATTTGAATACGTGCTTCCCATATGTGGCTGCATTAGATAAGAGTAATCTGACTAGAGTAAGATCCGGTGGAGTGGGGAACGGATTGAGTTCAGATCCGCGATGATTTCTCGAACCAAGATTAAGTGCAAGTGTGGCCTTGAATTGGCCTGTAGCGTCATCCGCGGAGTATGTCCAGATAGGCTTGTGTAGGTTTTGTTTTGAAACCAGTTTGGATTCTACGTATTCCCAAGTATCTTGACCAGCCATGATTAGCATTGAGTGGCGCATGGCGGCCTTCCAACTGTCCCTTTCAGAGCAGGTTACAGCGTCCTCATAGTCTCTTGGGATGTAGATTGGAGTGATGACTGAAGGTGAATTCTCTTGCAGCGGGACGTCATTATTGTTTATTGTGCATTGTATAGACACAGGTTCATAGTTCCCAGAATACGGAGGAGAAGCTGGTACATAGCTAGTGGATTGAGTAGACGGGGTGTCTTGAAGCCATCTTGCTACGGCAACCGTGTCTAGTTGATTGTTGGACTTCTCCCGGTATTTTCTTGGAATGTTTGTGTCTTTGACCAGGTCAAGTAGGTCTATTGATTGGGCATCTAGACAGAGAACGTCATCGTTAAAGTCAATGTCTCTTGGGTCCAGATGTGCAGTTCACATAGGGTCTTGTTTGTAAGATGGTTCAGGCCTGATGGAAATTGGGGAAAACGCAGGTGATGGTTCATCAGCATCAGGGGTGATTGTAATGGAGAGGTCCGCTAAGCATGGTTCCTCTGAGATGGGCGTTTGGTGAACTGATTCAACTTCTTCATGAATGGCTGCCCTGAAGCAGCGTTGCATTGTGTGAGTGTCAAGGTGAACGGAGACTGGAGTCATTTCTTGATGACACGTGAGTGGTTGTATTGTTGGTACTTTGAAAAAGAGCCATTGTCTGTGTAGCATTTCTTGGGGTGGTGCTACTGGTATACGTGATGGAAAGTAGTCTAGTAAGTGTTCATAGGAGTATTGTCCATTTGATGAGTCAAAAAAATAAGAGCGTTTTTTGTCACATTCGTATCCCATTAAGTATCTTTGTTTGGTGTCGCCAGTCATTTTACCGTTTTTTATAGTTTTCACGAAGGCAGGGGTGCCCCATATTTGTAAGTGGCAGATCTGGGGTGCGGATCGTAGGACGCATTCGTAGGGGGTGATGATGTCTGTATGATTGATTATCCTGTTGTGGATATAGACTGCTGTGCGGAATGCATCTTCCCAGAATTGATCTGTGATATTGGATTGTATCAGCATGGCCATCGTGGCGTCCTTTAATTGATAGGTAACGCGCTCCATGAGTTGTGTGCATATAGGAAATTGTAAGGTCAGATTGTTGTTAGCGCTCCATTGAAGTAGTGAGTCGTCATCGAAGGGAGGCTGAAAATGAATTTCAATGGCGGTGGGGTTGTGTCCCTTGGATTGAAGCCATTGAGTTGCTTTTGTAACGCAAATTTGAATTTGATCCCTATTGAGATGGGTTAAAAATGTAACCTGTACATATTCGGATGATGCATCCATTATTAGAAGTGCATCTTGATTGCCATGTGATGAGATTGTTGAGACCTGTACCAATTTGAGAATGAGGACAGCTCCGATGGTTGTTGGGTGATAGGGGCCGTTATATGGTCTGTTGAGGTCTTCGGGAGGTACTGGTCGTCCAGGGCGACGACAGATGTCACCGTTGGAATCTGCACCTATTGTGATCTCCGTCCCGTGGGTATCGACTGCTTGATTGAGAAATGTCAAGTCAAGTCTGTATTTAGAGTAATGACCCAAGCGTTCGTGCCATCGTTGTAGGACTGGGAAGTTGAGTCCTATTTCGGTCATGTCTTCCTTCAGTTTGAAGAGGGGGCGAAACAGCATTACAAGTTGACCAGGATTGTCTGGGCCTTGTTTCATTGTCTGGCCGACGAGAGACTTTTGTATGACCTTAGTTACAGTGGATTCTTGTTTCTTCTTCTTGTCTTGTGAAGAGACTTGTAAGGTTTCGCGAGTAAAGTAAATGTCTTCATTCCCACCTACGTATGTGATTTGTTCTTGAAATGTGATGCAGGATACGGAGAATAAATTTGATGCCCCAGGTATGTACCAAACACCATGAATGGCTAATGGATTCCAATCATTTCCGTCAAAAGCTGAGACTAGGACTGTCCTGTATCCTGGAGACTGCACCCAGGTACCATCTGCCATTTTGACACCGGTTTCTTTGTCAAAGTTATAAAAGCTATAAAACCATTGTGGGTTCCCGCATGTATGAACTCTAGCTCCAGTGTCACAAGGCCAAATGAAATGGTCCTGTAGGAATAAGTAGCCTTCTTCTTGTATTATGTAGGGTGTGGGAGTAGTTTTGATTGTATCCAGGTGATGATTTCGTTCATTTTTCATCTTAGAGATGATTTTGTGTACATGCCCTTGTTGATCGGGTATGACCCTGAGAGCTTCCTTGTTTAATTTGGCACGGTGGTAAAAATTGTCCATCGCGGAATGGAAAGCTTCATCAGGTATATTGTGGCAGTTGATTATTGGTGGGGGTTTTCTGTCCTTGTTTTGTGTGACTTTCTGACCATTTGTGATGTCATTAATAATTTTCATTTTGGTGGAGTACCCTTTTTGAATGGGTCGGACCATGTACGCATGCCTGAGTTCCCATTTTGGTGTCCGTTTTGTATTGTCAGGAAAGGGAGGTTGTTTCTTAGGAGGTTTTGTACTCCGCATCATAGTTTTGTTGGCGAGATTTGCTGAAAAGCACCGAAATTCTTTGGTACAGATGTGGTCCGGGTCGAATTTGAAAGGTGCGACTCGTAAACTGTCTTGTGTGGCTGACGAGAATGGAACTTGGTAGCATAGGGTTTGTGGATTGAATGTGAGTCCCTCGACTGCAGTTGGTTGCTCTGCGTCGTGTTCCAAAGTATCCTGATTAGTGTACAGGGTTGGGACATGATTAATTAATTCATGTGCCCGGCTTCTCCAAGTGCATGGGTCAAATGTGGAGTAGTCATCATTATTCTGAGGACAGTGGCATAGGTCCTGATTACTTTGTATTGGATTTTGAGTGTCGCGAACCGCCATTACTGCTGGTGCATCCGGGTGCGGGATGTATTCTTCTATGTGAGCATAGGGATGATGGCTCTGTAGAACTCTAGTTGTTACTGGTAGTTGTGGAGATACCCAATGTCGTTTGAAATGACCGTTGACCGTGTGGGTGAGGTCATAGTAAGTCTTGATCGCTCTGTGTTGATTGGGATCAAGATGAAGGGGTGAGTACCTTTGTTGAGTTTGAACGGTCATCGTCCTTGGAGGTGAGGGTATGGGTGTCGTTTTGTTTGAACATTTGTTTTTCTTGCCCTTTTTTAATTTGCCCTTCTTAACGAGTTTAGTGGGGGTTGTCCTAGGTGTATTGCTGACCTTTGGTGATGGAGGCGGAGTTCCAGGGAGGGTGGGTCCCTCCTCATCTTGTCCTTTTGTAGAGTCTCTGGACGGAGTCAGAGGTTCGTCTGATTCACTTAGTATGTCCAGGATAGCGCCAGGTAATACTTCAAAGCCTTGGGCAAGCCAGGCTTCCTGTTCATCGGGATTTCCGGTATGAGTTGCGTCTGGAGCTTGGAAAGGTCGGACAAGGTGTTCAGATATACATAGTCCTACTTCACATTTGTGGATTTTTGGTAGGAGGTAAAGATCCTGTTCTATGGTTTTGAATATATAGCAGTTGGTTGCTTTATTGTATACGAGTTGAGGTGGCTCGATTTGTTGATTCAATCTGCGGGGATTGCCACAGGGTTTTGGGCTTGGACGTACCATAAATGCATGTGAACGGTACTGCCTTGCATTGTTAGCAATGAATTCCAAATTGTGGGGTAGCGAGTTTCTACCATGGTCCACTGGAACGTCTTCCTCATCTGTTGAGTAGTAATGTACTGATTCTGCTTCACTGTGAACAGATTCTGTGGAGGCGGCTAGTAAGGCTGCTGGGGCCTGTCCTGACCCTCCTTGACCTTGGTTGGTCGATCCGGGTTGATTGTTTGCGGTTGAATTGTTTCCGGATGTATTGTCTGTTTGGCGGCGAGATTGTGCACGACCTCGTCCGCGACCCCTTCCTCTGTTTCCAGAACCGTGTCCACGTAAGGGAGATTGCTGGTTTTGAGGCCTAGATTTAGGGATCTCTGTCGCCTTTAGATGGCCAAGTTTCTCATTAATGCATATTGCTTCACTGTGTCCAGGATGGAGACAGTGTCCGCATCTATCCGTGTTTATTGTTATTGGGGGTTTATTGTCATTGTTTGTTGATCCCCTGCCCATTGTTTTGGCTTTTTCTCTGTGAGCCAGTTGAGCTTGCCTTCTGAGGTCATTTTCTCGATTACGAGGATGTCTTTGTGATTGTGCGGATAGTGCTGACACTGTAGGTTTAAGATTGCTGCCCTCCTCTGGTTCTATTGTGTTGTTTGTTGAGCTCAATAATGACTGGAACTTTTCTTCCGTTTGCGCATTATCGTCCAGGGCGTACCATGTGACTAGGAAGTGTTTGTATTTGTATGAATCGGTGAGGATTTTTAGGGCTAATGCGGTTGTGAGTCCGATGGGGACATCCGCTTCGGCTTGTTTGCATTCTTCGGGAATACAAAGTAATTCGGCTAAATAATTGGAGCCTGTTGTTTCCATTTTGAGGTTCACTAGTTTGAGGAGGAGCTCCGTCCTTTTTGTGGGAGGAGTCTTGGAGTATTGGGTTTGTAAGAATTTCATCATCCCAGCTGCCGTTGGATAGCATTGTAATTTCTGTGCTATTGCTTGGTTGACCGAGAGAAGGATGACTTCAATGGCCATTATATTTTGTAAGTCCCAGTCCTCTTGTGCTTTTTGTTGGTCTGTGTATGCTGTGTCCAATGGTTCTACCGTGATTTCCGGGCGTTTGAGCGAGTCATCAAATTATTGTTGTAAACCAATTAATTTGGCTTGTTGGTTAAAGCGGTTTTTCCAGTGGTCATAATTCTGGAAACCCGTAAGGCGTGAGAACGTGAGTTGTAGTAGGCGAGCAATGGGGTTGGAAATAAGAGATAGAGTTGCTGCATGATCTGGATTTGAACCCATATTGTCTGGTTCTGGAGTAGATTGATGTCTACGTATATAATCCTCTTGATTTGTAATTAGGAGTTTGAGAGATTTTAGTTTTGTATTTCAGGCCTCGGTTTTTTTGTCTTGTTCCTTGTAAATATTACCTATGAATTAGTCGTAATAATTACAGGTGGCTAAATGTTCTTTGTTGTAAAATTGTCTAGCAGCTTTAATTAAGTCCTTTGGAGTTGTGGTCCAGTGATAATCGTATGAACCTTGAGAATTTGTCTCCTCACTATGAGTGTAAAATTGTTCAGAGGGTAATTGTTGTAATGCCGGAGGTATTGGTACTGTCTTTGGAAATGGTGCGATTGTTATGTCAATACCGCTCACTGACTTTGGATTGGATGGGGATTGCGGTCCTTTTGTTTGTGACATATGGTTGTTTTGTCCTGTCCAGGGGGTTGATCAGGCCCTCCTTAAGGTTATGAAGTTGGCTTGGTCAGTGCAGTGTTAATTCGGATTTTGGTGGGTCCTTTGTTGATGGACTTGTATGTTCCTCTTTGTTGCTTGTATTGTAGGGTTGTGTGAGGAATTTACTACCGATTTGTGAAGGTATCCTTTTGTTGGTCCTGTAAAAAAAATAACTTACGCAAAACCTCTGGGAGGACTTTGCACAGTTTTTGGTTTGTAGAATTGTAGACTTAAGTAAAACCTCTGGGAGGACTTTACAATAAGCCACCGGGTTATTGTGTGCCCGAATAAAATATGAAGTAAAACCTCTGGGAGGACTTTACAACTATTTACAGGATTATTGTGGATTTTATAAGTAAAACCTCTAGGAGGACTTTACAAAAATCGCTGGATACTTGTATCCTTCTGAATTATTTTTAGAGTGAAGTAAAACCTCTGGGAGGACTTTACAACACACCAAATTTGTAGATTTTTATAGTAAAACCTCTGGGACGACTTTACTAAAAATCACAGGGTTATTGTGTGCCCTTTTCGGATTTTGAATAAAAAATGAAATAAAACCTCTGGGAGGACTTTATAACAATTTTATTTTGTGGATTGTTCTCATGTAATTGTGTGAGAATTGGTCCAGGAGGATTGTGGTTGTGAGGGAATTATTGTTTGTCTTCCTTCCGTCCTGGGGTCCTTGGGGAAAATTCGGGAGCGAGGTCTGAAGTGCTGCAGTCACTCCAGATCCGTCCGGGTAGCGGGCTCCTTCTTTGCTCTACAGGGTAGAGATGTGCATGATAACGTATAAAAGCGGGTAGAGTTGTGTGAGTGTCCGGTTAATCGGTTCCCGTTTTATATAATTTCCATGAGCTTTTTATTGAAAACCTCTGGGAGGACTTTCAATATTGTAGCTTGTTACAAACTCATGAAGTATGAATTGTGAGTTGTATTGTATGATAGATACAGCTGTAAAAACCTCTGTGAGGACTTTTACTGTGTATTTGTATGCTTAGATACTAATTATGAAAATATCTGGGAGAACTTTAATAAGTATCTATGATTTCTTATGAGGAAGAAATAATAGGTCCGGCTCGCTCAAGTTGTTATCGAATTGTGTTCTCTTTTTATTTTTCAGTGTGTAATTTAGACGGATTGTTTAAAATTAAGGGAGGAAATGGTGCTCTACTTTTAACAAGCAGAGCTGTCTAATTCAGTCTTTGGTGTCAATAAAAAGAGTGAGTTGTCAGTTGAAGTAATTATACATACCTATGTACTTGTTAGTAAGTATTTGGATAATTACTTGGAATTGGTAGCTTTGTGTTTTATGAATGGTGCTTCTGTTAGCAATAACAGAGCAATAAAATTTGGAAAGGGAGTGGGGTGATTTGTTCCCAACGTTCTTAGATGTAGGTGCTTAAGCACGTACGGTCAAGTAAGAATAGCTGATGCATGGATAATTCTCTGAAGGAGAATTATCTGCGTATTTGTATTTTTGTCTATGTAGATATTTTTGTGAGATGGGGCGGTAGTGTAAGTCACTACCGCCTTAACAAAGAATTGTAATTTAAAAATAATTACAGATAGATTAATTTGAATCTGATGATTTTGTTGCATATAATGAATACAATGAACGAATTATTAAGGAATAATTTATGTATATTATATGTAATAATATTAACATTAAGCAGTGAATAATTAAAATCGTCACAATAATTGTCTGAAAAATAAATTATTTTTGATACGTTGTCGCTGTAACGTGTCTGCAAATCGTAAAAATTTGTCTGCAAAATAAATTCATTCTGTCTGACGGTTAGATGTCTGTGTCTGATCATAAGATTCACCTGTCTGATCGAAAAAGATTATCCCATTAATTTTAAGGTATGAATTTTTTATAGATAGAGAATATTCCTAACGGAAGTAGGATCTTGAAGGCAGCTGCCAATGAGAATAGTTCACAGTATGACCGAGACTACGTTCATCCCAAATTAAGTCGCATTTTGAGCGATGCCTTATTCTACATTTACGCACCTTGCATTCCAAATAATGCTGTGTAAGCATTCTTGTTTACTTTTATTGTTTTTATATTTATTGTTACCAGAGAAATGTTTATCGCTTATACAAGCTCAGATACAATGTACCGCAGGCAGTTGGCGTTGTTTTAGTTGATTCCGCAACAGGGATGGCAAGCTGAATAATAAAGATTCGGATTTAGATTTAGCTTTCAATATTATCAGCAATTTAGATTAAGATTAGGATTAAGATAAGCTAAATTTCGTAATTTAGATTTCGATTTAGCTTAGCTGAAAAAAGCCAAAACATTTCAGATTGCGATTTCTATTTAGCTTAATTCAAAATAATTAAATATTTAAATTTTCAAATTTTAATTTAGAAAATTTAAATAAATGTATACACGTGTTTTATATACGCTTAAAGATTCTGAACAATTTACATTGTGCTTTTTAACTAGACTTTATTATTGTTAGTTTAATGTTTATAAGTATTATATAAAAACGTGATTAAAAATGTGAATTCTCGAGATACAACTTTTTAGAAGTGCAAAAAGCTCTAAATACATGTAGTATGCAAAATCTTGTAATAAGCACAGTTTGCTTTTTTCAAAATTAGGTTATTATATAGCAAACAACTTAAACCATGTAGTAAGACCTGTTTGCACTTTTTTAATCATGTAGTCAGAATAGTTTCTAAGATTCCTGTAGTACAAACAGCTTGCATTGCAAATTATGTAGTCACAACAGTTTGCAGTCTTAAAATTCATATAGTTTGAACTTTTTGCGCTAAAAAACATAATGAAATTATAGCGATTCGCACTATATCTTGCAAGATACAGTTTCAAGAATACATAAAGATGATAAAAATAAACATACAAATTTAAACTTTTTGCAAGCCAAAAAAAAGCGAAAAAAATTCAGCTTACGGATTTAGCTTTCTGTGACGATTCGGATTCAGATTAAGATTTAGCTTACAGATTTTTTAATTTTCAGATTTGGATTTAGATTTAGCTTAATACAAAATTCGGCTTGATTCAGCTCTCAGATTCGGATTAAGCTTAAGCTTGCCATCCCTGTTCCGCAAATTTCAATAAACTTGAATAGAATACGGAGCTTTTAGTTTTTAAAAATGCTAAATTACGTTAATGTAGTTTGTTGTGGTTCGCAGCTATTTTATTCAATTTTACATCCTAAACCGTATGTAGAACTCCAGGTATTAATTTGCTACAATAACACTTATGAATTAATAAATCAAAATTTGATTTTGCAGGCTGACAAATGGACTGGCATCATTACCTTCAACACCTTTAAATCACGCATACTCAACTTTAAACACGTTCGTTTTTTTTGTATTTATTTACATCAAATAAATTATAGTATTTATAGGTGATAGTATTAAAATATTAATTATCACGCATGTATGTACTTATATATTTCAGAGCTTCATCAATCTTGAATCTGGAGGAGACAACCAAGTCAGCTTACGACGACATTAAGCGTAACTACATGTTCAAGCATACCCTACTAGATATTATAAGGTCTCCTGTTGAGGTATATGTCTTGTCTTGTGGATCAAAAGTATGTTATCAAAATATATCTATTTTCGCAATAGTTGAGCTAGACATAGGAGGGGTCACTATGGTCTCTGAACAGAAATTTCGGAATAATAAGGAAATTGAAAATATTGAAACTTTGCACAGAACTTCAATTTATTTTTTAAACTACTTGTCTACGTGTGTTCTGGTTGCTTGCGAAATTTTTTTAAATTTGCATAACCTGTTTCCCGCCACCAATTTTTTTAAATAAATAATTTAGCATTGCATAAACGGGGAAACATGCATTTTTCACTCAAATAGTTCCACGTTAGTTTTCATTGTTTCTGAACTTTATACTTGCTACAAAGTAAAAAAAAATGCTCTTTCACGTAGCGTCTCGGAAATTTGTTCAAAATCAAAAAATATTAAGTATAATGGTCGCCCCATATTCCACATAATTACAAAAAGGCACTATGCTCTGGTTTCCCTCTAGCAGGGCACTGCAGGACGCTAGTTGTCAGTTCGTTTTACGTGTTACTGCCTAATGCCACTTCAACGCAGTTGAGTTCCTTTTTCTGGTATTTGATTTCAATAATTTTATTTTCAAAAGCTGTTGATTTAATTAATCTTGTGCAGGATCGAATTCTTAACTATTGACCTACATTATTAGGTAACAATATCTAAATTATATCTTCAATAGTTAAATAAGGTCAGGGTGAAAATCAGCACAAATCGATTTCAATTTCATTTTGACCATCACTGGAAGATATGGTAACACGTAGTACGAACTGACAACTAGACGCCTGTTAGTGCCCTGCAGTGCCCTGCTATAGCGAAGCCAGAGCATAATGCCTTTTTGTAATTATGTGGAATATGGGGCGACCTTTATACTTACTATTTTTAAATTTTGAACAAATTTCCGAGACACCACGTGAAAGAACATTCTTTTTACTTTGTAGCAAGTATAAAGTTTAGAAATTTCAATGAAAACTGGCGTGGAACTATTTGAGTGAAAAATGCATGTTTCCCCGTTTATGCAATGCTAAATTATTTATTTAAATAAAACAAGGGCTTTAGCCCTAGCAGCCTTAATAGCAAAATTAAGCATTTTGAATTTGCCGCCAAATTTTAGCTTCGAATTACCTGTTTTAAATTAAAAGAAGCAATTAAGCCGTACAATGTGTTTTTGGTTATCGTATGCATCTTAGTTTTAATCAATTTCTGTAATAAAATCTAAAATTCAAAATTCCAATTTTTTAATTTCCCGCTAAAACATTAAATATTGTGTTAACTCAAGATTTCGACCGGTTACTCAATTAAGTTACACTAAAGTGATATATTTTTAAAACATTAACAATTAGGCAAAGGTAATGAACATGGTGTGGAAGCACGATCGTTATTAGTTTTTAAATGGTTTTTAAATAACATAATTGCAAATTAAAAAAAGTTAACCGATTTGGTCGAGTGTTATATCATTGGAAAGCTCTTTAAAAATACTCAGACAAAATTTTTTTTGTTTTTTGATTGTGACCCATACAACACATTTTTGGCGGCATTTAAAAATTAAAAGACCGTTATTTTGAAAACGTTTTGTTATAATGGAGGCTCGTTTAGTTATTTGAATTCTACTAGTGATTACCTTTCCAATGATATATGGCTCGATGAAATTGGTCCTGTATTGCAAAATTTTCAAAATTCCGGTAAATTATGTAGATAGGTCGGAAAAAAATTAGTGGCGGGAAACAGGTTATGCAAATTTTAAAAAAAATCGCAAGCAACCATAACACACGTAGAAAAGTAGTTTAAAAAATAAATTGAAGCTCTGTGCAAAGTTTCAATATTTTCAAAAATTTCCTTATTATTCCGAAATTTCTGTTCAGAGACATGGGGGGAGAGGCATAGGGTCCTAGAAACCAGGATAATTTGATGATAGTATTTATGAACCATTCGCAGAGACATGTTGATCCTAGGACTTGTGCGATTCGAAGTGAAAGTGAGTAGCTACGAAAAATACATTAGGGAAATCTCACAACAACGGGCCATAAATATCTAGTAGGCTATGGTTTAAGCTAATAATATTTTATGTAGATTAGAACAACACAACAATAATTTAAAGTGATAAAACCTCATAATATTTTCACAATCCAGGGGTTTTCCTAATTTTTGAGATTAATAATTTAATTTAACTAGGAGAGCAAACCAAACAAAAAGAGGGAGCGGGAGCAAATTCAGCAGAGCCACAACCAACCCGCTACATTCCCAACCAGGGAGCCAGATACGACAATACAGCAGAGCCAGTTCCAGTTAAAAAACCAAAATTTAATCCTCCAGTAACCACAACTGCTGCTAGTGAGATTTTTTTGTACACTTATTGCTTACTATTGAGTAAGCTCCTATTTTGGTATAGTTTAAATACGTACTGTACGATTAGCCTGATAGGAATCAACTAGTTTAACTCACGAAATTTATTATTTAAACATAATATTGAATGTTCGAACTGGTCATGTACAGTGCATAATGATGCAAAACGAGACACGTTCCGAATTCCACCCGACAATACTTTTTCTGGGGTAACACGACCATTTCAAAATGCTCGTCATGAAAATACTCAACGATCTTATTCAGTATCACCAGGGCTTGAAAAATTGGATCGACAGCCATTCAGAGCAGATAAAGACAAAGTCACCCAACGGCCGACTTCACATCAACCTTTACAAAAAGAAAAGATTCCTAAAAGTCAACTACAAGGTAACCTTGGGCTACTCGAGTAGTGACTGCCTATGTACGCATTAACATATGATTGATATCTGAGCATGCAGTTTATTTTATTTTCATAATTGTCAGCTTAATTAGTAGTATTAATTCCATGGGTATTTAATTCAGTAGTAAAATGTATGCAATACATTGTTGAACTTAATAGATGCCATACCTTTAGGATTAATGACCTCTTTCCCATACGTCACAGAAAGAAATATTCGAGATGTTTGTGGTAATTTTCTGTTTAAAATATTATTAATACAACATGGTAAATATTAAATATATTCCACATTTCTCATGAAAGAAATAATATTTTACCCAATTTCTTCTGTAGGCACGAAAGGAATCAAGTTACTTCAGAATTCGTGCTATGTGGACACAGCATTTGTGTCTTTCTTTTTCTTCACTGATGTATTAGATGACTTGGTATTTCTAATCAAGGAAACGGACGACCAGCTCACTCGAGAAATGAAAGTGGATCTTTTAAAAATTGTGAACATGCTCCGTTCCAGCAAGGTCGTTGGTGGGGATGTGGTCATGAGATTTCGTCAAAAACTTGTTCAAGAAGGAAAATATACTAAAAAACTTGTAGGATCTTTTATGGGTTGGAATACTATATTTTTAATACCACTTGTACATTAAATACCTAATGACTTAGGGGTCGCCTGTAAATAACGTAATCGAAATATCCTAATATTTCTAGGACCCTATGACATAGTTACTACATAGATACATGAGTTGCTGGCATAGATAATCATGGATTAGCCTATTAATATTCAAGTAGACACATTGATCCTACCCGTTACGTCATTTATGAACGATCCCTCCTACTGAATCTGATAATAATAATATTCTCAATAATGCTCATGATCCAGACTGTTAAAACTTGTGCTCTAATAATTCAGGGTTTTATTTCTGTATTATGTTTAAATAGATCCAGAGGAGTTTATGTTCATACTATTCAAGCGGGCCCTTCAACTACCACCATTCATTCACTACGCGTCTGGAGCTACTGACTTCCTCCACCAGATTTTTCTGCCAGTTTCACAAACCAACAAGAGACTGGCGACCGTCCAGGAACTTTTTATCCAGAGCATGAACTACAATGGCAATTTGAGACTAGCAGAACGGCCATCTCCAGCTCTTATAATCCTTCTACCTCGAGCGAATGGGAAACTTATGGGGCTCAAATACATTTTGCCAAACTTGACTCTTGATCTCATCCGTGTGATGAACGGTTGGCAACATTATTATTAGCTTTCTTATATTTTCTATTTAAGTATACATCCACTTATACAAGGTTGGTCACGTATTTATAAAATTGACTCAATATTTATTTTTTAATTTTAGCCACAAAAACATGCATGGATTGTCAAGGCCCGGCTTCGTTCGTATGCTCAATATGCAACAACGACAAAATGGCTACTTGTAAGCAGAAAATTTGTATCCAGTATTCAACATTGCTACATCGGAAAATGTCCCACGCACACGATCCTAAGTTTACGATGATCAGTCAGCCGAGTCCAGAGGATACTCAAATGAAATTAATTGCTGTGGTGTGTGTCGCTACTTTTCACTACACTGCATTTGCGAGATGTGGCAACGAATGGCTGTTTTACGACTCAATGATCCCCACTGTAAGTACTTGCCCACCTAAATATATTTTGTTTACAAATATCTTTAATTTTGAAAACTCGGTGCTTTTGGTTCATTTTGCATTAAGTGTCAAGTTCTATTCTTTTGTATTATAGTGAACAATATGTTATTAAGATAGAAAAAAAAGCAATATACTCTAAACTGACAAGCTGAGTTTTTTATCAATCTTAGATAACAAAAGTTCAGGGCTTGAATAATTTTCTTTCCAAACAAGAACAAATCCACAACGAAGGGAAGAAAATCAAAAAACCCGACCTAAACTTCATTCGCATGCTTAAGGACGCTCAATATTGCATTTATGTACCAGTAGTAAATTCTCATAGGCGTGGTGCTAGACAAGGCACAATAGTTTGAAATTTTCAATCAATTCAAATAATCAGAGAATAAGTAGTAGTTGGTTATACTAATTCTAACGTGAATGTAAAAAAAAATAATAACTTGTATTGTGAAATTCATTTGGCTCATTTGCTGTATAAACTTGTAATAAATCTAGTCCTGTAATATTACATGCATAAAATATCACCAGGGAAAACTCAATCTGGCCCATGTTTATTTTCAGCTGAAACTAAAATGCAGTATAATTGGGGAAAAAATATCTTGATCCTCAAATAACATTTTAAAAGAATATCTTACACTTTTCAAAAACTTTCAAGTTAAACACGTTGCACTTTTAAAGAATATGCAGCTACTTAAGGCACCTTTTTTAATTAAAAAAAAGCAACAACGACATTTTGCACTTTTACAAATCATGCGAATAAAACATTTTACACGAGTTTAAAAAACATGCAAATGAATCATATTTTGCACTCTTAAAAAACATGCAACAAAAAAGTGTTTTACACTTTTTAAAAGTATGTTAACTAACACATTTTGCACATTTAAAAGACAAGACAAAGAAAGCTTAATATGTAGCTTTACACTTTGGACCCATTTTGATCACGTCGCCTTGTAAAATGTCCAACATTATCCATATGACAACAGATTTCATTTGCTATTACATCATGCCAAGTTTTCTTTTAATTTTTAATTACCTAGGTATGTATGTATATGTCTAATGATTAATCAAAGAGCACGATGAGATTGTCTACAGGAACAGGATGCTCATCACTACTTCTGTCCGAGTGTACCCCATATTTTTTTTTTTTTTGCTTTAAACCATTTCCTATGAAATAACTGATAACAGAATATTGAATTCCATCCTTGCATACAATTAAAACAAGGACAACGAATTTTCTCAAGGTCAAAAGTCTCATGTTTGTTTGAAGTACATGTGCGTGTGTGTTGGTGTGTGTTGAAATAATAAACCAGGCGCTACTCATAATAAATATGGTGAAAATTGAAGTTTGTCACTCACCGATTGCTACTGGTAGTACAGTCGGATTCAATACTTCAAAAATATCATTATGATGAATTAAATTCTTAGTTGTAAAAAAAGTTATCTAATATCGTAATTCCCATAATTTCAAGCTTGTATAATATAGAGTCATATGGATGCTCGTTTATCTCACTCGAGTTGACAACTAGATAAAACCACACACAAAAAAAAAGATAATTTTATAATGTTGACTGCCACATTTGTCCAAAGAACACTTTATTTAATCCCACTCATTCAACAGTTTTGTTTTTTATTATGAGTAGTGGAATTTTATGTGGTCAAATTAGCAAATGTTTATGTCACAGGTTTGTTTGTACATGAATTTAAAGTCTGGCCCTGGCCAATATAGCCCGTGTTCTTTAATATATTTTTAATTTTTAAGCTAGTTACTTTATTATAGAAGCACAAGCTTTATTTATTTATTTTGCCACGTTATCCAGTTTAGTTCATATAACGTCTAGCCTGTTGATGAACTTAATAATACAATTTATTGCTCCACGGCATATGGTTAATATACTGGTATAATTTCAAATACTAATAAATGCAAGCAATCAATATTAAACTACCCTCGCTGATTTATTTTTTGTTCAAGATTTAACAGTATAGTTGGATTATTGCATGTACTGGTCTATCATGTTATTATTATGTTTAATATAATATAGTACTTTTAGTTGGATGACTAGCAAATGGATTAATCAGGGCATGGCATGTCTCCTCGTGAATTCGGCTGCTTCTCGCTTGTACCTCCGTTGGTCCGTCTTGTAGATGTGAGCCACATCGCCTCGGAGTGGATCATCCGCATTCGGTTCGGCGAGGAGGGCACAGATGGAGAGGAGTAATTTGGAGACGCTGAAGGTCGGTTTCCATTTATGAGGCTTGAGAATGTCCAGACAAATCCCGCCGCTAGTGTTAATATTGGGATGGTAGATAGGCGTGACGAAGGCGACGGCCGGCGGGGAGGCGGGGAAGTTGGCTGGGAATTGGATTTTGAGCTGAAAGACGCCGCCGAGGTAAGGACTATTCCGGGGGCCCATTATCGTCGCTTGCCAGTTGTAAATGTCAGTGCCGATGGGTCCGGCTGAGCAATTCGCCGGTGGATGACGTGTTAAACTTTGGAGTTCAGTATTGATTCGAATGTGAGCCATTATTATTTTTATGTAATAAAATAACAACTCTATTACTGTAGTTTGATAGTCGTTGCGGGATTTCTGGCTTTGAGGGAGGTATGCCCTATCTATACTGTAGTATATAGCTTGTTGTGGGAAGTCTGACAAGAGAGTGAGGTTTATGGATAATTTCGCAGCTTTTATACACCCCACTGGACTATGAATATATTACTTAAACTCAAAAGTAAAAGTAGCATTAATGTGGTACAATTAATGTACTACATAGTATAGTTTCAGTAAATTGTTTCTACATAATGTAGAAACAATTTACTGAAACTACCTAGGTTTAGGTATATACATTTCATACGCTGATCTCGATCTGCTTCAACTTCAGTCAGGTGTGTTCGTGTGTTATAGGATTTAGCACCAGGGATGTCCAACCATTTCCATGCGTAAACAACTCTGCAGGTGGTAAAGTTTAAAGGTGTAAAATTTGCACGTATAAAATTTTTAATTTTATTAAAGGGCAACATTTTAAGACAGAAAATATAATAAATAAACAAGGTTAAATAAGCAGCAAAATTTTTCAAATTATTTTCAAAGATTTGAACATCGAATCGGTCTAACAACGTTGGGAAGTTGAGCACCCCTGCAGTAGAAGCGTTGTTTCCAGTCTATATGTATATGCGACACCGTAGTGTATGTATCTTTGTGTTTCTTGCTATTTTTTCAGCATTCAACTTTAATATCGTAACGGAAATTGGCGTTCTTATTTTCCCTAATTAAATTATAACTAGCCCTTCTATGGCTTAAAAGAATTTGTTTACATGAATTAATTTAATGGAAAATAAGTTGATGATGAGGGAAGTTGAGTTATGAAAATATTTTAATTGAGAAATACCGACACTATTCGATTACTGCATGAAAATCTGTTCAAGGTATTCAGATAGTTATAATGCTTATTATTATTATGAGGAATATAATTTATTATTTCAGTTTTTTTATTTTTCACATTACAATGTTTTTTGTTTTTCTATATTAGTGATGGTCAGAATAAACGTTTTATTTGTCCAAAAAAATAAAAGTTTTACCTAATGATGAAGAGATGCGATTTGGATTTATTCTCAACATAATATATGATACTAAATCATATTATATAGTTTTTACACATTTACTTATAGTACAGAACAATCCAGCTGATTGTTGTTAGATGACATAGGTAATTCCTCTTAAGGCTCATAAATACAATACTGACAATCTCTAAAAATACGCTTCATCGTGAGGTTGTCTCGAGAATCCCAATCAGCTCCATTTTGAGTAAGTTTTTGTGAAGCTTCCATTATAAAACTACCACAATTTTCCACAGGGTAAGCCTAGAAAATATTAAAATACCAATAATACATTTCAAATTGTTTAATATAGTTATTGTTTTTACACTGTACATCAGTCATCGGTCATCGACGTCATCGTATTAGCATAAATTATTATTGTATTGAAAATTTAACTGTATTCAGAAAAATTACAAATATGTAGCTTACTACGGGCCCTATGGAGTCAAAGTACATCCATTCTTCCCCACACCTTACAAACGCTGTGTAGTGGTACATGGAGAGGCAGACTACTGCTACTAATTTCATTTTCAAATTTTGATTGTATGGAATCTTGCGTTGAGAGAACTCGTGGAATTGAGGAGATTTGGGTTCAGATTCCGATACACTTGGAGCTTGGTCGTGAACAAAGTTCCCTTGAGATATGCACCCTTCACAATAAGTAAGGGCGTCTGAAGGGCATAGATCGCAGGCGATTGTGGCCACATTTTTACCACATGAGCACATTTTGGCCTCTGAAGAAAATACAAATGCAGATACAGGTAAATAATTAAAAGTATATACAATAAATTGGAAAACCTGTACACAATTTTACGTACAAGTTAAATCATATCGTCAGCAAAGAACAAAAATGACCCATATCCAATTTAAGCTAGAATCAAAATGAGCACTGTCATAAAAACAAAATTAGAAACATGAGTAAAATGTTAAATAAGCGTTTTTGAATAAGGTAAAATGTTCTAAATGCATGTTTTTAAAAAGTGTAAAATGTTTTAATTGCATGTTTTTGATAAGTGTAAAATATTCTAATTGCATGTTTTTTAAAAGTACAAAATATTCAATTTAAATGATTTTAGGACATGGTTCAATATAATATATTATGTACTTAGCGTGGATATTGTTTTTAGCTACAAATGGATATGGATCATTTTGGTTCTTCACAGACGATATATGAATTTCGTATATAATTATTTGAACCTATTGGTTTTATTTGCATACAGCATACCTGTCAACACATTAGTTAAATCCAGCTCGAGGTTGGGCACAATTTGTTTGTACCCCACGAGAGCCCCATTTGATCGCGGCATAAGAATTATGAGGGCGGGATCTGGGACTCCCTCTAATTTTAAATCTCCACTGTACTTCATGCTTGCCTCAAAAAGATCCTGAACTGTTGCAACTGGTCGCCCCTGACTTTTAGGCAGAAATATTTGATGAGCAAAGTCCCCGTGGCCGGTGTTGTAGTTGAAAAATCGAGGTAAATTCAGTGCTTTGTCAAAGAGGATGTAAAATAACTCTTCAGGGTCTAAAATAAAGAATCAGTATTTTTTTCAAATATTTTAAATCACATTTATGAGTTTATAACCGATACTGACAATTAAGCGCGATGATATGAAATGTTAAAGTGAAAATCCGTGGTACGAAGTACGAACCCATGAAGCTCCCTAATAGTTTCTTTGTAAAGCCCTGTGACACAAGCGTTTCTCGAAGTTTCCATATGTTAGCCCATGGTACAAACTTTTTGTTTCGGAGTCTCGTCACTATTATTTGTAAAATATGCTTAATTTCGGTAGATTTTGTGAGAGTGAGAGGCTCACAACTTTCGTCCCCCTGCGGAACTGTAAGGACCATGTTATCAAAGGTTTTCGTGCAGGAAAACATGGAGAATAATGCAGTGTCTATGTAGCAAGAATTTTTCCTTAGTTCAATCCCTCCGTGTACTGTCAAAAATCAAAACATTTTGTGTTATCCATATTTAATTTATTATCGGCTTTCCTAAATTTACCAAGTGGTCAAGTGGCTGTGTAAGTGGAGATACTACATATTTAAAATGTAAAGATCATAACAAAAATGTGTGCTTAAACGCTTTCTTTTAATTTAAAATTCTCTATTTATTTTATGAGATACCATAAAGTTCCCCAACGCTGTCTGAATTTATGGGGGGTGGAAGCTTAAGTGGCAATTGCTCTTCTGCTGATTTTGGACCCAGCAACCCGGTATCTGATGGATGCCCATCAATATGCTCTTCTACTTTGTCGCCACTATTTGGAGCAACATCAACAACTTTGTTATCCAACTCATCATCGGCCTGCAAATTAATTTTGGAAGATGCAGGAGAAAATCGACGCAAGCCGCCGTACAAGTACATCCACTGAAAACTTTGTGGTTGGACCAATACCCCCCTCAAAAATTGAAGTATCTATAAATATCAAAAGTATTAAACACGCTATTAAAATATGCTAACAATATATCGTCTGTGAAGAACCAAAATAACCCATCCATTTTTAGCTAAAAACAATATCCACTATCCACAAATATACTGAAATATGTCTTGTAAGCATTTAAATAGAACATTATACAATTTCCAAAACTATGTGAATCAAATATTTTACACTTCTTAAAAACATGTAAATCGAACATTTTACACTTTTTAAAATCATGTAAATAAAACATTTTACACTTTCCAAACACATGTAAATCGAACATTTTACACTTTTCAAAATTATGTTAATAGAAAATTTTAGACTTTTCAAAAACATGTAAATCGAACATTTTACACTTTTCAAAAACATGTAAATAGAACATTTTAGACTTTTCAAAAACATGTAAATCGAACATTTTACACTTTTCAAAAACATGTAAATCGAACATTTTACACTTTTCAAAAACATGTAAATCGAACATTTTACACTTTTCAAAATCATGGTAATAGAACATTTTACACTTTTCAAAAACATGTAAATCGAACATTTTACAGTTTTTAAAACGTGTAAATAGAACATTTTGCACTTTTCAAAAATCTTCTAGTTAAAATTTTATGCCTGTTTTTTATTTTGTTTTCATGACATAGCGCATTTTAATTCCAGCATAAATTGGATATAGGTCTTTTTGTTTCTTCACAGACGATATTATTTTAATTTTAATAAAATGGTCTTTCGAGGCTAATTTAAAGTCTGAACTGAAAGTTCAGACTTTAAATTAAACTATAAGAAAAGTAAAGGTGGGTGGTAAATGTAATAATAATCTATAGGGGTCGAAAATGTATAAAAATACACAATAACAAAACCTGTTGAGCTGCCAGACTACCAATGCATGCATTCACAACTGGAACAGAAACATTGCTTTTTACGTTAGCTAGAAATTCTTTGAGGAGGTCTAGCAGGATAAACGTATCAGGAGTTTTAAATTCTTGTGCAAGTTTTGCAAGGGTCTTGCTTTCTAATTGTGTCTCGCTCGGGTTTGTTTCTTGAAAATGTCTTAAAGCAAGGTACGCAGCACGAATTGTGGGTGCTAGGTGAGATTGAGAAAAGGGACACTCAGCAAATGAGGGATTTCCCTTGGATTCTTCATACGATTTATTACCAGTACCAGCCCCGTCACTGTCACCCGCTGGAACAGATTCCATGCAAGTTTTCCCTAAAGCCGGGATATAAAAGTCCCAGAAAATCCGTCCAAATTGTCCGTTAGTCTCTGCTAGTACAACGGACTTTTGATTTTCGTGGCAAAGTTGTAAATCCTTTGGGTCAAAATGTGTGAGCACTACAATGTCATGCTGACTAAAAGATTCCTGTTTTGCATCTTCTGAGTCTGCCCCCGTTTTTGAAACTGACAGTGTGGTTAGAGGATAGAGATTACTGAGGTAGTTGTGAATGACGGTGGCTCGAAATTTATTCACGTCCTTCTCAGTCAAATAGCACTGTGATGACAGATCACATTTCTCGACTTTTGATTCATCAAGAAAAGTAAGGTTCTGTACCCCACCTGTGATTAAATTATTATTGATAGTAGGTAACTCTTTACACGTGTTTGAGATGTTTATTTATGGTGTGTATCTTTAGATAATTGAAAATACCTTGAATAAGTCCCCTCGCCACCTCAGCCCCAAGACCACCCAGACCGACAATTAGCACTTTTAAATTTAAAATGTCATTTTTCACATTTTCTGGCAAAGTTTTTGTAATCTTAGGGTCCTCCTGCTGGTGCTGGTCCACGTCCATGGCTTCCTCTGTTGCATCAAGGCATTTCATTTGATCGCTGTCCTCATCACTAGTGTAGGACGCATTACCTTGATTTCCGGGATTATGTGAAGTCATAATAATGATTCTTCAATGAATACGAAATAGGAAACAAGAGGCCCGCATCTAATTGTAAAGAGTGGGCAACAGGGAGCTGCTCACTCAAGAATAAATTTGTGAACATATTTCTAAGCTTGTGTAAAACAATTTGTGTCGTCAGATGCAGAGCACGACATATTGTGTCCTATTTTGCATACTAGATTATTTGTACAATCTATTGTGCACAACTTTATTGCACAAAATTGTATGCATAATGTTTTTTTATTAATTCCGCACAAGTCATGCATATAGATTTATGCAAGAATTTTCATTCAAAATTTCACGCGACCTTTGACCTTTGGTTTGAAATAGTGTAGTAAACTAGTGGAAATTTAAATTTTTAACGTATTAGTTATGTAAATTTGGTTGGAAAAATGTTTGGTTGAAAAAGAAGTCAAATTATCGTTTTTTATTGCTTTAAAATGCTGAACTAGGGCCAAATTGATCTGATTAGGATGTGTTAACATAAAATATTGATTTTAGGCATGCAAAATTAATTTAAAGTTTGAAAAAGTAGTTGAAATGAGTATTGAACATATTTCGTTTGTATAAGTACAAATAATATTCATTTATTCTAAATCAAGTACAGGTGGAGTAGAGGCTAAGGCGATATGGCGATATGTAATAGGGTAGAGGACGTCGGTTCGAGTCCTCTGGCCGTGATAATCATTTTGAATCGAGCTATATTTTGTGCGTAAAACATTGTGCACAATGCGCAATCCATTGTGCAGGAAAAGCAGCCAATTTTGGTCACGTTTGCATTATGCAGGTTAATTGTGCACAATATAAACTGCACAATAGTTTGTGCACGAAAAGCAGCCAATTTTCGCCACGATTTTTATGCATAAAAGGACGCAAAATTTGTGCAGGAAAAAAATAAGATTTTTCACACGGGAGCCCCCCCCCCCCTTAATATCATGTGGAAAATTATTCAGAATTTTAAAAAGAATTATTAGTTACCTTTTATTTCGATGCAAAGTTGCTTGTTGTTGTCAGCTGAAACTTATATAATTTTGACACTTGACTTATTCTCTTCGTCCAGAACTATTGAAAACTTTGGACTGGTGCGGGTGGATGATGCCGTTAATACTTGATAACAACAGGCAGCGCTTTCTGTTAATAAATTTCCAAATCTTCTATACAGTACCGTAAACCATATAGTACCACAGCCTCTATCAAGAATTTTCATACAATTTGCAACTATATAGGCTAATCAACTTTACGGCGTGTGTGTTTGTGAGTGCGCCGCGGTAAGTGGTATTGAACGGTCTGATAAAAATAGTTAATCATTACTGAAAGGTTCTCCGTTCGCTTTGATTTTCATATTCGTGCAATTACAAAATATTTTATAGGTAAAGCAAACCATGAGTGGATTTTTTTGGAAGTTCTCACCTTGGTTATTACTTCTACACGTAGGTAAATTAATTATCCCAATATCAGCTGATAACGCCTACGTAGGAACAACTGCAAAGCTCTAAATTTTCCACAATATTCAGTGATACTGATTGCAAATTGCAAAGAATTTGCACTTCAATACGTATTCATTAATGTTATCAGTAATATTTTTGCAGTTAAAAAAATTACTATTGTGTATATGGATGGATGTTTTAATAAATGCTGATGGCATGAATTTAATAACATGCAAATACAAGACTAAAACTATTTAATAGGGGATGATTTTTAAATTTGAAATAATTTATTCCTACCTATCTACATAATTTACCGGAATTTTGAAAATTCTGCAATACAGGACCAATTTCATCGAGCCATATATCATTGGAAAGCTAATCGCCAGTAGAATTCAAATAACAGAACGGGCCTCCATTATAACAAAACGTTTTCAAAATAACGGTCTTTTAATTTTTAAATGCCGCCAAAAATGTGTTGTATGGGTCACAATCAAAAAACGAAAAAAAAGGTCTCTGCTTATTTTTGAAGAGCTTTCCAATGATATATCACTCGACACAATCCGTTAACATTTTTTAATTTGCAATTATGTTATTTCGAAATCATTTAAAAACTAATAACTATCGTGCGTGCACACTAAGTTATTTAGACTTGCCTAATCGTTACCGTTTGAATGGTGTATCATGTTGGTGTAAGATTACTGAGTTACCGGTCGAAATCTTCATTTAACACAATATTTAAAGTTTTGGCGGGAAATTCAAAAATTTCAATATTAAATTTTTGGATTTATTGAGAATATAAAAATACCTGTGAGTAAATCGTCACAGCTAACCCGTTGACGGCTTCTTCCCTTTAATTTACAACCTATTAATTGACAACTAAAATTTGGCGGCAAATTCAAACTGTTTAATTTCGCTGTTAAGGCTGCCATTAAAACAAGGGCTAAAGCCCTTGTTTTTTAACACAAATAAATTGTAGAACATGATGAAAAAAGAAAGAATTTAATAATTCAACAATGGTATGGTATAATTAAGGTATGCCATTTGAGGAAGCATAGCGTCGTGTGAATTCTGCCGCTTCCCTATTAAACCGTCGCCGGTCCGTCTTGAATGTCTGAGCAATTTCCCAGATGAGCGGATCGTCCGGATTCGGGTCACAGAGGAGGGCAGAGAGGGAGAGTAGGAGCTTGGACACGGTGATGTTTGGCCTCCACTTGCCAGGCTTGAGAATGTCGAGACAGATGATCCCGGTGGTAGTGATGTTGGGATGGTAGATGGGTGTCTTGAAGGAGACTGCAGGTGGGGAGGAGGGGTAGTTCTGCGGGAAGGTGATCTTGAGCTGGAACGCTCCCCCAAAGTAGGGACTATTCCGGGGGCCCATGAGTGTGGCTTGCCACTCATAGATGTCCCGCCCGACGGGCCCCGCTGAGCATTGGGCTGGAGGATGACGAGTTATGTTTTGGAGCTCACTATTAATTCTTGCCTGAGCCATATTTTTGCAGCAGGGACAAAATACGGAGTGACTTTTGAAGAGCCTATTAGTTTCTATACTTAATCAGTAAATAGACTGAACAGAGTTTCGTGCATTGTACAGCTTTTTATACAGAGTGTAATAATAATAAAGACTGCGCTTGAATGGGAAAAGATGGTGTAGCTGCTTTCATAGGGCTCGTTCTGATTTTATTATAATCGTGCTTTAAAAGTACATGTTCATACTGACTATGTAGAAACATATAAAATTACCCATATCCATTTCAAGGGAAAAACAAAATTCTCTATATATACAAAACCACACAATATTGAGATGGGCAATGAAATTGATCCTTTTGGATTTTTCAAAAACATTTAAATAGAATATTTTATCCTTTTCAAAAACATGTACCTAAATACAATATTTTGCATTGTTTAAAATCATGCAAATAGAGCATTTTACACTTTTGAAAAAACTTGCCTGGAAATCGTTTTACACTTTTTAAAACCCCGTAATAATTAACATGTTGCACATGTATTAATTATATCATTCAGTGATTTTTTTGACACAGCTAATTTAAATTCTATGGCTTTAACTGGAAATGGGTCATTTTGTTTTTTCACAGACAATATGCCTACTTATTACACATTAAGTATGTATGCTTACAAATTGAGCCATATTAATACTTAAATCAATCTAGGTATCTACCTAATGTACTAACAAAGTTAATTATATGATTTGTAGCGCATGCAAAATAGTACCTCAATTCCCACAGTCCACTCCTTAATAGTTTAACCTTGATATGAAAATGGTAGAATTAAAAGGTAAAACCTCGACTTTTTAAAAATAAGAAAAATATTTAAATGTCCGACTACCGTCACACGCAAGTGCGAGCCGTTTTTAGTTGAAACATCTCTATAAAATAAAACAAGGGCTAAAGCCCTTGTTTTATGGCAGCCTTAACAGCAAAATTAAGCATTTTAAATTTGCCGCCAAATTTTAGTTTTAATTTACGTGTTTTAAATTAAGAGAAGCAATTAAGCCGCACAATGCGTTTTTGGTTATCTTATTGATCTTATTTACAATCAATTTCTGTAATACAGTAAAAAATTCAAAATTCCAATTTTTGAATTTTCCGCTAAAAAATTAACTATTGTGTTAACTCAAGATTTCGACCGGTTACTCAATACATTTACACTAAAATGATATATCAATGGTTTTTAAATAACATAATTGCAAATTAAAAAATTTTAACAGAGTGTGTCAAGTGATATATCATTTGAAAGGTCTTCAAAAATAAGCAGTCACCATATTTTTGCTTTTTGATTGTGACCCATACAACACATTTTTGGCGGCATTTAAAAATTAAAAGACCGTTATTTTGAAAACGTTTTGTTATAATGGAGGCCCATTCCGTTATTTGAATTCTATTGGTGATTAGCTTTCGAATGATATATGGCTCGATGAAATTGGTCTAGTATTGCCAAATTTTCAAAATTCCGGTAAATTATGTAGATTGTAGGTAATGACTGTTTTAAAGCTTCCTTTAAAGTAATAATGTGACACGCACCACCACCTTGTGAAATATTGTGACCACACATCACTGGCAAAGGATACCCAAAAAAATGTTGTATTAAAAAATAATGTAATGTGGGTTAAAATGTAAGTCATAAAGTCATACGAACTTGCTACACAATTGAAATGGATGCAAATTTGGTATAGGTGTGTATCCTATGGAATAAAACCAGAGATTTTACGGTACGTATAATTATTACTAAAGTCAAAGTCAATCCCTATTCCTATATTACGCACGAAATATTTCAAAGGTGAAGTACTGGTACCGTATATCTTGTAAACGTGCCAGTTTAATTAATTATATGTATATGTAACTTCTAAATCAGGTCCTCCTCTATAATTACAAACCGCTAAAACCTCATTATATCCTGTTTTACCATAGCTTCTTTAATTTACTTAAGTATGTGGGTCTGAACAGCTGAACCATTCAATCACCTCATCGTCACACATAAAGCACGGGATGAGGTGAAGCAAAAAGGCGCAGAAATGGATAAGTGGCACTTACTATTGACACAACCTGCCTGCGTATGCTGATTACCTCCGATATTTTAGGTCTCATTTCTAAAGAAATCACTGATTAAAATATTTGATTTGTGTGTAAGCTTTATTGCTATCATGCCATAAATCATACCGTGGACAGCTTTAAATCACTACTGTAAATTGGCATTCGTTCATGCTTATACACACTCCGTAAAGTATATTGCGACATTATTCATCAAATAAATTACGCTTCCGTTTGTACTTAGTTACAGGCATCCTTAAAGCTTCATATTAGCACTCCAAACTATGTATATGACTGACA
The DNA here is from genome assembly GCA_949802685.1 of Dicyrtomina minuta. Lineage (NCBI taxonomy): Eukaryota > Metazoa > Arthropoda > Collembola > Symphypleona > Dicyrtomidae > Dicyrtomina > Dicyrtomina minuta. Next base: position 148,402,218 of record OX461808.1, on the reverse strand, counting down.
GGAATGGATATGACATTGTAAATTGTATTGCAACGATTTGGATTTCAGACCAAGTTTACTTATGCACATTGGGTGAATAGGTTTAACTCAAGGTCAGTAGAGCGAGAATGGACGGCAGAGATATGACATTTCCGGAGAAATGGCTTAAAAAGTAGACAATTTTAATGGACGATGTATTAGTTTGATAGAAATTTATAGCGCATATAAAAACAAATCAAGAGCAGGCAGGCGCAGGACAGCATACAATAATGAATAATGTGCAAATATTGCATCGGCACCTGAAATGTAATTAATTATACAGTAGGTATTTAATAATACATACCTTCGTCAGTGAAGAAATCAAAACCACCCATCTAAAAATCTGGAAGTAGAATGAGCTATATGTCAAAAATAATTGTCTATAGACAATTATTGTAGAATAGATACGTAAATTTGTAGTTACGGGTTTTTAAAAAGTTCAAATTGTTTCATATTTTACGCATTTTTACAAAGTGTAAAATGTTCTATTTGCATTCTGTAGAGTACAAAAATGTTTTATTCGCATGTTATTTTAGGAACTGCCAACAAACGTATTTTATATGTTCTTAAAGCGTGCAAAATGTTTTACCATTTACCTACATATTTTAAAGGTGCAAAACATTTAATGTGCATGTTTTTAAAAATGTGCAAAAACTCCAATTTACAAGTTTGTAAAAAGTTAACGTTTTATTTACAAGTTTTAGAAAAGTGCAAAATGTTCTATTTCCATGTTTTTTTAGCAAAGTGCATAAACTCCCAGCTTACAAGTTTTAGGTAAGGGGATAATCGGAGGCTAAGGTGCTTTAGTCCCCTCGCCTTCCCCCTCTCCCTGCCCTAGAATGAAAATTTTGACATTGGAGAGTTAGAAGCGGTCATTTTACAAGATGGTCGTTTAACATTGTTACCCCCCATTAACATTAGCATTAGTCATTTATGGATCCGCCACTGCTATGTACACACATATGCTACTTGTGCAACGATATAAAATATTTATTAGGTGCAACATTACTGACTCTACTTTTTTTAAATAAGAGCACCATATAATAATCTAACAACTGAGCAGCACAAAAGCAGAATTACATATGGTTTTCTTAAAGACACATACGGAGCGAGCATTGAATAAATTATTTCAAGTTTTACATATTTCACTCATCATTAATTTACTACATCACTTTCATTTCCAATTTTATTAACTTATAAAAAAAATGATGGTAATCATAATATTATAGTTAGTGTCTAATTCCTCCCACAGAGCGACCCACCAAATGAATTACAGCTCCTACGAAAAAGAAACGAAATGAGAAAAAGCAACATTAAATTTTGACTTCGGAATTAATTAATATATGGTAATAAAATTAAAATCAATATTTTATAATTTTTATGAAAATAATATAATTCAAATAAATGACACACACATACCTTCTTGAATATTATTCGCATCCAGACGCTCATCCTCCTGTAAGTTTTTCCCTCGGAAAATGAGACGAAATTCATCAGGGGAGTCTCCGGAGCGCTGACAAACTTTATCCTTCAAGTTGCCCACTGTCCAATTAGGAGACACATCAAAGCTCTGTGTCTGCTCCTCCAAGTCAATTACTGAAACGAGCATTTTGATTTGATTCCTGCTGAATCCAAAACAAAAAATCTAATCAAAACAAAATGCAAATAAGTTTTAATTTTAGTTTAGTCTAGATAATAAAACCATTGAGAAGAAATCCGGAGAAATCAAAAAATAATCAAGTTAGTGAGAATTTTTAAATCAATGAATTCAATTTGCAGCTATGTTATTTAAATCATGTACCATGCTTGGAAAAACTAGTTTTATGATATAAACAATAATAGAAAAAAATAAAGTTTAATAAATACTACGATTAATATTGTTACCTTTTTTGATGTACTAACTAGTAAAAAACTGCTTGGATGGTTAGGTCTCGAGTATCGAGTAATTCTCAATGATTGGCTTGAGTAGAATACAATTTCTGTGCGAAAGCCGAGGATGCTGTGGTAGTTTTTTGTTCAGTGCACAGCTACCTGATGCCTGATGCAAAACAAAATTCATTCCACAGTTTTCAATTAGAATGACGTCAGCCGATTTGTGGTATCTCTAAAATTAATATTAAATTTAGTCGGAGAAAAATTTGGGACTTGTGTGATGTGAGGTTTTGTGGAGCGTGAGCATACTTATTAGTAGGTGTAAGTTGTATATATAACTACAAGCTATAGGAGCCTCTACATTAAAAGCTACATGGTAGTTATTAATTAGTCTGTTCAGTAGTATATATAGTCTGTAAAAGTAAAAAACTGATACAGCAATACAAATTATTTGCATTTTGTGCTTCGAAACTTCCAATCCAGCCAAACACAAACAAATTCCAACTGCACTATACTATACAATCAACCACTTATCACTGATTGACAACAAAATTATCTACTTACCTGCAGCTATACCTACTAACTAGATTTAAATATAATATATATACTGTATATCACTTCGTTCACTTGAATCCTAAAATTAATGTAATTGATATGTAGTACTACCTGCTTTTAAGCGTATCATCGATTTAATTAAAGCACGTACTTACGTTTTATGTATAGTTAGTTTTCCACACCAGGTCAGTCCCCATGCATAGTGGTGGGTACACTTTTTTTCGTGGATATAATTTGCTACCAGACACATCATTAACAATTTAATGTGGTGTCAATAAGGCTGGGTTTCCAACTCCGGTAAAAATAAACCCTAATTATTAAAGTTTTAGACAAACAAGTTTTATTCCGGCTAATTTGCTTTCTTTGCAGTGTAGTGATAGTTTCCTTATAAAGCTATGACTATTTAGGTATTCAGCGCTAACTAATCGTAGCACCCACTACTTAAAAGCAATATATTTAAACCATTTATAATTTTAGTGTAATTAACTAAAAAAACTAATTGCGTCAACATGGACAGTATATTCCCTCCTTTTAGTGACCCGAAAGCAGCAAGCGGTAGGTAGTTTTTGATTACATATTATAAATTGTTTAAATTTATGAACCGTCTAATACAGAGTGTTAATTCTCTAACGTTTAACTCATGTTTTTGTAGGAAATATGAGAGGTATTGCATCTTTTCATGCGGTTCCCAGATATGAAGAAAATATACTATTTGCGCTATTTTCTTGTACTTCAATGTTTGATGACATTGCATTTAAGCTCCAAGACCACGATAGTCCCGTTCATAAACACTTTAAATCAATTCTACAGCCCACTGTAAACAAACTGAGAAGTAAAAAGCTTGTTGGACTTGCTGAAATTATGAAATTGCATGAGGAGTTGACAAAAGTTAGGCGAATTGACGATAGTTATTATTAAAAACCAAAAAAAGGTCCCTCTGTAAACAATCACAAATAAAATAATGAATGCTACACATTCTGTGTTATCAACAGATCCAGCATATACACATTTTTTAAACTGTGAGTTATATGGAACTATTAATGAAAAAAGAACTATATAATTTTAGGTTACATTTGCATAATTACTTAGCAAACATTAGGGTGGAAAGTTCTTCAGGAAGTTGAATGTAGTGGAGATGGCTCTCGGCGAGTTGACATAATTGCTTACAACTTAGGAACAAATAAAGGAATCATACTTGATCCAACCGTTCGTATGGAACAGAATGACACAAATCAATCGGAGGCTGTACATCAAGAGAAAAAAAGAATTTATCACCCATGCATCCCCTATTTCAAACAGAAACTCGGGCTTGCTGAAATCGAAGTGATAGGGCTTTACATTGGACATTGGGTCTCGTGGAACGATTTCAAAATTTTTCCTCAACTTCATGAAATCGCATTGTCTACTTAGCACGCTGATTGAAGACAGTGATCTCTGTTTTGAAGAAATCAGTTCAAATTTGTGTGCATCATTTATATTCTTCTGTGCCTACTGATTAATTTTTGAAATTTACTATGATGATAACATTAACAAGTAATATTTGTATCTAACAAAGCTATGCTACGTATACTGAGTCCTTTGGGCTATCGTCGTTGGGCGACAGTGTCAAGTTTATTTTAATAAAATTGTCTTTCTCTCACATGTTATATATTTAAATAATTAGAAATAAGAAATCTTCAACCTCAAATCAGATTAAATAAATATTTCAGTTCGATCAAAACTAGTAGTTTTATGTAAGCTCATTTTGGTAGCTCCATATTTTTTAAGTTATAGTTACCGGCCCTATAGTGCGATTAGTTTTTAAATGTAGTTAAAAAACCCAAGGTTTTTAAAAAAATTGCAAAGTCTTGTAAATAAACTGAGCGAGATTTCGTTATTTCGAATCTGCTAGTCCTTCATACCTTTTAAATGGCATATCACAAGTCGAAATTGGTCGGGTATTTCAAAATGCCGGTAGATTACGTTGCTCATAGTCAGTAAGTATTATGCAATGTATTATTTTGAATTTTAAAGCTAAAAATAATACAAATTCCTAAAACTATTGCAAAGTGGCTCTCGCACACAATTCGCTCCCATTAGGCGTCGTCCATATATCTCGTATACAAAATAGAGGGGGGGAGGGGTGTAAAGCTTGATGACTTTTGTATACTATAAAATGGAGGGGGGAGGGGGGTGTTCAAGCGCTTGATCACGTATACAATATACAATCAAAAGATGATATTTTTGGCAAAACATGCCAAGTCAATGCTGCCTAAACTTACAGGATTCACAAATTTTGATAATAATTTGAAAACGTGGTTTTTTTCAAAATATATTTTTTAGTGGCTGTATAGTCCGAATTGTATTAGCTGCAAAAATATTAAATCTGGCCCTGCGTGTGTGAGTCTTTATTCTTATTATGTGCCAATAATATGACAATTTAAAAAAAACTGAAATGAACTTGTTTTGTCTGCAAACTTCTCCAGCGTGTACTTAAAAGTATAACTGTAAGTTCACTAATTTATGTAAACAACAATAAAATAGGAATTTAATGTGAGCCCCCTTGTTTTATGTGAGCCTTAACAGCCTTAACAGTTATTTTAAGCAGTTCAAATTTGCTGGCAAATCTTAACATTCAATTTGCATCCTGTAAATTTAGGGAAGGTAGCCTTCAAGGAGTTAAGCAGTTGTGGCAGTTTTAATTCAGACTTGTAAATCCTAATGAAAATTGCTTCCTGCGAAAATGGAATTAGGCGGACTTTAGTTTTTGAAAAAATAATTTTTTTTTAAATTTTCCGCTATATATTAAAACTGAAATTCCGACATGTTACTAAATGAGGGTACACATCATAGGTGATATACTATGTATTTAAGCTGAAATAAATACGCATCTAATTACATTACTGTGCTAGCGCCGATCGTGATAAGTTGTCAATTATTGTAGTTAAGAAACTTAAATAATTATCTTTCAAAATTAACCAATTACAGCAAATGATACGTCATTTGAAAACCCTTCAAAAAATGAGAATTATATTATTGTACATGTTTTTGGTTGTTTTATTTGTGTAATAAAACTAACTTTTTAAATTGATAAAATAAATTTTGAAAACTGTATACGTATATAGGGGGGGGGGGTATACGCTGATGATCACTTTTGTATACTTAGAGGGGGGGAGGGTGAAAAAATACAAAAAAAGTGTATACGAGATATATGGACGACGCCTTAACCCTGCCTACGTACGCTGCATGCAAAATTTCAAAATCGCGTAATATCACAAAATAAATTGTAATAATCATTCTTGAACTAATCTCTTACGATTGCAGACTTGCCAATTCTTACCAGATTAAAACCTAAGTATTTCTTACATTATTCTTTATCAATGAACGGCGATATACCTATATACCGCATTCTACAGAGAATATAATACTTTATTATACGCACTATAAGCACTACATGAAATAATGTAATACACAACAACATTTTATTTTATTTATTGTCATACTTCCTTATGACACGTATTATTCTGACTCGAAGGAAATCAGGAAAATCATTCTATTATTTTCCCTGTCTCTATCATACGTGGACTTTCTGCCCAACGTGGATATGGAGCCGAGCGACCTCAATAATATATTGACTTACTTCCTCCACTCCTTTCTTTCTAGGAATATTGGATTTACTTCCTCCACTTGTTTTTATTCCTATCCTTTCCTTCACAACACATAATATAATTAATTTCCCATTTTCCTTCTAAATTGTATTACACACACAATATTGGCAAAATCATATATTATGTCAAACTCAGAATAAAACACTAACACTTGTTCACAATAACTTTGTCTGCCAACATCCAGAAAAGTTATTCTCCACTCTGAAACTTTTACTTTTATTTCATACATCATAAAAGTACACAGTAAACTGACAATTTACTTACTCTATACTATTGATAGAAAACAGCGTACATTATTTCAAAGAAAGTAGTGTAACAATCTATTTGGCTTCCCGACGAATCTTACCCGGGTCTTTTCGAGACTTTTTTAATTGCCAGTGCTCATTCCATTTGGGCTACTGACAATCCTGAATTGGTCTATCCTCAGTTTATACCAAAAAATTACAGTTTAGCCCTATTTTCCAAAGTTTTTAGCATTTTTGGCCCATTTTTAGGCGCGTTGTTGCCGTGTGGTTTCTTTTGCTACTTCACTCTACGTTTTCAAAACAGTTAGTTTTGGTGTGGGAGAATTTGTGTTTCAAGTGTTCACTTCATTTAAATCATTTTAAAGTGGTACTGAGGACAAAAACTATAAATTCAGTGCACTTAAAAACAGTTTTAAAAATATTTAAAAATACAGTATATACTATAAACTTACGCCGTAAACAGTATATTTCATAAGTTTTAGTGCTCACATTGACTTTCACTCTGTGCGTGTGTACGAGATATATACATTCTACATCAATTAGTTCCTGGAACGAGTAGAAAACATCAAAAATCGAACTACCAGAGAAAGGGCCAACTGAGGGACGTTTCAAAATTACGTGGAAATTCTGAAGCAAAACATTTTGAAAATACTTTTCGGCCCATCCCACAAGGAAAAACGTTGCAGCCCATCTCATTCCATGAGGAAATAAAGGTAGAAAATATTCTGGACTAATGTGAATAACAACAAAGGGGGAATATTATTGAAGGAGATTTTGGCTTGAAGTCGGACGCGAATTAAGGTCATAGCTCGAACATTTGGTACCATCTAAAAAACGGTATTTACAATTTTTAGAAAATTAACATCTTTGATTTTGCATTGTGTACGGCCATATATGATTGCATAAATTAAAAATATCTAGAATTGTTTGCAAATTTCAATATTTTCCTATCCTAAAAATATTTTGTGTCTCATCCAACCGAGGCTCAGAAGACATTACCCGAGCAACTGGTAGGGAATTTATTCTTGAAGGTACTCACTCCAGATATATCCTTTTGCACCCAACGACATTCCTTTCTGTATGTACTGAAGTACATTATTATATCTATATATAAGAAATTACGCATAGGTAACATATATTTAATAGAACTATAATTTAAAATATATAGGTATTATAGATAATATTATAATTTATAGCAAAAAAGGGCAATTTTTCAGAATAGCAAGTTATTCAATGATTACAGACCAATCATTTAGCAGTGTCCTCAGCGCATCGAGCATACAGACAGGCTCAGTCTAGACAAAGACTTACTTTCATACATACAGTAATCAAGCGCAAAATATAGAGAATCCATAGCAAGTCTAATTAAAGACAGGCCTTCTACATACGATCGTTCAAGTCAGAGAACAAATTGAAAGCTTATTAACAGTCTAGGTCTTACAGCGACCAACTTACATACATCAGTGGACGTAAGCTTATTAATTAAGTAAATTTATTATTTAGTACAGAATACTTAGAAGTTCATAAAGTCAAAATACACTTGGTACAATAGTGTAGGCTCATAATACAATTAGATATTTACTAAAAAAGTAAAATATTATATAGCCTTCTCAATTCCTCCACATCATTGAGTACTCAAGGTATAGCGAGCCACACCTAGTTCATATAGTGACTCATCAAGCATACATTCATAAAAACAATATGAATCATGTATTATGTTACCAGGAAGTAACCCAATTCTTAGGCAACTAAGAAGTAATACAGACAAAACAGGAGAACGCTCTCCACAAGTATTACAGCATCCTCTTGAGTATAAAACCAGAGGTACTCAAAGAGATAGAGTTCCATCTGGACCTGAAAGATTAGAACTATACTCACATAATACTAAAGAAGCTTCAGTATCAAGGCCTGCAGATATTAGCCTACATAATCCTGCATCACCTTCTACAGCTAGTCGACGACGACTTTCTTCAGTATCATCAATAACTGAAGTAGAGAGGGCTCATAGGCTAGCTAAACAAAAATTTGAAGAAGTCGTAAAAGAGGTTACTAACAGGTTTCGAGTTGACTTCGATATAGTGCCGTATTTAGGAAAGCTAAAAGAGCATCAAATATACGAAGCATATACAGCTCAAGTACCATATGCTAGTAATCCAATATCATACGGCTATACTTACTTATATTTTCGTGCGACATTTCTAGAACAGGTTCCTGACTTGAATATAGCGTCATTTGAACAAATTATTCAGACACTTGAGTTAGCACCCGATTCGTCTATACATACAGTAGACACTCCGATATTACCTACTGCTCATACTTCTAAAGATTTAGAAGCCCCTACAAAGGAGATTACATACTTCTCTGCGAGCAAGTACGCAGTACCAGAAATACCTACATTTGACGAATTAAAGCAAAGAAAAGCAAATACCACTCCAGCCATAGAAGAGACATTTGCAGACGAGACATTCGCATCAGCTAATAACACTACACTAGGAGGTGAAGCTGAAACTCAAAACAAAACTTCCCATCCTTTAGACAACGACAGTGCAGAAGAGAACAAGGGGGGTAGTAACCACAATTCTAGAGGCTCTTCACAAGAAAGAGATTCGGACCATAACGAAAACGAGGAAAACTTCCATCCTACTCCAGTACAGAGTGACGAGGAGGATCAACAGGAAGAAATTCCTCAACAGCAACCGACACCTCCACCACCCCCTGAACCTCCAGCGAGCGAGAGCAGAGGAGGCGGCGGCCCTCCAATCGACATGACGCAATTACATTTGCAGAGGCATAATGCGCTCATAGCTCGCATTCTCACTATTCAAAAAAAGGTGGATCTACACAATGGTATTATCACAGATTACCAAAATAATACTATAACAGCAACAGCACCGGTACTACTGACTCCTATTAAAGCAGAAAACTATAATCAAGATGTGAAACGAATCGCTCCTGAAGTAGATGCTCAACAATTAAGCTGTTATCAACATCACACGGATACACCAGCAAATGGTTCCGTCGCTGCAGTCACAGCACTCACGGATGCATTGAGAACTCATGACAATTTGAGCCAAGCTTTCATAAAAGTAAGAAATCAATTGAGTATCATTATTCAAGCAGTAACAGTGGTGACAACAGAAACAAAAATGAAAACGCCAAAACTGAGCCTACCTACATTCAATGGTAGCTACAGTTTGTGGCCAACCTTCAAATCTCAATTTACTTCTTTGGTCATCACACCATTTCAGTATGCTCCGGTCGACAAACTCCGACTACTTCGTGATGCTCTGAAGGACAGTCCTTCCATGCAAGACATAGAAGATTTGGAGATTTCAAATGAAAATTGGCCGATAGCCTGGCAAAGACTTGAGAAAATGTATCACAGCCCGAGACAGTCTGCTACAGTATCACTCAAATTGATGGCAAAAAGAGACCCTATGAAAATACAATCAGACAATGGAATTTTCCGTTTGATTAATACAGTTAGAACTGTACGAGCTCAATTACTACAACTCGACTTGGGGACAGTGACACTCGATAAAGTTTTATTCGCCGATTACATCCTGTCTCATTTGGACTCAAGAACCCTAACAGAATTCAATGCATCTTTACCTGATGAGAAAGTACCACACTTAAACTACACCATTGACAAATTAGAAGCCATGGCAAAGAATATTGGTACATCGAAAGGTATGCGTGAAAATAACACAATTTCCACCACCACAACCTTTCATTCAAAAATAGGTAATCATGAAAAGAAAGTCACAATCAATAACGTAGTTAAACGTGACTCTTCATGTAAATCAAACATAAGCACTGTATCCAAAGACACAGCGACAAGTCAGGGATCAACCTCAAGCAAAGATTCAGTCAGAAATAGAAAAAAGAAACACAAAGTTTCTGTACTTGTTAGCAAAAAGAAAAGTGGAAGTCAAGGAAAACCTTCTACTAAACAGCGCTCAGCTTCACCAGGTCATTCCAGATCCAATGGAAAGAAGCACAACACTCACGAAGAAAATACTCCAGGTCCATCGTATACATGCAGAGTTTGTGGACAACATGGACATTCTCTTCATGCCTGTCCCACAATGCTGAATTTTACACTACAGCAAAGAAAAGACTGGGTTCATACGAATGAAAAATGTTTCAACTGCCTTGGTAACCATCAAGTAAAAGAGTGTCCTTCTAAGCGGACTTGTATACACTGCAAGAATCGACACCACTCACTTCTACATAAATTTACTTCACCTGTAAACACTGTGCAAACTCAGCAGGTGCAACAAAATTTATCACAACTTCAACATTCTCAAGCATCCAACATACTGGAGGTGCTTCCAACTGCCGAAGTCGACGTTCTTCACAATGGCAAGAAGACATCAGCTCGAGTTTTACTAGACACGGGAGCTGGTAGTAATTTCATTACGAAAAAACTAATGACGTACCTAGGCCTACCAATAACTACCTCTGATCAAAAATTCATAGTAGCAGGAGGCAAGAATCTTCCATGTCGCGGTACAACTACACTTCAGATTCAATCAAAATATGACAACAGTGAAACGATGGATGTTGAAGTCTACATTCTCGATTCAATTACTTCTAATATTCCCTGCTCGCCAATCAAATCACAACAATGGGTACACCTGAAAGGAGTGCAACTTGCAGATTCAAAATTTTTCAAACCAGGACCTATTGATATTTTATTGGGAGCAGCCACAGTAGACAAAATCTGGAAAGGTCAAAAAATAAGCGGTGCTCCTGGGACTCCCAGCGGACATTCCACCACATTGGGAATAGTTGTCATGGGATGTACTACAGATACTCAAGCAGATAAGAGTCACATCACTGTAGCTACAGTTACTCCCGAACCTTTTGACATGGAAAAGTTTTGGGTACTTGAAGAATTACTATTTGAAAAAATTCTAACTACTGATGAGAAGGAATGTGAAGCGCATTATAAGAAAAATACGATTTGACTACCTTCTGGAAGGTACCAAGTACGATGGCCATTCAAAAATAATGAACCTCAACTAGGAGATTCAACAGCAATGGCATTTTGAAGATGGCAGTCAGTTGAACGGAAATTGCTTCAAAATCCTGAAATGTACAAAGCTTACAATGCTCAACTGGATGACTACTTAGCAAAGGATGAAATGGAGCTTGTTCCCAAACATGAAATAGGCAAAAAACCATTCAATATCCTACCTCATCATCCAGTCTTCAAAGAATCCAGCACAACTACAAAGCTACGGATTGTCTTTGACGCTTCAGCAGACACCGACAATAAGAAATCTCTCAATGACACTATGCACACGGGACCAGTTGTGCAATCTGAGATGTTTGATTTACTTCTTGGATTCAGATTGAAAGATTACGCAATATCTGCTGATTTGGAGCAAATGTACAGGCAGATACGAATAGCTTCAGATGAATGGAACTTCAACCTAATATTTTGAAGACGCAGTCCGAATGAGCCAGTTAAGCTGTATCGTTTAAAAACAGTATCCTTTGGAGTGCGGTCAAGTCCTTATCTTGCTTGTAGTACAGTCAACAGATTAGCAGACGACAGTGTGAAAAATTACCCTATCGCTGCACCTATTCTAAAGAAAAAACTCTTTATGGATGACTTACTACACAGTCTTGAGAATTTAGACAAAGGACTACGATTACAACAAGAAATAATCTCGCTTTGCAAGGAAGGTGGATTTACTCTTAGGAAATGGAGCTCCAATTCAACGAAATTATTGGAGCAATTACCTACTGATTTTCGTGCCACTCAACTACCTCTGTCATTCGACAAGACAGACACAATCAAGACGCTTGGATTAATTTGGCATCCCGGTAGTGACCACTTCACTTTCAAGGTACACTTGGATATGTCTAAAGTTCCAACCAAGCGAATTATTCTCTCAGATATTTCAAAAATCTACGATCCACTGGGTATGCTGAATCCTACTATAGTTCAAGCAAAGATCATAATGCAGAAAATTTGGGCTCTGAAATTGGACTGGGATGCAACATTACCTGAAGACGTCGTTACACTCTGGATAAATTATGCTTCTAATTTACCAGCATTGCAAAAACTAAAAATCCCTCGCTCTCTTCAACATCGTGACGTTGGTGATTTTCAGATACACGGATTTTCAGATGCCTCAGAAAAGGCATATGCAGCCGCAATCTACTTAAGAGGCAAGATTAATTCAAAAATCTTTTGCAACTTGATCGTTTCTAAGTCACGTGTGGCTCTAATGAAAACAGTCACCATACCCAGGCTTGAGTTGCTTGGTGCAGTATTAATGATGAAATTACTTCATCACGTCAAACGAAGTTGGGAACTTATGGAAATGCCTATGCATCTCTGGACAGACAGCACCGTTTGTCTCAACTGGATTAATTCTCCTGCAAGCCGATGGAAGCAGTTTGTGGGCAATCGTGTACAAAACATTCAAAAATTATCCCAAATTTCTGACTGGCATCATGTTGTTTCAGCTGACAACCCAGCTGATTGTGCCTCAAGAGGAGTCAATCCCGAAGAATTGGGCGCACACTCACTCTGGTGGCACGGTCCATCATGGTTAACCACTGATAACTATGAAATTCCGATTTTCAATCCTAATCCAAAAATGAACGATGAAGAAAAGAAGCAGACACCTGTTCTACTCATCGCCCATGAAAATGCAACATCCATACTGGATCGACTCACTGATATTTCATCATGGAAAAAAGCAATTCGAGTCACAGCACTATTGTTGAGAATCAAAAACAATCACAGTTTCGAAGGAACAGCAGTGGCACTTCTGTCACCTCAGGATCTCAACAACTCCGAAAATACACTCGTATCATGGATCCAGAGTCACACCTACCCTTTAGAAATAGAGGACGTCAGTCACAAGGTTCTACTTACTGATCGGCGTTTTAAGACATTATGTTTATTCTTAGACCCCCAAGGGATTCTACGTGTGGGAGGACGACTTGAAAACTCCAATCTACCGTTTGCTACAAAACATCCGGCTATACTTCCTGGAAGCCACCCATTGATTCGAGCAATGATTCTATATCATCACTACCGCCTTGCACATGCCGGTAAACAAACAGTGTATACTTATATTCGTCAACAATATTGGATACCCAATGCAACGAAATACATCAAATCAGTATTGGACAAATGCCTTATTTGCTTTCGACACCGAGCTAAAGCAGCTACACAACTGATGGGTCAACTACCTTCAGTCAGGATCACTAAAGCCCGACCATTTCTACACACCGGAGTGGACATGGCAGGTCCATATTTGTTAAAAGCACAAATAGGAAGAGGCGCGGCTAGATATAAGGTCTGGATCGCACTTTTCACTTGCTACACTTCTCGAACCGTACACCTGGAATTAGTGTCCGACATGTCTTATGAAAGATTTCTACTAGCATTACGAAACTTCATCTCAAGACGAGGAAGACCCGCAGTAATGTACAGCGACAATGGTACAAACTTTGTTGGAGCAAATAACGCAATCATCAACAACTCCAGCACCCTGAAGGCTATGCAAGAAGTCACAGAAAAGATATTACCAGACATATCCTTGGAAACCATTGAATGGCAATTCAATCCACCAAGAGCACCACACATGGGAGGAGTCTGGGAATCAATAGTCAAATTGATGAAAACGTATCTTTATAAGATATTAACTCACGATGCTTATACTTGGGAGGAATTCTCTACAATATTAATCTTCATTGAAGCTATGGTCAACTCAAGACCTCTCTCTCTAGCATCCAATGATCCTACAGATTTGGAAATCCTCACACCAGCGCATTTTCTGATAGGAACTCCATTGACTACCATTCCTGAACCTGATCTCAGTCACATAAAACTGAACAGATTGGATCGCTTTTAATTAATTCAACGAAGAAATCAAGAACTTTGGAAACGTTGGAAGGAAGAATTTGTGACTTCTCTTCAACGCAGGTCAAAATGGAATAATCCAACTAAAAACCTGAAAACCGGAGATATGGTTATCATTCTTGAAGACAATCAAACGCCATTAGAATGGAAAATTGGAAAAATCAAAGGTGTCAATGCAGGAAAAGATGGACTTGTACGAGTAGTCACACTTGAAACTGCAGGCGATTACAAGAAGGTCAAAGGGAAATTACAGAGAACAGTAAAGGAATTCACACGTCCTATTGCCAAAGTAGCTAAGCTACCAACAGAAGAGGAAGAGAATCAGAAGCCAGACAAAGAAGAAAAACCACCTGACTCACAATTGCCAATTAATCATGCACAGAAGGTGAGAAAACTAACTTCTGGACAATGGATTCAATCAGTATTGGCACTCTTCGCTCTAACTATTCCGACTAGCAGTAGCTACTTCATTCCAACGGAATCACCAGGATACAACAACTCAGATAATACAACTGAAGTCCAGAAAACTTATCAAAGTGCAACTCAACCACTTCTGATCGGCTGGATTGCTGTTATCTGCGCTATCCTGGGAACAACTGAAAACTTATTCTCTTTATTCGCGATTGGCCAAGATCGTACATTACGGAAAAATCGGACAACTTGGTTCATAATGAGTCTACATGCCTCAGATCTGTTGACAAGCATTTTCTACTTACCAATCAAAGCATCGAAGTCATTTACAACTGACGGACAGCATGGCACAGCATTATGTCAACTATATCCAATAATTCATTATGGAGATTCTGCTATTACGCTACTCACCATCATAAGTATCACGGTAAATCGCTACATAAGAGTTCTACATACTCAAGTCTATGCAGCAATCTACTCAGCTCGAAATACAATACTAATGATACTTGGAGCATGGACACTCGGATTTTCTATTATGCTATTGCCCTACACAGAAACATGGGGAAAGCTAGGAAGAAAAGAACTGAATGATATGACCTGTACAATCATCAGGGATTCCAATGGAAGATCTCCAAAAGTAACATTACTGACTTTATTCGTAGCCATTCCAGTAATAACAATGATATACTGTTATGCGCAAATCTACCGATACGCCCGACGTGCACACAGAGCACTAGGAATTACGACTAAAAGGAACGGCGCACCTGGAAACTATACGAACATTATCTCAGCAATCTTTGTAAGCTACCTGATATGCTATTTACCATTTGCGATTACCACAACCCTTGAAGTACATGAACGCGTACCAGCAGGAGTCCAGTACACAGTCTCACTTCTGACATGGATATCACCTTTCACCAATTTAATCATTTACGCCATCTTCAATCAACAAGTAAGACAAGCTTATGCGCACACAATTTGCATCAAACCAAAGAAACAGAAGGAACGATCAGCTGCAAGCAAGTCTACAACATTGAAGTGGAAAACGTTAGCAACACTAGCACTACTGTCCGGATCCTCGGTAACAGCAGAAGCTACAACTCAACCTGGCATTGAAGATGAGTTTACAATGTGTGAAATCCCTTGGACAACTCACCAGGAAATTCCACCATGTCACGATACTGTAAGTTGGTTACATGTACTCAAAACAGGTTACTTATGCTACAGACAGACGACATGTAGTGATGGAAAACAAGTAACTGCTAATGGAAATGATTGTGAAGAACCGCTATCTCCTTGTGGTGAACTAACAGCTTATGATGTGGATCGAATTGAATGTCAAGAGGTAGACTTAGAAACCAAAACTCATCTACTCTCTAAACCAGATTTGAAAACCACACTATGTGCAGTCGGCGATTATACTATCAAAGGTTGTAATCACTTTGAAGAAGAAATTGTTGATGTTCCAATTGTAATAATTGATGGTAAACTGTACCCATTGACAACTATGCACATTCAACAAGAGGCTCCACTCAAGGTTCGAGCATCATATAGATGCAACGGAACATGCAACCCTAAAGATTGTTCACAGCGACAATGTAAAGGAGATGAAATATTCTGCAGCAACATGGGTTGTACCAATGAAGTTCAAACTCCGTGTTATTGTGTATATAACAACGCCACAACTATGCTGCATAAAATCCAGACATCCGAAGGCTTCATCTATCCAGAATGCTGGGGTATGATGAATATGTTGGTAAAGAAAATGGATTTAAGTCGCCAATTAAAGGTAGCTACCTGTCCCCACTGTAAATTTACCTGCATGCCTAAAGGAGTCAAAATAAAGTCACCAGGCATTACACCGAAATATATCAAGGCTACAAAAAACCCTGGATTTGTTTCCGTCTTGCCGGACTCTACAACTACGGAACTAAGACTAACAAATCACATGTTAGCAGCCACTGGAAATATCACCTTGGAAATTTGGATACCTGATGTCGACACTCCCATTCATACTACATTGACGTGTCCCAGAATACCGATCTGCGATTTGATAACTTGTCAAATGTGTCTCGACAAATGGGTTGATGTGGCGTGGTATTCAGTATTCCATTGGCTCGCTTTAATAGTACTTGGATTATCTATTACAGCCCTCATAGTAACTATCATGTATTTGACAAGATTCATAATGACTGCTTCGTGGTGGATCATGTGGCCCTGCCGCCAATGTATTCGTATTATACGTCGACGGAGAGCAAAACGGAAGATAACCCGGAAAGGTTATCCAGGAAACCGCGATGCAGAAATTGGATTCCCATTGCTGGACATTTAAACTTTACCTTACCGATCCACAACCACGTCAAAGTCACGGACAATCTCAAGACCACGAAAAGGCTACCTACCTGGAGCAAACTTATTAATTATCATGTTGATATTTACTCTGACTCCAATCGAAGCCTGCTCCAATTTTGCAGCAATGACAGCGCAAAATGTGGAATGTCACACAGCTGGAAAACAAACCAACTGTTCTATTCGTATCAACACTCGACTAGCTCTCAGCCCGATTTCTCAACAGAGTTGCTTTAATATTCATGACGCCCATAATGAACTACTTGGAACTATTATTATTGAAACAAAATCAGTAGCAATGAAGTGTCAAAAGGAACTCTTATACTACGTACCCAAGGCAGTAGCGAAAGTTCAATCGGCTATCAAGTGCTATAATCTATACTCCTCAGCTTCATGCCACGGAGATAAATGTACACAGTTCAGCGTTAATGATACGATTCCCGAATTCAAGGACTCAATGAAGAAGAAGGGATAGAGTCGTTGTCAAGACTTACGCCATCCTCAATGTATTTATCCTTGGACTCGTGACTGTTTCATCATACGATTATATTTAGACAATCCTACGTCTGAATACTATTCAGTATTTCGATGCTCCGCATGGAAATTCTCAGTTGAACTAAAATTGACTACACACTTTGGGAAGGAAACGACTGTCAAGAATATTACCATCGAAGCTGGTGTTCCTGCAAATCATCACGAGATTCTATTTGATCTTGTGTCAGTCTCAGTTCCACCAATACCACTTCCCAATGAGTGTCTAATAACTAAAGGTGCTTCGACCTCATTAGTACCATGTAATCTCCGAGGAGAAAATGTCCTACGACGGATAGGCGAGATTATGTGTAACTCCATTGAAGACGCCAAGGCAATGTCACCAAATTGTTTTGGTAGCGACGCTCTTATCAGACCAATCATTGACACCAGCGTAATTAAAATACAGCAAGATATGGTTGACCCTGACAAGGCTATGAGTGTCAATCCACTACCTAAAACATTGAAAAGCGGCATTTTTGTCCCACGAGACGACTCCATCGTTTTTGAATCATCTCTGACCACAATACTTGAAGTTCAGATGAGTAGTGACAATTTATGTCTTGTGAAAACAGTTGAAGACACTACCTGTACTGCTCAATTCATACAATTACGGGGTTGTTACAGTTGTATAGGAGGCTCTGATTTATTCATTCAAGCTCAGACTAATGATGGAAACACGGTAGCGATTTTAGCATGTGATGAAGCAGGCATACAAACACCCATTCATATTACACCTACACTCACTACTTACACACTCGTTCTTAAACTGAATACACCCGAAGTTTCTATGAACTGCAACTTTAAATGTGCCAGAAGTTCTGTCCCTCTCCAAATAACAGGCCATCTCCACTACTTGAGTAATCTCGACGTACAGAGTCATCAAGTATCAATGTCCTATCAACCAGTGGATACAGATTCTGGATTCTATCTTCTTTCAATTACTAGATTTGGATTTTTCAATTGGATTTTTCGTGGACTCATATTTACATGCATTCAAGTCTTCACCCTTCTCATTCTCTTTAGCAGCATCAAAACCATGATTAGAAAAATGGTCTAACTGATGTTCCCTCAGCATCTCTGCATCTCACATTCCGATTATATATATGTATACTAATTGATGATGTTTTGTTGGTCTCTTTGCAGTCGACCAACGTGTGGGAGAATAAACGGCGATATACCATTATACCGCATTCTACAGAGAATATAATACTTTATTATACGCACTATAAGCACTACATAAAATAATGTAATACACAACAACATTTTATTTTATTTATTGTCATACTTCCTTATGACACGTATTATTCTGACTCGAAGGAAATCAGGAAAATCATTCTATTATTTTCCCTGTCTCTATCATACGTGGACTTTCAGCCCAACGTGGATATGGAGCCGAGCGACCTCAATAATATATTGACTTACTTCCTCCACTCCTTTCTTTCTAGGAATATTGGATTTACTTCCTCCACTTGTTTTTATTCCTATCCTTTCCTTCACAACACATAATATAATTAATTTCCCATTTTCCTTCTAAATTGTATTACACACACAATATTGGCGAAATCATATATTATGTCAAACTCAGAATAAAACACTAACACTTGTTCACAATAACTCTGTCTGCCAACATCCAGAAAAGTTATTCTCCACTCTGAAACTTTTACTTTTATTTCATACATCATAAAAGTACACAGTAAACTGACAATTTACTTACTCTATACTATTGATAGAAAACAGCGTACATTATTTCAAAGAAAGTAGTGTAACAATCTAATCAAAAGTCGCTATTTTTCATTCAACCCCATCAGCTCATTCACCATACTTTATGTATCTACCCGTAAAGCTCCAAATAGAAGCCGGGTCTCTAATAAAGGCCGGGGGTTTTCCCATTAGTGGTAATGTTATTTTCTTCAGCTCAAACTTGGCATTTTTAATAGAAGCCAGTAGTTTCTATTTTGAGCTTTGCGGTACCTACATTTCACATATATACAACATCAACTCGCTAGTTATGTACCGTATTTCCTATTTTAGACCACGGGGTGTACTATTCAAACTAATAAAGGCCCGTGTATTATTACAGACCCGCGTACTACCATATAAAACAATGTTGAATAGACCCGTGGACTATTCAAACTCATACCTCTCAGACCCGTGTACTAATACAGGCCCGTGTACAATTACGGACCCGTGGTCTAAAATAGGAAATACGGTATGTATAACGATAATATCATACGTATTCGCCCTGGCTGATCTAGTTTATAAATTATAAAATAAGTGCCATAAATACCTGAATTAGCGCCGCATTAAGTATTACAAAAACATGTTTAAAATAGATGATTGCAAGATTACAATTTTGTCAAAAGTAATATGTAATATTTTGCTTCATAAAAAACATAGCACAAACTTTTGTTTTTAGTGATAGTTATGTAGTATACAAATTAGTTTCAGTTTTTTTACTGTAAGCCTGCACACTTTAAAAAATTAAAAACATACAGAGCTCATATAAGTGTCGGGCTTTTACTCAAAAAGAATTTATAAGCGCCCTGATGCTTACCTATTCGGGTCTTTTATTACGGTATCTTTGTATTTACTATAATTTACAGTAAAGGTGACAACTGACGACAACCAGTATTTGTTTTCGTTTCATATAATTGGTAGGTTGTAGGTAGTATCATTATGCCCATTCATCTCGGCGGCGTTGGTCTCTTTGGGACCGAAACCTTGTCACATAATAATATGCCCATATCATTTCATTTCATCATCATAAAATAAATAATTATAATTTAAAGCCATCCCCATCAGCGCTACGTTACTAGCTGCTAGTTAAAGATACATAGTTGTTTACGCTTTTACGCAATTTTAAAGTGATGACTTAACGAAGTTGATAACTGATCCTGGGGTGGCCCGGTGGGTGGGTCCTAAAAGAGTTATAATTTGGGTAACATAATTTAAGGGCCATCCTATTAATCCTATACAATGTAGTCGAAGTTGTCGAAGGCTTGATTGGTTTAAAAGCGAGTGTAGGGAAATTTCAAACTAAAACCACATCGCTGTCAGTCAACAACAACACTTGCACTTGCAGTCTTGCACTTACGAATTAGTTTAGTTTTCTTAATAATATTATTACTAACTTTTATGATTTACTACTTTTATTATTAATTGAAAAAACTTAAGCAAAAAGTTTGAACTGCCAATATAGTAATTAATAAGTGACTAATGAATAGCGTAATCAGTTACTAGGTCATTGATACATCTAACTAGTAAGTATGTACTACGGCCAACGGCTATTGTTGATTGTGTAAATGGCTACGGTAAATTTAGGCTGTATGAGTTTGGCATAAATTACAAATGTCATAGGAGGGCTCCTTCCTAGTGAACTGTCACTGTTGACTGTCGTGACCAGTAGTATTATTGATACATTCAACATTTGTATCGTTAGTCGTAGTTATAGAAATTAACGTAGTAGTAATATCTTGACTTTAATCCCAAGTTCAAAGTTGTCAGTTTTTCTCTTTAGTTGATAGTTGTGCCAAATCCTTCTTGGTTATTTCGTCGTTTATCTCGCAGTCGAGAGTACCGTAATTCGGGTACAGAACACAAACTCTGAATTTGGAATTATTAATAGTATATATACCTAGTTCATAGTTATCTAAACAACTGCATAGCACATAACATGCCTACGACCTTCAGAGATTTCCTAACTGAGGCAGAGTTGCTGTTAGAATCAGAATGTCCAGTCTGTATGGAACCTTTCACACCCCCCATTTTCCAGTGTTATAACGGCCATTTGATTTGCCAGTCGTGCGAGGGTCATTGTAGAGAATGCCCAGTATGCCGTGAGGTCATGCCGACTAAGAAAAGCAGGTGTCTCGTGTTCGAGAAATTGCTCGTGAGCTTCAAAGCTAATAGTAATGTGGATTTGGATGTGACCTGTCCACATCAAAGGGATGGGTGCCTTGTCATCATGCAAAATAGAAACGAACTGGAGGATCATAAATTAGACTGTGCTTTCGCGTAAGTTCAAAGGGGTATCCTATTATATTATTAAATTGTTGATCGTCATTTTGCTATATGTATGATGAAAGCAAATATGAAATATGACAAAGTATTACTCGTCTTCTGCTATTCTGTCCTACTAACTAGTTGGTGTGTTAGTGTTAAATAAATATTTCTTAAAAGTTTAAAAGTCAATACAATTCTATTTCGTTGTTTCGATTACAGAAAAAAGAAGTTCTGCCAAAAACTGGGACTGGTCTGTACCGAAGAATTTAGCATATCCAATGTCAATGAAATGATCACTCATTTCATTTTTGATCACAACTTTGATGGCTCCTTTGGCAACGGAGATTACCTAGATGAGTACGAACATCCTTCCTTATTTCCAGACGACGTTTTTTCTTTCAATATAAACCCCAACTTCTTAATCAGTCCGAAATTTGAGCTCATTCAGAACTGCAAAAAATCCAGACTCAGAAGATATTTAACTAATGAAAACTGGATGACGCCCAGCTTTATTTCATTCGATGACCAAGTATTTTTTGTAAAGAAGTTTGCAAGTCTATCGTCGTTTGCATTGGAGTCGGCCTGGACCCAAGTTTGTATCGATGGAAGTGACAAAACAGCCGGGATGTATTCAGCACGCTTTCAGTTATTTCGAAACAATTGTGCCGTAAGTATTAATAATAATTAACCTGCGCTTTTTTAAGTTTTAAATAGTGTTAACTGTTTGCAGATAAACTCCATGTACTGAAAACATCTCAATTTAAAATCCTTACCTATTGCTTATAAAAGTGGAATTAGAATTCATTTTTATTAGCTATTTTTTGTATTTATAGGATGGATACTCGACCCTGATTCATGAAATGGAACAGTCCAAAGTCATTCCGCTTTCTTCTTCAAGCAGCGTTGTTGAGGATGAAGCGGATCTTTTCTCATACTGTCGCTTCCCCTACTCAGTATTTACAGAATGTATTAATGATCCAACCGATGTCAACGACCCCAGTGGTCGAGAAAATCCAGTTGGACCGGCTCTATATCGTGGCACGTCGAGAGTAGTTCAGGAACAAGATCCGAATTTATACTGGAGATTGCGGGTGAGCATTTTGAAAAAATCGGAACCAGAGTTAGGAGTACTGGCTTCAGCAGATTCAGTTACAGAATCGGTCCCGGAATCAATTTCAGTGTTCCAGTCAAATGGTAATAATGCCCGGTCTTCAAGCGTTTCAGCCATCCATGCTGAACATGTGTCAATGCCTCGGCATGTGTCAATAGACTAATCAATATAAGTATTCAATCAGTGGATGTCTTGCGTAGCTTACGAGCTACTATGATGGTCACCTTACGTGCTGTAATTATTATAATTATCTAGTGTTTCCCCTAATCCCATAAACTACGAAATTCGGCGATTATAAAATCGAAAACAGTAAGGCGGAAACAATATGAAGTTGAGGTTAAAAATGCAACCATTGCATTGCCTTATATTCTACATAATTAATAATTAATTATATAGTACTTACATCTGGTGTACTGCTTGTTAGTATATACTCTATTGCTCAATGCAGCTGGTATGCTGGTTTCTACTATAGTTGCTGCAGTTTAATATTAAATATTGTATTGTAGTCTCAAATTCCATCATTTGTATTCAATAGTCTTATAGATGCTCGCATTAGTCGCATTACTTATTTGGAACGAATAAATTACGTAGTTTGTAAGTACTTTATAACACGTATTTGTCAGTTTTAGTATGTACGTGTTACAGTTTAAGTTCCACCATTTAAAAATAGATACTATGGAACTTTGCTGCGTCCTAGAATCTCAAATAATTTATGATTTTTCTACACGTAAAATAGCTTCTGTACTTGCGATTGTATTTTCGTACCTAAAATTGATAAAATTACAGCCTACTGTAATGAATTTTGGTAATAGTACTACTTTAGAAGTAAGAAGAGAATATAGTAAAATAGAGATAGTATTTACAAACCTATAAAATAATAAAATCAGAACAATGTAGTTATATGTTTAGGTGCCTGTTTAGTATTGCTGTAGCATGGTTCACATTTTTGAATACTTAATAAAACGGCAGGCATATTAGTAATAATTAATAAATTGTGTTTAAACTAAATTTAATATTCCCTTCTTTAGTACTCGTTTTTGTGATTGCTGTACGCCACACACCACACCAGCGTCCATAAAAAAGTGATAGGCTAAGTAACTAAGTAATAGGATACAAAAATAATTGATAGTTTAAAATATATGTAGATAGTTAGTACCTATGTTATTCATTGAATGTTGATTTAATGTACAATTTGGAATGAAATAAATGTAAACAGCAGTGTTTATTACTGCAGTCATTCTGTCTACAAACTTGGCTTTTCCCTCAGTCGCAGATTCCACATTATTTTTGTGCAAACTAATCATAGTTTTTTAATGAAATATTTAATTCACAACCATCCTATAAACACAGCACCCTTAGAATAGGAGCTAATCTAACGTGAAATAATTATAGTTCAGCTGGTCAAACGGGTGTCTTCCTGGTACGAATGGGATGACTGGACGTACGGGAAAATCGGACACATCGCTTTGAGCACACCTATACATGGAAATATCAGAAAAATTACTATATATATGGTTTGTCTTCACGAATAACGTAATTATTTAATTGTCTTCCATACCATGAAAAGGCGATAAAAACAATTATAGACTGTATTCGCATACTAGGATTTCATTTCAGAAAGTTGCAAATAAATAATGATAAAGCATACCGCTAAATAATGATATGCATAGTTATTTTAATAAAAAAAGATATTTGAGCTTACGCTTTAAGTTCCCTTCGTGATTAATGTCGAACGTCAACTTGACTTGGAGAAGTGGGCATTTCTTAAATGATAATTCACCCGCTACATGTGTTAAGTAAAGCGGGTAATTTTCTCTTAGGTTTTCACCTTTATCAAAAAATCGCAAACTCATTCTCCGGAAATCTATAATCCCATAAGAAAAAAGTGTATTTAAGTCAACCAAAGTATTCCTTTAAAAAAAACTACAATTTAAAAAAGACCTACTGCAATAATTATTACAAAGCTCAAAAGGTATCTGTATAATTATATTTTTTTGAAAATATTTAAACCTTTAAGATGAATCATGGACGGATACCGTCTCAAGTTTGTGATATAGTCATAGTCTTCACTATCTAATAATTGGTTCCAATCCTCAATTCGGCTAATCGCCCTCACCGAAATTCCCGTCATCGCAGAGTCCAGGTTTGGATAAGCATTGTCATCCCCTCCCAGATTTATGTCCATTGAAAGCTCTTGTAATCGACTAAAATTCCAAAGGCCTTTTCTGGAGTTTCTGACAATTTCCAAGCGCTCTGCTCGTATTTCTAGAACCTCAACGTTCTCAAAAATCCTGGAACAATGGAGTAAGAAATTGTGTGGAAATATAAAAATTTTCGAAAATATGAGGCATTTAACAGTCGGGACATTTTAAAAATTGTCAAAGTAACCCTGCTTCCACATGGAAGCCTCGTGCAAGAGAATAATGTGAAATATAACTTTTGTGAGGCGGGGAAAGGTGATCTTGAGTTGAAAATTGATCCCAGGTGGTGGACAATACTGGTAATGGCATGGCGAATCAATTCCATAGAAATTGCAATTTGAAATATCATGATGTAACAAGAATTCATGAAACTCCAGGTTTGATATCGTTAAAGATTTGACGTGCGGTAGTTGTGGAATTGTAAGATTTTTCCAACTAAGGACGCTTAATGAGGAGTGCAAGGTGAGATGTGACAGTCTGGACGCACATTCCTGTAAAACTTTATTCAGAAGCTTAGTAGCTTCTGGCTTTAAGTTATAATCCCTATAATGAATTGTATTCAAGAGTGCAGCGTCTTCCAACTCAAACAAAGAGATACTCAAACTTTTAAAATTGAATCTTGAGCTATTACAACTGCTGCTGAACTTGATTGCATACAATGCGTTATTTTGAGGGGACGGGTAAAAATCAAAATGATGAAGCAAGTGACATTTATTTGAGCCAAGCAGCGCTTGGTACTGATTTTGATGGTGCTGGATTCCCACCTGACAATCAACTCTTCGTAAATTTAGGGCAGCATCCAAAATGCCCTTAACAACTCCAGGTGGAACGTATTTCCCAAGTGTGAGGAATTTTAAATTTTCCAGCCGTACATTATTGTCTTTTTTTTCTACTAGTGCAGAAAATAGATTGTCTCCTTCCCATTGATCTGGACAGTGGTCCAAATGCAAGTGTTCTAAAGATGAAGCCTGGTGGACTAAAAGGTTCATTAACATTGAAATCCTGGGGGCCTCTTTTTTGCTGTCCATATGATGTATGCTGTTCCTTTCCCTGAACCTTTCGGAGGTGCTCCCCCCTTTTAGACTACAATGTGCATCCAAAGAAAGTGAGCGCAGGTTGTGCCCCTCGCAGTTCAAAAACTCTTGAATGTCTTTGTTTCCCAAGGATCCACCTGTGAATTTAAAGGACGCGACTGGGAAACTCCAAGATGTGGACATTAATTGGGTCAGAGCTGTTAAATTATTGGATTTATTTTCTTTAGAACGGTCTTGGGTTGGATAGTCCAGGATATTATGTGTGAATGGCTTGAAATTTGAAAAGACAAAAGTTTGTGTGTTCAGATCGTATTTGAAAGTAAGGACAAAGGACGGAAGGGTTCGGAGGCGATGTGTAGCAAACCAGTTAAAAGATGAAGATACTTGACGACAAGTGATGAGATCCGCTTGATTTAGCGTTTTCATCAACATAATCATTATCTGCAAAACATACATAGGTACGTACATACTCTATTATATTATACCATATAGATATATTCAAAAATGAAGTATACAATTTTTTTAGGGTAATTATATGGAACGTTTCCTTCCGGATGTTTTCCACCCAGTATAAAAATCACAACATTATCACCAACAACGTGGAATTTTCCTTTTGAGAAAATGTATGCAATTTTAATTACTATTTGTTTATAAAGTTTTTGTATATCGTCTGTGAAGAACCAAAATGATCCATAACCACTTTTATCTAGAAACAGTAACAA
Organism: Dicyrtomina minuta; assembly: GCA_949802685.1. NCBI lineage: Eukaryota > Metazoa > Arthropoda > Collembola > Symphypleona > Dicyrtomidae > Dicyrtomina > Dicyrtomina minuta. The sequence goes on along the minus strand of OX461808.1, from coordinate 148,375,623 downwards.
CTATCTACAAAAATATTGAAACATGTCTTAAAAACATGTAAATAGAATATTTTACACTTTTCAAAAACATTTAAATACAAGACTTTGCACCTTTTCAAAAACATATGTAAATAGAACATATTTTACAATTTTCAAAAACATGTAAATAGAACATTTTACACTTTTCAAAAACATGTATAGAACATTTTACACTTTTCAAACAAAAATTGAATATAACATTTTGCACTTTTCAAAAACTCTTAATTAACATTTTATGCATGTTTCTCATTTTGTTTTTATGACAAGTATAGTTCATTTTGATTCTAGTTTAAGTTGGATATGGGTGGTTTTGGTTCTTAACAGATGATATAGGCTTTCGTTAAGAGATTTTGATACTGGAAGGAAAATGAAGGAATTGCAAGAAATTTCGCATCTTTTGTGGTAAAATGTCCGCTAAGGAATTGTATTACAACCAATAATGTTTTCCCAGCACTTCCTTAAAAATACAATATAAAAAATTATATTTTTGCAATAGGTTTAAATTTTTTTACCAAGTCAATTCTAAATATGGAATGGTCACTTCGTAGAAAAACATCTTCTTCTTCCCTCACTAAAGAACTGGTAGCGAAACGAGATGAGTCTTGGATTTTCGTATGTGACGTCAAGTTCTCGTTAACGTTTTCTGAAGGACTAATATTATTGTAACTTGAACGTATTTCCATTTTGCCAAAATATATAGCAGTATTAGTTACAATCCACTATACAATAATAATGCTTCCTATATTTTGACACTCCACTATAGGTATAGGGAAATAAAAATTTTCAAAATTTTGATGGATTTGGAGTTTTGCTTAAAATTTAAATATTCTACTAGCGAATAGCAATTCGATGGGTTGCAATGTTTGCGTAACTTTGTATTTTTTTGAAATTCTGTAGGACGTTGTAAAGATTTAGGTTTTACTTAATGTGTAATAAAATTAAGCTTTGTATTCTTGGTATCGGTATATTTGTAAGCGAACGAGTCCAAAACGTGCCACGTGTGAGAGATAATAGTAATAGAGTACTTGTAACATGTCGATGCTTCATAAGTAAATGACAAATATAATAATAGTGGATTGGAAGAGGGTTGTTTTTTACAGAAAATAAGTCTCACAACTTTGCTTACCCTTGTCATCGGTGGCTGATTTTCTTGGAATTATATAGTAAATGTGCATTAATAAAATTCTCTTAAACGGATTTACGATATTTTCCATAGCGTTGCTCTACCACCCACTTTGTACCTTTCCATAAAATTGTAACATTTTTTACTCGTTATAGTCTTTTAAGCAAACACTTATCTAACCATTATTTCTAATTATAGAGACCGTACCTTGCCTATCCGCAGTAACTTGTACGGTATTTACATACCTACATTGGAATTCCAAGAAAATCAGACACCGATGGAAAGTGGAAAGAATAAAGCAAAGTTGTGAAACTATTGAACCCCAGTACCCCACCCCATGGCTTCCGTTATTAATGACTTTTTCTGTGAAAAAAAAACCTTTCTTAATAAGGGGTCGTCTGTGAATGACGCCATGGTTAGTGTCATAATGGATCTGGTTGAAAGACACTGACGACATTCCATGTTAAAGATAGCCATTTAGGCAATGGTTAAGCTGATGACCGGTTGGTCATATAGGGGGCTAAAAATAGCCAAAATTCTGTGTTTTTGAATTCTACGCGGAATAAAAATCCCTTTTATTATTTTTGTTTGAATAAAAATGGGATAATTCCATCTTCAAATAGGCATTTCTGAATAAGTTTGGTTTTTGAGCGTATTCGCATTCGCAGTTCGTAGATTTCAAATGGTTTTATGCATAAAAAAGTTTAAAAATATAAAATCAAACGTTTAAGATTAAAATAATATCTAACGGACATATTTTTAATCCATGTTAAGTTGTTGATGTTGTATAGCAGAATGGGCCAACCACACACAATTTGGGGCTTTAAAAATATATGTTATTTATAAAGTTCAAAAACCATTCTGGAATTTAGGCTCTGTTCGTGATTGTGCTTCGTCATGTACAGTAATAAAATTTATGTAGAAAAATATTGAGCTTTAAAAAAATCGTCGGGTCACATTTTATTTGAAATTCCTTGTTTCTACTGTGAATTGGGCTTTGATGGACTTGACCGGTTTTGTAAAAAAACTCTTCATTGCTATACTATATAATATATAATCCTATACATGTTACTGCCTTTTGCATAGCAGCCAAGAACTAATTATTTCGTTGATGGCAATACTTTCATCACTTGACTGGATAAAATAATAAAATAAATTAATAGTAATTAAGATTGAATGCAGTTCGCAAGTACTTAGATGTACATATTCAATTTATTACTACAAAAATTATGTAAATAGGTAGAAAATATGGGGATAAATGAGACAGTTATTTCTGCAGTCACAAATTGTGAGTGAACTTCCAGTGACATTGCCAAAGAAAAAAAAATACCGAGTTTTCATGTGGTGCTGCTTGAACTACTGCACTGCCGAGGAAGTTTTTGCACATTTGTTTATTACGTTGGGGATCTTCCTTAAATGATGTCATTGGTAGTGTTAGCGAGTCTGGTCAGATTTTGATGACATGCCATTTTCAAGATTGTTGTTTTAACTAATGTTACAATGAAGACATAAGGACGGTTGGGGGCCTATCAAAGAAATACTTTGGTGGACATTATTTATGGACCATTCTTTATAATTTTATTGCTGGTCACTTGCTATTAATAAAAGTAGGCAGTAGTAGCGCCGGCGTTGGCGTTGGCGTTGGCACATTTGCCGAAGGAAAATAATCGAAAACTTTTTACGCACCCATTTACTAAAATCTGAAGTAAGGTATGCAGTGTATTTCTATTTCAAAGGCGTCAAAGGCGGGAAGCCCGAAAATCCAGCTACCACCCAACATTATAAGAAATTGTCCGTAAATGATGTAACTCAAATTATAACTTTTTTTAGGACCCACCCACTGTCATCCCTATAATAGCGTAAAATGCTATCTTTAATAACATAGCATGTCTTTAATTTCTTACGAGACCCACCCACCCTACCAATGACATGATTTACGGACGAGCCCTAATCAGTACTGCATGAGAAAATAGAGCTGGCTGACGGACTGATGAATCGCAACATTATTTTGCGGACGTGCCTACGCGATCCGACATCCGACCGACCCCGTTTTCCAGCCCGAAATCCGAAACTAGTCCGCAGTTGAAAGCGGAAGTGAAAGATATCAGACGGAGGGCTAAAACAGTTACGTAAGTTGTTAAGTATTTCTTTAAAATTGTCAGCTATTTATTTTTTATTTATTTGGTAGGTAGGTTGTAGGTACTAAAGTTATTTTTTACCGATTTGTTTTACTTTCAACTGACTGTTGCAGAATTGTAAAATAATTACTACTTTGTAAAGTAATTACACTTTAAAGCTTTTGTAGAAGAATTTGACAATACGTAATTAATTATATATCTAAGCATGTTGGCGATAAAAAAGGAATGTGTTTGTTGTCTTTGTTTGATTTTGATTCTAACGGGTATCCGGATTGTAGTTGGTAGTTAAATAAAATATCGATTGTTTTTTTTTTGTAAATTCTTTTTTGTTTTAGTGTTCCTCACAAGATTGATTTGAAGGAAGGCAATACAATATAATGCAGTAATGATGTTCCATATAAATTCTGCTGTCAATACTTCGACCTCAAGATGTGTCAATTTATTACGAAAACTTCCTATATCATCTCCAGTAGTGGTTCAGAGAAACACATACCATTCTATAGGAGTTGCGAAAATCGGTTCAGTTCAATTAGTAATAGGTCGAGGAGATTATTCCAGATTGAGACTTACAAATAATTCTAATTCACTAACTCTACCACACCATCATCGTTCTTCTTTAATTATCAGGAATACAAATTCATGTGGTACGACCACATCGACGCCATATAAAAATGTAGATACAGATAGTGCTCAAAATCGAAGCCAAAACCAGAATTTTGACTTTAGCCGTTTGCCAAATGAAAACCAAAACGAAAATGAGTGGTCAAAATACTCAAAATTAATTAAGTACGTGGGTATATCAGCAGCAGGACTGGTGTTTTGCTTATGGGAGCGTGATTCGTAAGTTTTAACATAATTTTACGTATCGAAATGTTTATAATTTATTTTATATGCAACTGTGAACACTATTTTTAATTTGTACCACCTCACGATTTTTCGTGGTTTGTAAATATTACCATGAAATAAAAATGAAATTCTGATAATGAAATGTAAGTATTAAGTATGTTGCATTTTTTAATGAACTTACAGAATTCTTGGAATTTTCCATTTGCCAGCCGTAGAAGCAGCCAAAGCTCACAAAAATGTTGACAACGACAAGAACTCATCATCAGATTCGGATTCGGATGACAGTGTGGTATCACAGAAGGATGACGACACTAGTCTAGATAAAAAAGACGGCAAAGCTTCGAAAGTTGGATTTCGGGATAGAAAGGTACACTTATATCAGATGAGGAAAAATTGTGACGGGTTTGCTTACAGTACAGCACAGTGGGCTATGTAATTGGCAGCATGTACCATTTAAGTTTTGCCTACAGACATCATAGTTTACATTCTTTTAACGGAAGGTTTAAATATATGGGCGTTCATTTCAGATTATAGAGTATGAAAACCGTGTCCGACAATATTCATCCCCGGATAAAACCTTTCGATATTTTGCTACTTTGCAAGTTGTGCATCCAAATGGAGAAAATGAAATATTTATGACACCGGATGACTTTCTGCGATCTATAACTCCTGGAATCAAGCAACCTGATGGTATTGCTATTTATTTTGATATAACTTAACAAACCGTGTACCGCCGTTTTTCACGTCTATTAATAAGGATACTGAAAAACCCTGCATAATAGCGTCTTTGAAGAACCAAAATGGCCCATTTCCAATTTATGTTAGAATTAAAATGCTAATCACGAGTTTCTAAAATGAGCAAATTGTTCTATTTTCATGTTTTTAAAAACGTAACAATGTCCTATTTACATATTTTTGAAAATGTCAAAATATTCTATTTAAGTATTTTTCAAAAGGGCAAAATATTCTATTTAGATGTTTTTGAAAAGTGCAAAATATTCACATGATTTTTGAAAATTGCAAAATATTCACATGCTTTTTGAAAATTGCAAAATATTCTAATTACTTGTTTTTTGAAAACTCCACAAGGTTCTATTTCCATGCTTTTCATGAACATGTTATTTTAATTTTTTCTGTAGATAGTGAATGGGTCATTTTGGTTCTTCACTCACGATATTATGATTTTCAAGTGTTAACAGTTTGTTTTTGTAATGAAACCGTTGTTTCCGTAAATTTTTAGTTCTAGTATTGTTTTTTAAATTCCAGGTCTTGGTTTGGACCAGTTTAAACGCTACGATCCTAAAGTAAGTTGAATTATGTTATATCCCTTATAATATATATTTTGGATAATTTCTAATGTAGTTCCGTAAAATTCTGTAGAAAGTATACATATAATATGTAACTATAATAATTATTCTCACAGAATTTATTAAAATTCTGTTTATACAAAAACTTGTAATATAGTTATATATAGAACGACTATATATATATGTATTTATATAATACCATATAAATATTAATTCATTATGAATGTAGTGTCGGTCTCGTTCTATGGTTCTGGTTCTGATGTCGTGTACGCTATCTATATTTTGATAATTGTGTGTCATGATATATATTGTGTGTACTTAAAATTTAAAATACCAATTGATTTAATTGTGCGTGTGTGACACTCTATTCTGCTATAAAAATATTTTACCCTTTTAACAAATTTTTAAAAGAAAACAAATTTAATATATTAATCAAAAATATAACTATATAATAATATCCTATATTCTATTTGTTACTCTAAAACTACCTCTACACACCCACGACCCACGACCACCCACCCACCCACTCTCTCTCTATCTCTCTCTACTACCCACTTGTAACTCATCCCTCTGAAATTCTGACTCTGATCTTGGTCAATCTCTTGTGTCTGTCTTTCTCACTCAGACCTATGGGGAGGTAATCTCTCTAGACTATTCTTCTCTCTGCACATAATATTTTAATTAGTACAAACCCTTTGCACCGTATATACAGTATAAACTTAACTAATTGAGTTCTGATTTTTTTTTTCATTTTTTATTTTAAATTACTAACTACATTACTACACGGTTGACGTACCTACTTAATTTGTTTTACTTTTTCGGTTTTGTTTTTTCCATTTTTTATATACTATTATTATTAGCGGATAATTCATTACTGATATGCTAACAACCACTTCGCATCCCCCCATCCCCCATCACATCACTTATGCACTAAGAAAGAATGCAAAAATCTATTAAAATTAGATACAGTAGGATTGTTTAATTAATTAGCATAACACCCTTTACGTACCAATCAAGCTAAGTAAATATTCGGTGTGTTTATTTCGTCTTCAAATTTTAAATATCGAAACTATAGTCAACACAGGTTATAGTATATCGTATGTGAAGAACCAAAATAACCCATATCCATTTTTAGCTAAAAACAATATCAATTATCTACAAAAATATTAAAACATGTCTTGATAGCATTTAAATAGAACATATTGCACTTTTTAATCACACGGAATTAGAACCTTTTGCACCTTTTCGAAAACATGGAATTAGAAAATTTTGCACTTTTCAAACATGCGGAATTAGAACATTTTGCACCTTTTCGAAAAAATGTAAATAGGACATTTTACATTGTTGAAACAAATTAAAATTGAGCATTTTACGCTTTTCAAAAACTCGTAATTAACATTTTACGCATGTTTCTCATTTTATTTTTATGAAATAGCTCATTTTGATTGTTGCTTAAATTGGATATGGGTCAGTTTGGTTCTTCACAGACGATATGTTCTTTGTATTATTCCATGTCAGTACGCATTTGTTATTAATTAATTGTAATAACATAAAATGAGTAGTCCTTTCATGTTTTTATTCTTCATTATACTGGTAAATTTATTGTAAGTTGTGTGTGATTCATTCGTAATCGTAATTAATACACCGAAATTGTAGCTTGTAGGAACTTATTTTTCAAATTTCAAATATTTAGATTACTATTTTGATTGTCAGCTCTTACATATATATATATATATAATTGTGGTATTACTAGTTGAGATGCTAAACCACATAAATATTTGCATGAAAAATTAAATCAGCATTATAAGGAATGAATTTGAGTATTTTACTACATGAGTGAATCATTGATTTATTTAAAGTTGTCTATTTGCGTATATATATTTGTAATTTTCACTTGTATGCCTGTTGCAAAATAATAATCTATACCTATAATTATGTATCTTTTAAATTGTTAAAAAGAATGTACATTTAGTCATTTATTATTGTATAATTTTGTCATTTGATTATGATTTAACTGTATGATTATGCTTATTTACGAAAGAACTAATGTTTTATGAACTGTATACATAATTTATAGCTGGCTGGGAAACTGGAATTGGAACTTGATCCTGGGAGTATCTTCTATAAACTAGGAAGTGCTGGGCTCATCTCATTTTCAGACTACATTTTCCTACTGACAGTTTTGTCAAGTATGTTTTTGTGTACTAACATTAAGTCTGACAATCCTTATTTATTTATTTTACTTAATTTTTAGACTTACATCTAAATTCTATTACTATTTCAATTACACATTTTATAGCTTCTAGAAGACATTTTGAGATTGCATTCCGAATGTTTGACCTGAACGGAGACGGGGATGTGGACAATGAAGAATTCGAGAGAGTCACAGCCCTCATTCGACAACGTGTTAGCATTGGCTCAAGACATCGAGACCACGCTACTGTGGGAAATACGTTCAAAGTAATTATTATTTATTAAAGGATTTTGAACAATTAATTTCCTATACATTTGACCTGATTAAAACTTCTGATCTCAGTACTTGGATAATATTGTTCGTGAGTAAAGAATCAAAATGACCCATATCGAATTTTTAAGCTAGAATTAGTTGAGCTATGAAAAAATACACGATATGAGAAAGATGTGTAGAATGTTAATTATTACGAGTTTTTGAATAGTGCAAAACGCTTGAATTGCATGTTTTTGAAAATGGCAAAATGTTTTATTTATTTACATGTTTTTGGAAAGGGCAAAATGATTTATTTACATGTTTTTGAAAAGGGTAAGATGTTTAATTTACATGTTTTTGAAAAGTCCTAAATGTTTTATTTGTAAGCTTTTGAAAAGCGAAAGTACAAACTAGTCTGTTTGCATACATGTTCTTAGGATCTACAAATTTAAATTTGTTTTGTAGATAGTGTTATCTGCTTTTAGATGAAAATGAAAATTAGTCATTTTGAGCCATCACTGGCGATTTACTACAATATTAATTAATTAAATACCTGTATATTTTTATTTTATTTTGATTCACATACTAAAAGTGTTGGCATTAGTATTTATACCTACTGGGTATTGGATGTATCTATGTACTGATGTACTATGTAAGTGACTAATTTTTGTTTTTTATTTCCTTAAAGGGAATGAACTCAGCTCTGAGTTGTTACTTTTTTGGCTCGGCAAGAAAAGAGAAGCTCACAATTGAAAAGTTTTTAGAATTCCAACAACATTTACAAACAGAGATTCTTAATTTGGAATTTCGACGAAAGGAGCCAGATGAGAATAATAAGATTAGTGAAAGCGATTTTTCGGAACTGCTACTTGCCTACGCTGGATATCCACCCAAGAAGAAATCTCGCATGCTGAAGAGGGTCAGGAGGAAGTGAGTTGTTGTTTTATGCGCTGACTTAATGTCAATATTTAAAAACAAAACATACGTTGCTAGTTTTCAAGATGTACAAAGCATGTGTGTCACTTTTGGAATTTGTGTTCAATAGTTATTTCTGTGTAAGTACATTTTTATTACCTTTAATTTGTAATTTATTTTCACAGGTGCAAAGATCCAGAGTATGCCGTCAAAATTTCCTTGGATGATTATCTTCAATTTTTCCACCTACTCAGTAGTATCAATGATGTGGATGTTGCTTTGACGTTTTACCATATTGCGGGGGCTGCCATTGACCCAGGTGCTCACACTTTTTAATCATTTAATTAGTTAATTTTAACTACTAATTTTTTCGAGTGCTTGAGTAGTTATAATATTTCTTGAACTTAAAAATCGAGTCTTGAATGCACGTATACTTATGCAGCATTTGGTAGTTTTTTAAATTTGAATGTGCGGATTTTGATTTATTCTAGTGACACTGAAGCATGTGGCAAGAACTGTGGCTCATGTGGAACTATCGGACCATGTCATTGATGTCGTATTTACCCTCTTCGATGAGAACCGTAAGATATTATTAACCGTTTTTATTTTTCATGTATTACTATTAACCTGTTTATTACACTCATGTTCTTATAAGTAGCTATGTAAATACTGGGACTTTAAATTTACTTTAAATTTAAATGAATGCTTATGATGCAGGAACTTTTAAATAGGAACATTAAGTTAGGTACTTAAATGCGTATTTGGAATATACTATATTCTTACATTTTTTTTTAATCTATATTGTAGAGGATGGACAGCTGAGTAATCGTGAATTCGTGGCTGTCATGAAAAATCGTCTTATGCGAGGCTTGGAAAAGCCAAAAGACACTGGATTTTTTAAACTTCTTCGATCTGTTGGTAGATGTGGAAAAGAATCCGTAGCGTCCACGATGTCCTAAATTAAGGGGCTGGTGCTGGTTCAATTTGATATATTACGGAAATTTGTTGCTTGTTTATTGAAATTGTTGAGGGTACATTTTAAGCAAGATAATGCACGATACTTAATTCCCTTTCGATTTTAATTTCTTTAATGTGTATTTTGATGCACCCGTTTACCTATCATCTATCTACTTATATATAATATATAATAACTTAACATAATATATGTATATACCCTAGAGCAACCCCCTACAAAATGAAAAGGTTGTAATATTTGGCCGAAGGGCGATATGTATATATAATGAATATTCAATATTTGATCTCTATCTGAATGTAATTACCTACCTACTATCAAATGTAATTATAACCAACGCCCAATTAATTACAAATATTACAATACTTGCAATGACTTGCATGCGTTACTTACTTACGTTTGTTCCTGATATCCCTAGTCCTCCTGCTTTTTGCCCTACTTTTGAACAAGATGATCGAATATTTTCATATTAATTTATTTGTACATAGTTTTGAATTAGGAAAATGTTCTTGAGTACCTATCTGTAATGCCCTTTAATCCCAAAAGGTTCATCTACCTTATTATATTAATTCAAGTACAATATTGTAAGTACCTTATTTTTGCCATATATTTAAAAGTATTAATTGTTTTTACTGTTTCGAGAATTATAATGAACTTGTTACTTATTATTTATATGTAATGTTTGATACATATCGCCACACGTATATATGTCTCCACAAGAAGGAGAGAAAGCACAAATTGAAATCGATGTGTATTTTATTGCATTAAATAAAAGTATTATTAATTAATTATATTGTATTATGTTCACTCAGATTATATAATGAAATTGTTACTTATTGATACATATTATAATATATGTCACTATGAATAAATCATCACCCGTGGATTCCACTTTAAAGGCGGAAGCGGAAGTAAATTTACTAGGCTATACTGTGTACTGAAGTATATCTTGCATATTTTTAATTTTAGGCCTCCCATTATAAAATATTTAGCAATTAAATATGTACTATGTATTAATTTGTACTTGTCAAATATCCATGAGAATGAATATGTATTAATTGAAGCCAACGACATGAATTATTTCCTGTTGCAAGGTTTCAAATTGCAATATTTATAAATTAATGTAGGGGCGGCGGACGGCTATTGTATCAATAGCAAAATGAATATCGTCTAGTCTAAAAGTTAAGTGTACTCTACGTATGGTTAGGTAAGACAAAATCTTACGCATGCAACATTTTTTAATTGTTAATGATAATTACTTAAGTGCTGAATGGCTGCTACAGTCAAAGTTGCATAGTACCTGTACCTATAATTATATGAATTTAAGGCAGATTCTTGAAAGTAATTAGTACATTTTACATTTTTAATTAGAATTTGAATTTCCTATTCCGCACTTAAGGTTAATTAATAATTAGGCAAAATTCTTAACCATAAATGAGTGAGCAAGGGCAAAAAAAATCTTATTAAAAAATTCGGCATTTAAAAACAGTGTTGGAAGCAGGATTAGTGTTAAAAAGCATTTAAACCAAAAATCCACTGCATCGGACGATCCGACAGACAGCTTTTAAAAATTTAAAGTTCGAAGTACCTTGCATTAACCTAGGTAACTTACTTATTCTAAACTAAAATAATATGCTCCTCAATTCTCAGTAGCAACAGAACTTTCTAGGGGCTGTGCGTCGGTGACGTCGAAACATTTTAATATATGAACACTACCCACCATTATTTTTTGTTGGTAAACATAATTTTTTTAAACCCACCCTCCCCCCCCCCTCCTCCCCCTGTGGCCCACTCTTCCCAATTTTCATGCACGTCATCGTTGCAAATAATGCAAATACAAAACCCTTTTAGTAATTTAGTATGTATGAAGTATGAATGTAATGTATGTATCTCTATAGGTTTTAGATGGAGGCCTCTTAGTACATGGGATCCTTGAATTTGGAGCGCAACCGTTCAAAATGTCATAAGTGCCAACGTGTTCCATTTTCCAATCCCAATTCAATCGAACGGGTGGAATGTTGAAAAAATGGGAAAATTCAGGAAAATGAAGTCGTTTTTTATCTTTATCACTTTTTGTCTACTTGAATTTCAGTTAAGTATTGCTCATAATTTATTTTACTGTGCGGATTTCTCATGTCAAGGTAATACTTTTCATTATTTGGAACACTTTATATATTGTTTTTGATTTTGTGGATTTTGAACCTCTCTCCCTTCACCTCTACTACTTAATAATACTGCCGTACATACTTACATTCTATTCTTAGCTTCTGTTCTGTAGTTTGTACTTGACTGACGACTGACAGATGTAACTTTATTTTCTTCGCAAAATTATGTAAAGGGCTGGTTTACACATATGTACATAGTTAATTGCATACGTCAATGGCTAATTTATCGAGTAGGAAATGGAAATTGAAATTATAAATTAAGAATATAGTGTATGATTTTTAAACCATTTTCAGTAGCATAGTGAAGTACCTATATGTATATTTCTTATGTTTTTTTATTTGTATTTGTATTCACTGCACACTGACTATTTCGAATGGTTGATGGTGATGGTATTAATCCTGTAACAAAATTTTACAATTAAAATGGTACAAAAATAAAACTTCGTATTTTAATCTTTAATTAGCATAAGACGAGACAATTAGCGGTCCAAAGGTGCAATGTTGAATGTTAAGTAATTATAATTAATATTTATGAAAACATTAAATTCCTATTGCAAAAGTTGACGAGCATCTCGTCGTACTTTACAAGTGATAGTACTGTGCCCGCACATCAGATAGCTGGCTGTCAATGCAAAAGCAACAGTATGTACTGTGTACTTGAGTAACACCGTCCGATGATCATTGATCGTCAACCATGAAACAGATGAATTCTCAACAGCTGACGGTTGGCTCCATTTTGCTTTAATCATTAATGACTTTCTGCTTCAAATACATGTTTTAATTAAATTGTATTTCGTAATAAAAGAGAGAAAGGTTTACTTCCATCCTGACATGGAAAAATGCCATTGACACGTTAAACTTAACGCTTGTAATTTTTTGACCACTAAAATAACTCAGATCGTCGCGTAATACAATATTATAAAGCATATTAGTTGTTAGTTGTTGGTTTCATTTAAAAGATGTAAATACGGAATACAATTTAAAAAATGGGTATGAATGTTACTACCAGCGGTCGGAAAGATTATATAAAATATAAACAAGAAGTATTCGCTGCATTATATAGATACATTTTTCATGCGTTTAGATTTTTCAAATTGCTAATTTTGAATTTACTGGTCAGTCATATACTAGTTAATATTGGAAACATTCTTTTCGCTGTTTAGTATTTCGGCCCCTGCTGAAAATATTCAATTACTTGCTTTTTAACGTTATTACTTTAATTTGTCGTTTTCATATTGCTTTCCTAACTCCTCGTCTTTGGACTTTCAACTTTGATTTTGCTTGGAATAGTTAAGGCCAATGGATGAATTTTTATTTATTTTTAGCCTCACGAATAAAGTTTATGCTGATAGAGCTACAGTAATCTGTAAAAGGTCAAAAGTCGGTCATATTCATATTAGTAGTTGATATATGTAGGAAACGTTAAATGCTGGTACTAGCAACTGGTGACTGTGACTGTGACATATCAGATTCACAGTCTGTCAGTCACTGCATTCCACAATAAGTGTTGGCTACTGTCAGCAGTTGTAAATTTAGTGCAGTGCACGGCAGCACATATTCTATCTTCAGTGTTCAACAGCTGGCTATATTAACGTAGATGGGATGGGATACATGTATAAATATTAAATTAAATGATACTAACTTTTACTACTTTATCGATCGTTATTTTTTCTTTTATAGTATTTATAGTCGGTCTTTGGTTTTCAATTAATGCTTCCAAGTTTCGAACGAATCTCTATATTTTATAGTTCTGATTCCAAACTTTATAATAAGGACATTCGGTATAATAGTGATTTTTAGGATGGCATATTGTATCAGCACAGTTTATATCTGTTTGTAATACTTGGCATAACTATAGCCACCTACTTCGACTGTTGACTTCTATCAGTAAATATTACTGTCAGCTGTTGCTGTTATGAATGAAATAATTCATATTTTATTAGCTTGTAGGACTGAATGAAAGTTAAAGTATCAGCTACCTAATTACACTATGCTTAAAGGTACTTTGTGGTGCATGCATGAAATGCTTTTAAGTAGTAGTATAGCCAAGTTAGATATTCAATAATATTAAATATATAAGTAGGTAGGTAGTTTATGCATATTCACAGTCAGTATGCTGTTATAAATTATTGCATTGTGTGTTTTACTATTTAAAGTATTAAAATGAAATTAATTCCATGAAAATCAACTGAAATTTGTAATAAAAAAATGGTTGTCTTGCTTTTCTCCTCACAGAGCCCATTTCAACAGGGAAAACACTTTTGAGGTACAGTGGGAGGTCGGAGAAACATTTGTCATTTTCAAAAAATGATGATATTAAAGTTTTGAGCAAACCATTCGGCGATGAGGGGGAAGACTGGGTTGCTTTTGTAAGTCACATTCAAGATCAAAATGAATTAAGTCTGTGATACAAATTAAATTATATTATAAACAAAAATATGTATTTTACTTACTATTTTTAAATATTTATATGAAATACCGTTCTTTTGGCTTCTCGTTTATTTACTTCAAACTGAACCGTAGCTGAATTGCGTAAAAAGTTTTCATTTGCAGAGTATTAATTATGGTTCATTTTCGTTATTATACTTTTGTACATTTACAGTGCCGTGGAAAGGTTGGGCTGGTTCCTAAGAATATGGTTCGTGAAATGAAAATGTTCAAGTATGACACTAAAATCCAATTGCCCTTTGAGAATCTTCCCTTCTGGTCGACGAGTACACCGAAAATCATTGAGACAGCAGATAATTACATTGATAATCCTGAAGATGACAAAAGTCACGAAAGTTTTGAGCAGTCGCAAGAAGGTGACTATTCAGAATCTAATTCTTCCGAAATTGAACCAGAATCACAAGAACAACAGCAACAATATCAGCAACCAGAAAAAATTGAAAACCAGCAACTGGAAAGTAACGAAAACGAATCACAATCCGAAAATAATAATAATAATAATAGCGACGAAAAACCTAACTCGCCTCCTATTTTAGAAATTTCCCCCGTTCCGAAAACACCTAACTTGGAAACCAAGTCAGAGGCTGCTTCCGATCCTGTATTAAAAGCTCAGCCACTAGTAGAGCCGAAAGTAGTAGTCACTGCAACACATGTAGATGAAAATCAAGACCAAGTAGCAGCAAATACTAATACTAATTTAGATCCAACTCAAGTAATTCCTGTAGATCAAGAAGGTACTAAAACTATAGAAGCTTCCATAAGTGACCCAGTTCCGGTTCCATTACCGGCACCTACTCCACAAAATTCACTAGAAAACTCCTCCGAAGAATCTTATCCAGATCCAACAGTAGTATCAGATACAAACATTCAAGAAAAGAGTGCTGCTTCAAGCAACGCTGATACTATAACTGAAGAATCAGCTAAACATCCTCCCATAGATCCCCTTGTAAGTGAAAATAAAATAGAAATCCCGACAGACCACGACCATCCATTGAATCACGAAAGTGAAATTTCCGGTTCTGAGTCCGCTCAACAAATTCCTAGTAGCGACAGCGAAAGTAAGCTATTAAAAGGCGAAAAAATTCAGTACCCGAAACCAGTGGTAGTATCCTCTTTCCCGGGACCAGATTCAGATTTAGATTTAAATTCGCAATCAGTTGAGACAGAAACAGCGGCGCACAACGACATTGGGAGTGAATCTGCGGAATATCTACCAGAACCACCTGAAGAAGTAGACCAAACGGATAAAATCCAAGCAGATAGTAGTACAAATAATGCTAATCAGGATGACAATTTACAAAATTCAGTTCCAACTGAAACTGAAACCGGAACTGGAACTGGAGCGGATTTGCCAGCACAAGATAATGACGTCGACTCCGCTTCAGCTACGTCAATTTTCTCCGCAGTTAAATCCTTCAGTTCGAATATAATTAATTCTGTGCTTCCAGAAGACTTGCAACATGACGGGACTAGTTCCGAAAATGAGAATGTGAACACCGCCGGTAGTGAAAATACGGGTTCTAGTTCCGATGAAGTTTCACCTTCTACAGAAACTCCGATTCCGACTGTCGACAGTGTGAAAGAAGAAGAGTTGTCCCTACCTCCTACGGTGCCTGAACTGGAGCCGGTACCGGTGCCGGTAGCAGTCACCGAGGGTGATACTAAAACTAATTCTATCCAAGAACCAACAACCCCAAAATTTGTAGCGGATTCCGAAACCACAACCGACTCGCAAGAACCAGCAGCCTCAGTTCCAGACATTGTTAATGAAGTAGAAACTTCTACACCCTCCCCAAATAATGAGAACGAAAATAGTAAGAATGAAGAAATAAAACTACAGCCTGCAGCAGAAATCCCGGTTTCTCCTAAAACCGTAGTTCCTGATGCGACCAAATCAGAGAAGATCGTCACAGAACAACAACAAGTTCCACTTTCTAAACTACTACATTTAGAAGGCGAGATTTCAGGTGAAGGGCCTCCTATAGTAGAAACTCCTGGTAGTGTATATAAGTCACCATCAATGGACCTTGATGACGATTTAATCAACGTTAACGTTTTACGTGCTCAACTGGAGGAGGATGAACAACAGGGATCTGATGTCAAACCGGAACCGGAACTGGAGCCGGTACCAGAACCAGAGCAGCAAGTATCTCCAGACGACAAGTTAAGTGAAGTTGATGTCGACTCCAATAATAATGTTGCTCCGTCTGAAAACTCGGAGCCCGAGCCTCCCCCTGTTGACAGTCACAGCCATGAAGGGCAGGACCATGTCCATGAAGGACATGACCACCACGATCATGAAGGACATAACCACGAGGGACATGACCATGCTCATGGTCACAGCCATAGCCATGGACACCATCGTCACCGTCACCCTCAGTCTCCTGAAGATGCTAATGGATCCTCAACCATGTCAATAATTGTGGTTGTAAAACACTTGAGTAGCACCCTCCTTAGTTTCCTTCCAGAGTACTTACAAGATACAATCCTGGATGTGGATGATGCCCTCGTTTTCACGGGTATTATTGCCCTCACTTTAGTATCTATTTGCGTCCCGTATTTCCTTATGGAAAGTTTTCTGAGTGTTCGACCTTTGAAGAAACAAGTTGTGGAGCTTAATAAGACGCTGTGGAAGGTACTTTAATGTCAAATTTTTATTATAGTTTTTGGTTAACATTAACATACATTTTATTATAATATCTACATCGTCTGTGAAGAACCAAAATGACCCATTTCCAATTTAAGCTAGAATCAATATGAGCTGTCTTAAAAAAGTGAGAAACATGCGTCAATTGCTAGTTAAAAGTTTTCGAAGAGCGTGAAATGTTCTATATTTACATGTTTTTGAAAAGTGCAATATGTTCGATTTACATGTTTTTAAAAATTCCAAAACGTTCTATTTACATTTTTTTGAAAAGCGCAATATGTTTGATTCAAATGTTTTAAAAAAGCTTAAAATGTTATATTTATAGTTTTGGAAAGTATAAAATAATTTATTGACAAGTTTAAAATAATTCCAAAACTTTCTATTTAAATGTTTCGAAACGACATAGTCCAATATTTTTGTAGATAGCGGACATTGGTTTTAGCTAAAAATGGATATGGGTCATTTTGGTTCTTCACTGACGATATTGGTATTCGTATGTTATTTTCCTTTTTCGAATTCTGAATATGTTCGCCGTACTTTGTCGTATTCTAAACTTTGAAGTTTTTCCATTTGTATGTGCTTCTGTAGGTAAGTGCAGCTTATGAAAACCAACAAGAAGAATTCGACACTTATAAGAGGAAAGCTCTGGCTTATGATGAAGATCAAAAGCGGATTGAACAGCTAGAAATGGAGCTTCAGATTTTAAAGAAACTTGAAGGGAAGCAGAAGGAGCAAGTGAAGCTTCTTCAGAAGCAATTAAAAACATCTGCAAGAGCTGCAGATGGTATTGAGGATCTTATTGAGACTGCTATTAAGGAAAAGGAATTCGTAAGTTTTATTTTGCTCTGTTCACCAAATAAAGCAGCCTTTATTTTTGTAGTTGCTACAACGGTTTTTGTTAAACTATCAAAACCTTAATTTGATGAAAGGAAAGGCACATACCTTAATTTGCAAGTAGCGAGTATGCAAAATTTGATTTGAAAAAAAGAGTCGTTAAAATGTATTATCGAAATGCTTTTTGTTTTCTTGAATAGGTTTAAGCAATTGTTTTAGGAATAATAATAAATCATTTATTTAATATGTATAAATTCTAATTTTGCAGGCTATCGAAGAGCGCAACCTTTTGAAATCAAACTACTGCCGAATAGAAACGACACTAAAAGTAAAATGTGAAGAATTAGAAGAAGCTCAAGCATCTGGCTCAGCCATTGCCCTTGACCTTGAAGTACTAAATCATGAGAAGGATAATTTATTCAAAAGGTCAAAATCCCTTGAAATTGAATTAGAACTCTTGAAAAAGAAATTGGCGAGTGAGTCGGAGATTCGTCGAGTGAAGGAAGAAGAGAGGGAAAAGATTGGACAGGAGAAGGATGTGATTCTGACGGAGCTCACGGATTTAAAGAGAATTTTACATCAATATGAAGACAATGCCAGCTCCCTCACGGAAGAGCTCACCACCAAGGAAAATGAACTTTTGGCCTTGAAAGAAACGCTAGGGGATGACTCACCGCTCATTGACATCTCCGAAACTAAAGCCAAGTTGAAGAGCGTGGAAGAAGAGGCTGCCAGCTTAAAGTCAAGACTGGATACTGTCGCCTATGAGAATACAAGTCTTACACGTAAGCTGTTTTAACTTTTTTTTTAACTTTTTTTTATTTATGAAATAGAAAAGCAGTAACGAACAAATTGAAATGACAGTGAAATGGTGTCAACAAATTGACTGATTTATTTTAAATTTGTAGGAGACATTGAAGAGACAAAGAAAGAATTATGCGAGACCAAAGTTGTCAAAGAAGAAGCTGAGAATCAGCTGAAGGTTCTTGAGGGCTGGTTCAAGAAGAAGGAGGAAGACCTTCGATCCGCTGTTTCCAAGTTAGAACTGGAACAAAGTATCAAACACAAGGACAAGGATGACCTCGTCAAAATGATCCGGGAGAAAGAGTCTGAAGTTCAACATTTCTTTTCCACTAACGATGGTCTGAAGCAAGAGATTGAAGACATGAAAGCAGCCCATCGTAACGAACTTAGAACGGCAGAAGCCAAGGCAGATGAACATTGGGTTAGTCAATGCTTTTGAGTTTTCAGGGAATTTTTTACATGTAAATATTTTCTCAATATTTTATTACATTGTGGTTTTGGGGTGATGTAGAATCGATATCATGATTCACGATATGGTCAATAATAACTTGACACTTGACAAGCATTTTTGTAAAAAAATTTCCGAAAGCTATTTTCCATTGCCTATTGATTGCTTCATTAAACGTTCTAGAGATGATTGTGTGGTTGTAGTAAATAGAATATCGTCTGAAGAACCAAAATGACCTATCACCCATATCGATTTTTAGCTAAAAATCGCTATCCAAAAAAACCACTATCTAAAAAACTATTGAAATATGTCTTGAAAGTATTTAAATAGAACATTTTACAGTTTTCAAAAACATGTAAGTATAGAACATTTAACATTTTTAAAACATTAAAATACAACATTTTACTGTTTTTTAAACGTGTAAATAGATCATTTTACAATTTTTTCAAAAATCTAAATAGAACATTTTTCTCTTTTCAAAAACTATTAATTAACATTTTACGCCTGTTTCTTATTTTGTTTGTATGACATAGCTCATTTTAATTCCAGCTTAAATTGGATATGGGTCATTTTGTTCTTCACAGACGATATGTATGTATAGTTTAAAGTGCAACAGTAATTTGGTATATGTGTTACGTAACGTAGGATAGAAGATGTTGTGGCGCTTGGCGCTTGTAATATTTCCCATTTTACTTGATTTTTTCACTTGTTTCAGTTATCTCTCTGCCAGTCTGAGCGAAAGACAGCGGGCGCAAGAAAAGAAGCAGAATTATTAAGACAGAAATTAGTGGCTTTGGTTAAAGAGAAAGATGGGGATGACGGTAAGAGACTCATTTATAATATTATGAAAACATTTGTATCCATACAGGATCGGAATTTTTTAGTAATCGTTTTTATTTTGAACTTGTAGGTGATCTCCTCAGTGGAATGGGTGACGTGCCTTTGTATGCTCTTCCCCTGGACATGGTCCCTCCCCCAGTTCCAGATGATTTATCATACTTTCCTCTGGACGACGATTTCATTCCACCACTGCCCCTCCCCCTCCCCCTCGGGAGTGAAGCCATGCGCCTTCAACCCCTTGGCCGTTTATCTCCTCAAAACACACCGAATAATAATTACACTTCCTACATGGATGACGATACTATCTCCCCCATCGTACGGGGTAATGGGCACGGCGGAGGACATGGCCATGGTCACGGTCACGGTCATGGGGATCGTGGAAGTATTAGTGGTGGGGGTGGTGGTGGTGGTAGAGGGGACTACTCAGATGATTCTTCCAGGTCCGACTCACCACTTGACCACCGTCGACCCGGCTCCAGGGATAATTGGATTAATGACAATAGAAACGATCAGCCAACAAGTCATAGTCAAAGTCGCCGACGTGGTGGTGGTCCAAATCCAAATCAAGGTCAACGGGGTCATGGAGGAAGTGGCGGCTCAGGCCCTAAAACGTCATCACCCATTCCGCATGGTGTCAATTTATAATATAGATAAAATTCTAGAAGGAAACCATGGCCCTTATTATTATAATGTTATGATTAATTGTTGCAAATTAATTAATAATTCGAGTTTTAAAATAATGTCTTTTACACCTACAACGTAAACTATAGAAAAGAAAAAAATGAAAATACTATACATATAATGTGAATTCCTTGCTGTTGTTGTTAAAGATGCAAAAACAAGCTACTAAAACAATTTAATTAATGTTGATTATATACTTAAGTACAATTCACTGTTTACATTTTTCAAAAACAAAACGGAGTTCTCTAATTAATTATTATGGGAAGTGTACCTCTTTACCTCTGCTTCTGCTCATAATAAATTACATGTGTACGTTTTTAGATAATATGGAAATCCATAGCTGTGCGTATTTATCAAATATTTACATATTGTAATAAGAAGTATCATTAAACCGTGTACCTAATACAACTTAAAATTTGGTTTTTGCATTACAAACAATACTAATTATAGTAATAAAGTATTATGTTAGATTTCCTCATGCATGTATTAGCTTAATGAAATAATAATATGAAAAAATGTGCTGTACTTTTGTCACGAGTCGCAGTATAACATAGTAGATTAATTAATACATGACACATTGTAAGTACAGGAAATCTTCAACCATAAACATGAGACAAAATTAATGATGCAGATTGTTACTTTAGTTAAAGCTGAATTTTAAATCAATATCTGTGTAATTAAAATCGGGCCCAAGGCAATTTTATATAGTCATGAAATGTATGATTATATTTATTATTATGTAACTGATTACGTAATTTTCTTAGTAATATTTAAGTCACACAAAAGGTCATCTTCAGCAGTCAATTTTGACGTGGACCTATCCGTTATCGGATTTTGGTAGGCGCCCACATTCGGCGCATTCGATTGATTAGTTGTAAGTTAAAGGTAAAAGTACGTAAGTAAAAGCAATATCATTTCCTATTTTAGAAAAATCAGTCGTTTAAATTATTACACTGTCAGTAAGTAGTTAGTCCATTCACTATAATATTGCCGAGTGAGTAATTTATTTATATGGGTATTTATGTAATTGTAATTTGTAATCATGATAATTTATTTGGTATGATTTAATTGTGTCTTGCCGCCGCAACAGATGTTAGGTTAAAATTCTATATATTCTGATTTTGTAGGAGGTATCATTTAAGTAAGTAAGTAGTTGTAATGTATAGGTAATTGTAATTAGTTAGTATGAATATTCGATGTACATAATAATTACTACTTCGATTTAGGTAGGATATTCTTTACACAAGTTTAAACAGTACAGAATTACTATTACTTAATTTATTGGATCATTTAAGTCTTTTTCAGTTTTTAGTTTGTAGCCAGTAATGATTAATTTCTGTATTTCATTTTTGACTGAATCGATTTTATTAGTCCAAAATTATATTATTTAATAGATTATTTTAATAGTAGTAGTGGGCAGTTGCTTTACATAATAATAATTAAATTCAAGTAAAAGTACCTTAGATTCAAGATTACATAAGAAAGAATATTAATTTGTGTTTTGTCAATTTTGATTTGATGTGTCCTGTAAAAATATGGTGTAAAACACATTAAGGAATTATGATTACAAGAATAAATATCTTAATTTCATAATAATTACTGAGACTAGTTTTAGTTATGATTTTGATTTTTGATTACTCGATTATGTATAGATAATATAATGAAATTAAATAAATAAAAAGGTCGTAATTTAAAAATTTAAAATTAATTGAAACAAATTCAGTAAATTAATTAAGTAATTTATTTTAAACTATTATGATTTTTATGATTACGTATTACACACATTAGCACAAAGTACACATGAATGTGAGAATGGGCTAACTAATTATTAGTAATTAAACACTACATAACGTATTTCAGGTGTGTATGTATATATAGTACTAACTAATGGACTAGCTTAACTAATTCAGTGGGACTGAATTTGTTTATTTTCAAAATTGAAAAACAGTGCTAATATTGCGCACGGCAGAAATTCAGCACTACCTGTGTATTTCCTGCATAGTATCAAATCCAACAATACTTTTGTAAGCTTGTACGATATCCACGATAATGTTTAAACCCGGACGTACTCGCTAAGTTTTCTTACAGCTTCCTTCAATCCTATAAAGAAAATTAAAGTAATATTCATGCTAATATTTCTGATTAAACTGATTGGTGTACAATAATCAAGTTGTTCAATTTCCAATCAATGTGCAACAAATATGTGTATACATATTATCTAATTTGCTATGTACATACCTATTTATGGTTTTATTTAAGAGTATGGAATTCAAGCATCTTAAACCTAAATAACTTTACTAAACCTTTAAGCCTATAGAATTTAACATAATAATTATCACACTTACTTTCATTATTTCCAAACTGACAACTTGTACGAAACCTCGGGATTCTGAGTTTAGGGCACAAGTTAAACCCATACAGAGCAGCAACCTTCGTTGGGACTACTGTGTAGTTTTCCCTTTGAGCTTCATCCATTTGGGACTTATCCATGAATTCAATCTCCAGCTTTTCCAAGTCTAGAATTGTCCACAGTAAGATACAGGTACGTTTACACTTATTATGGTACATATAATAAATAACATTACTTTAAACAATAATTACCTCCAAGGTCCGCGACTGAGGCGTTCTTCCGAAAATTCTTAGCCGTGGAAGGACTAACAATAATGGATGACTCTCTTAGGATCATCACAGTCTCCTGTGTAAATCCCGTAAATACGGAATCCAGTGCCGGGTCAAAGTTCTCAGTCGTATTTACGTCAATGCTAAATTTCAAGTTTTTGAGCTTGTTAAATCTCCAAAGTGATTCCGCATTCTCCAGCAAACTAAATCCAATAGTGTCAATTTCCAGAGTCTCCACACACGGACAAAGTTTTCTAAACTTGAGGAGCCAACCTTTGGGCAGGCGCATGTGCTTCTCAAGAACGAGTGTTTTAACAGATTTAAGTGGGAAATATTTTGATGGATTTAAATTACCATCTTGGTCGTCGTTGTTGTGACTTCCTTTGCGGAAGTAATCGTCCCACTCAGACCAATCTGTCAGGTCAATGAGATCAAATTTTACAGTGGTTACGTTGGGGAAGGCGACGCTGAGCTCGAAGGTCGGATCTACAGGGAAATATTGTTTTCCCAAATTATTTTGGAGGCGTTCCTGGAGCTGGAGCCCAAGTCCAGTGTTAGGATTCTCATCAGCCAAGTTAAATCTCCCAATTTTTAAAGTTTTCACTTTGACCAGGACAGGAAATTCAAAGTGAGGCAAGGAGCCGACTGGAGACGCCATCCAAAAAGTCTTTAAGGACGAACTACCTGCCACCAAAATATTTTTGAGAACCGTTGAAACCCGGGAGCAGAAAAATGTAAATAGTGGATTGTTCGGCTCTACATCGATCCAGCTGGGTACAATATTGTCAAGGCAGACGCAGAGTGATTCTAGCTGAGAACGATGAGATGGCCTTGAAGAATTGGTGGCGACACTGGGTGGCTGCTCCAGCTGTTTGAGTTTGAATGACAATAATTGCATCGCTCCATCAACCTTTGGAGACCACATGAATTTCTTCAAGAGGTGAAATTTCTTCCCTGTTAATATAATGGGAAGTGTATTCAAATTTGAGCTGGACACGGTGCTGACACTCTCAAGATTGACCGAAGCTCTGAGGATCCCCTTAAAAATGGGAGAGGGGAGCTCGGATCCAATTATTCTTAGAGCTTTTAAATGCCTCAAATCATTTTTTGAAATTAACTTTGACTTCAACTGCTGCTGGCTGAAATTCTTCAAAATTTCTTCCCATTCTGGAGGAAAATGGGACAATTCCAGTTTTGTAATTTTCAAAAGATGACGTCGAAAAAGTCTCATGAACGATACCAGATTAGGAGATTTCGGGGGTACAGACCCCGAAGAAGTTGCTGAAGGAGGGCAGTAAACTTCCAAGGAAAGGTGTTTAATCTTTTCTCCATACTGATGAAAAAACGTGTGCAAGTCTTCCGTCCGAAGAGTCCCACCAGTAAATGCAAAGGATGAACATGGAAAATTCCAATGTGCCCCTATTCCTTTTCGCTTTTCAAGTAAAGCATGAAATTTCTTCAATTTGTAGTCATTTGACTCGTGATTAGTGTTCCTTTTTTTACCCTGACCCGTTGAAGTCAGCATGTACGTTTTGTTGGGCCAGTCGTAGGTAAATTTCATTTGGTTCGACCGCCGCCGAGAAGACAGTATGCGGGAGGCGACAAAATTCAATCTCTTGTTGACTCTACGAACACTCGTCAGCTCGGAATTGCTGAGATGACTAAGAACCTTTTTCACAACCTAAAAAAATTTTTAGCAATAAAAAACAGAACAGGGAATCTGTTAATAAATCTAATTAAAAACGTTTTCCTTCAATAAGCTATACACGCTTAGAAAAGGTCTTAACCACAATTATCTTGATAGGGATAACAAGCAGGTTTAAATTTTAACTTTAACAGGTTTATCAATCAAGAGTGGGAAAATCTGTAAGTCACGTGTAACTGCGCTATATGTTACAAAACGCAACAGCAAATCTGTTGAAATCAACAGTAAACCTGTTGAAGCATTTATGTCACTGTATAAGTATTCTAAATTATTCGTCCATTCCTACGCTAAATGTGTTGTGTCTGTCCAGTTGTAAAGGGTGGAAGGGACCGCTACAACGAAGGTTGCGTGTTCGAATCCAACTTTTGGTGTTATTTTTTTTAACGAATAAAATCGTTCAGCAGGATTAGCTGTTGGTTGATTTAATAGTGATATCGGTAAGTCTAATATATAACTGAAGTATCAGTAAATCTCTAACTGAAATTCCTAACGACCACTGTTAACAGCTTCTGCTGTTGATGCAGGAGTAATAGCAAAATTAACAGTAACGTCAACGTGGTAATCTCACACATATTTTCCTGAGCGTGTATGCTAAGTGAAATTAAGATGTAATAAAAAGTCGCATTATTTTTGCATACCCAATCTGTTGCGAACAGTTTGCGGGATGTTTCAGTAGTGCCAGTACTTTCTCCCTTTTTTATCTTTTTTGCATTATTTCCTCTGTTACCCGCCGTTTCTCCTTGGCTCTGCTGACTTTGCCCCGCAATCTCCTCAAAAGATCTTTTATGAGATAAAGAAGTTGAAGCGAATTGATTAATCTGCCTATTTTGACTTTCTTGTTGTGGTTGGCCTTGATCACTGCCAATCAATTCAAATCTTTGTGGTCCATTCAAGTCATAGGTCATTACTGCTGCACCTTCTGAAATGCTATCGATTTGATCTCCATTCCGATTCCGATTCTGACTATTGTCAAGCTACAAAATTTATTTCCTAATAGATTTATTATTTTATTAAGTGGGTTTATATTAGGCTGATTCTTGTGCAAAATAGAAATAGATTCATAAACCATGTAAATTTTTTGTATAGATTGTCCCACATAGTATCTATAGTAGGAAACTGGGATACTATGGGAAGCAGTATTATATCATACAAAAAAATATGATTAATTAGAGCTATTAAACTAAAACCAAAAGCTTACTTAAATATCTCTACATATATTACGGAGGGCTTATAGCCAACGCAACGTTTAGTTTTGGTCTAACCACAAACAAATATGAGTTAAACTATTCATAAAACAATTTGCATTATCTTAAACAGGGCCGGATAATGCGGCCAGCGCAGGCAGCCCCCGCTGCCGGAATTTTCAAAAACATGCAAACAAATTTTTTTGTGCATTTAAAAATGAAAACACATGAAAATACAACATTTTGCAAGTTTTTGAATTAAGTAGAAAGAACATTTTGCACTTTTCCAAAACATGAAAATACAACATTTTGGACTTTTCTGAATCATGTAAAAAGAACATTTTGCACTTTTCTAAATTTTGTAAATACAACATTTTGCACTTTTCTGAATCATGTACAAAGAAAATTTTAGACTTTTCTAAAACATTTAAATACAACATTTTGCTTTACAAAAGAAAATCATCAATAAAATCAAAATGGTAGTTTTTCGGTTTTTGTATGGAAACAAATTGCTGCCTAAATCTAATTCCTTCGCCCGGCCCTGATCTTAAAAGCATTAAAGAAGAAATACTTTAAGAACGTTTTAAAACCCTATATACCGTATTTTCTCGAATATCTCTTCCTATGTCTCTATTTGCAGGATTATCGGAATCATTTGATATTGGAGTAGCATGTAATTCAGTAGATCTGCTTAGTTCGTGGTTGTTGCAACTATTATAATTGAAAAGATTCGGCTCCAGTTTTAGTTGAGCAGACGTAGTAGTAGTCGTCGTCGTCGTCGTCAATTTGGACCTAGTAGATGATGATGATGATGACATAATATTCATCTGCTGCATCTGGCTTCTTTCGATTATTAAGTACACCTGTGCGTAATAATGCAAAGTAATTTTAAAAATCAAGTCAGTATATTTGCTTTTACAACACAATCATGTAAAATTGGTCACACACCATCAACTGTCGTACATATAAAGTATGTACGCTAACTAGTAAGGATAATTCATTAGAATACTGATTACTCTCATGTTTGCCTACACCGTATTTTCTATAATACATAGAAGGGGAGCCGGTAGGAATTCGACTTGGAGATGTAGGCGGGTCTACTATTCTAGGAAATACGGCACCTATAGCGAACATGGCATTAAAGATCTTAATTTATTTGTAAGATGATACACACATCGTTTGTGAAGAGCCAAAATGACCCATTTCTAATTTATGCTGGAATTAAAATGAGCTATGTCAGAAAAATACAGAGTAAATAAGATACATGCTTACAATGCTTATCACGAGTTTCTAAAAGGAGCAAAATTCTTCTATTTACATGTTTGTAAAAAGTTAACAATGTCCTATCTACCTACATACTTTTAAAATGTTTTATGTAAATGCTTTTTAAAAGTTTAAAATGTTTTATGTGAATATTTTGTTAAAGTTTAAAATGTTCTATTATTATGTTTTTTAAAAGTGTGAAATGTTCTATTTACAAGATTTTGAAAACTGCAAAATATTCTATTTGCATGATTTTTTAAAAGTACAAACTTTTTTATTTACATGTTTTTTTAAATGTGCAAAATGTTCTATTTCCATGTTTTTAATAAGATCAAAATGTTCTATTTACATCTTTTTTGAAAAGTGAAAAATATTCGATGTACCTACTTGTTTTTTGAAAAATGCACAAGGTTGTATTTACATGCTTTCATGATCATGTTGTTTTAATTTTTTTCTGTAGATAGTGCATTTTGCTTGAAACTAAAAATGACTATGGCTCATTTTGGTTCTTCACAGACGATATATAGAAAATAATAATATTACGTTAAAAAGGAGCAGTCGGAAGCTTGACATCGGATCTGTTGCAAGGGGCTTAGCTCCTAAATACAGGCCTTTAATTCCATGAAGTGCATCCCGAAGCCTTGTGACTTCCTCCACTTTTTCAGTTTCAGTCCCGGTTTCCGTGTCGTCATTACTCCTCCTCAGTTGCCTCGAGTCCACTGAACAACCATGATTTTGAAATATAATATGAATCTACAACAACAACAAAAAAATAAAACGACATTAACAGGGGTCGTCCACAAATAACATCATTAATATCTCCATTCTGATTTTTACAATCCGTAACGTTCCTCCTGTCCTGCCATCAGCCTAATAAGAATTGCGTATAATTAAATAAATATATTTATCCCACGAGATGTGATGACTGTCCAATTAGAACCATTGTCCTTATACCTGTTACATCATTTATGGACGACCCCTGAGGTCGGCTATAAGTGATAACAACACTAGACCTGGATGAGTGGGTCTTAAAAATCTCTCCACTTGATGAATTTTTAAAAGTTTTCAAATATTTTATTTTTATTGTGGGTGGGCTTAATAGAAAAGAGTTATTTCATCCATGACATCATTTATGGACGATCCCTTTCCAGTTTTTTGGCAACTTTAGATATTAGATAAACAGTCAAAATATCCCTGCAGTTTTTATATACGCATTTAAATACTGTACTATACACACTATTTAATTATATTGCATAACACTTACGTTTTGAATGAGCGTATCCAGTTGTGGATTGTCTCCATGAAAATAAGCAAAAGCAGTCGTGATGGCTTCAATTGACCTCACTGCATCTCGCAGTACTTCTAATTGTAATTGTAACTGCCCGGCGTAACTGGCGTTACTAGTGGTTTGAGAATTCAATACCATGGTGCCCCACTATATATAACTGACAAATCCCACATTCCACAATAAAAAATCTCCAGCACTCCAGTTCCCATGTCATGAACTGACTGGCTTTTTATTCGCTCCTACAAGCGCTTTTTACTGCGTTACCGACCAAACTGTCAACAAACACGATGAACCAAAAGAGGGTGAATATTGACTCGTATCGTTTGCAGGCGCGGATCCAGGGATGAGCAACAGACAAAAGAGCAGTTGCTCACAGCAAAGTAAGCTTTTTATCATATGCTAAATAATATAAATAGGGTCATCCAGTGAAGAATCAAAATGATTCATTTCCGTTTTTAGCTAAAAACAAAAATCAATGTCTACTAAAAACGAAACAACTAATGCGATTTGCAATGTATGTAAATAGAACATTTTGGATGTTTTTGAAGCGTTTTATAAATACAGTGTTTTGCCTGTTTTAGAAACTTGTAATTGCGTTGAACGCTTTGGACTTTTCTAAAATATGCAAATAGTACAATTTGTGCAGTTTAAAATATGTTAATAGAATAATTCGTATATTTCAAAACATGCAAATAGAACAATTTGCATATTTCAAAACATGGAAATAGAACAATTCGCATATTTCAAAACATGCAAAATAGAACAATTTTTAGTTTGAAAACATGTAAATAGAACCATTTGCATATTTAAAAACATGCAAATAGAACAATTCGAAGATTTCAAAACATGCAAATAAAACAATTTTTACACTTTAAAAACATGTAAATAGAACAATTCACAAATTTAAAAAAATGCAATTAGAACAAGTTTTACAGTTAAAAACTTGCAAATATAGAACAATTCTTACTTTTTAAAAACGTGTAAATAGAACACTTTGCATATAAAAAAACATAAAATATTTTACACTTTTGACTTTTAAAAAACTCCTAACTGTTATTAACATTTTACGCACCTACCTGCGTTTTTGATATACATAGCTCATTTTAGTTCTGCACATTTCAAATTTCAAAGCACATAATTCATTAGTGTTTTTCGCATCTACTTATGACCTATCCCATGTACATAGGTACTTACTTTTTTTTTGAATTGTTGGTTGTAACTTTTGGAAATGAGCCATTTTGATTCTTCACTGAACTGACAATATTACTTATGTACTATTGCCTAGCCACGAAAATATTTCTAGATCCGCCCCTGCTTGTGTTGATACCATGTGCATAATATGTCCAGTCTTCCGTGTTCCCTCCCTTTTGCCCTTGCCCATTCCCATTCCTCATCCTGTCTCCTAATACTATGTATTACGCAATTATTATTACGGACTAACACATTCTAGAATAATTCACAATTCAACTCACATCATTTAACTGACTGGCTCTTCACACTGGACTCCAGTATCTATGGCCTGCTTCCACATTTCCAAATCCAAATTTTCGGGATAGTATGTTTACATTATTACACCTGTAATAATAGTTGTAGACACTTATTGCACTAAAAAGAACGTGTGAAGAGCTTCATTATTTAAACTAGTAAACAATCCTCCTTCCCGCTTGCCACAAGAACAAAAACACACAATAACAAATATACGTAGTTGTAGTTACAAATTAATGCTATTATTAGGAATAAATTGACAACAGTTACTCCATATCCGTATATGTACTAGTATTTATAATAATAACTATTATTTATATTTTTTGAATAATATACACGTTTGTGTATATGTTGTACTATTAAAATTAGAGTCAGAGGACTAGATGAGTAAAACAGACGCTACGCAGACCGCAGACGTAGTAGATATACTAAAATCAATGTAAATAAACACGAGAAGGCTTTGCAGACCGTGAGATGATACCATGCAAGTGCGAGGACGGGGAAATAATGCGTAGAAAGTAGAAAGAATTTACGCAGCTCCTTTCTCCGTTAATGCGTAGATGAGTAATAATAAAGGAGATGTGTGTGTGAGGCGTGAGGTGGAAGTGTGGGAAATATTCTCAATATTCTCTACTTGGACTTTGTGTCATGAAAATTCTCTTATTCTTCTGCCAAATGGAAATCGACTTTGTAATTAATTTAACAATTCTAATATGTCGTCTGTGAAGAATCAAAATGACCCATATATGGGTCATCGCCTTTTAGCTAATAAACACTTGACTGCTATTGTACACAAAAAAACATTAACACCATATGATCCCAAAAATGTGTAGATATAATATTTTTGCACATTTTGAAGTCACGTACTTAAATAGAATATTTTGCACATTTGGTTTCGAAAGCATGTAAATAGAATATTTTGTACATTTTAAAATTATGTAGATACAATATTTTGGGCACGTTTTAATATCTTGTAAATAAAATATTTTGCAAGTTTAAAAATCATGTAAATAGATTATATTTTACACGTATTTTGAAAACATGTAATTCAAATTTTTTCCATATTTTAAAATTATCTAGATACAATATTTTGCTCATTTTAAAATCATGTAACTAGATTATTTTGCACATACTTCGACATACATTTTGCAAATTTTAAAATTATGTAGATAAAATATTGTGCACTTTTCAAAAACATGTGAAGGAATATTTTCCACATTTTAAAAACATGCAAATATATTATTTTGCAAATATTTCAAAAACATGTAAATATAATAGTTTGCATATATTGAAAATTTAAAAATCCAATATATTGCACTTTTCAAACTTTTACATTTAACATAAAAGCACCTCTTTAATTTCTATAGATTAAATTGGATACTGGCCATTTTTTATTCTTCCACTCGTGATGTTTATATAGAAAATGCATATTTACTACACGTTACGCTTTAATTATAGCCCGGTACTTACATGCTATATTGCTGTATACAATATTAATTACATTCCACCATGTGTGTAATTTTTCAATACCTTTTTCTCAATTACTCAAAACGTGTCTATAGAAAAATCAAAATCCTCTCCATTTGATTCAATGTTTTTTGTAGATCCTGGGAGTTATTATTAGGGGCCCAGGCAGTTATTAGAAGCTTTCACGGGACAAACTCGGACAAAGTACTTTCATGCTTTGGCATTGAATCACTCTCACTTTCTTTTTACTCTGTTTAAGCGAGTCAATGCATTGAAGCGGAGGAAAGTGTAAAAGAGAGAGAGAAGAATTTTCTGGTTGAAATTGAAATTCAGTACAAGCACAAGCTATATCCTGGTTGTCAGTTGGCCGCAAATTTTAAAAGAATTAGCCGGGCAGGCTGAAACTGAAATCTGAAATTAAAACTTAAGTACGTCAACGTCTACACTCTACAGTACTCTACACTA
Source organism: Dicyrtomina minuta (assembly GCA_949802685.1). Lineage (NCBI taxonomy): Eukaryota > Metazoa > Arthropoda > Collembola > Symphypleona > Dicyrtomidae > Dicyrtomina > Dicyrtomina minuta. The sequence goes on along the minus strand of OX461808.1, from coordinate 148,343,514 downwards.
CACTGAAAGTAAAAGTGCTTCGTCAATATAGGTCTTTTTTAAATGAAAATGAAATCATATGTTGGGTCTCGTTCTTACTGTCAACTGTAATTATCTGACTAGTGTGATTAGTTGATTAGTACTGATTAGTTATTATTTACTTTATGGGATAAATACATTTGCATTATCAGGTCAGGTTATGTACTGTACTAACTAGTACATATTTAAAAAATTATTAGTTGCTGAGACATGTATTATTATTTTGCTTGTAATTATTGTAAAGATTATTTAAAAATATATAGTTCATAGTTTTTTGAGTAAAAGATAATTAATTCGAGCGAGCCTGTCCCTGTCGCCAGTTACCATTTGCCTTTTTTCACATGTCCAGGCGTTCAGTTCACTTTCTAGTGAAATTGTAAGACAAAATACACGTAAAAGTAAAAGATGTCAAAATTTTTGGAACATTCGTGTAAATCAGTTTTGGAGATGGCGATAGCTCGGAATTTTCATTCTTGCTCTCAGCATTTTGCTAAGAAGGTTCATTGGGTAAGTTCAGTTAAAAATGTTCGTAGTGTTGAGTGTAAGGTAATTTATTAAGACATTGTAATATTTGTAATGTCATTTTGTGAATTGTGAAGTTGAATTTACAGTCAGTTTCGAAAAGCCCGTTGCCGGACAATCTCATTATTGTTAAATAATTTGTTAGTTCCTCGTCAATTTTTAGACTCGGAAATAAATACACTTTTAAGTGTTAAGTAACATACAATGCTTCTGTTTAATTTTATGACGTGTTTTCTTTTTAAATTCATAATCAGAGCAAATTAGCAAGTAAGAAGACAAACGTAGATCGAGCGTTGGACCATTATGATGATTTTTACTCTTCTATTTATCGAAATAAATGGCCATCAATTAGATTAGGTAAGAATTAGTATTAAATAAAAGGCATTTAAGTGGACTGTAAAGTATACTTGGCATTTAGGTAGAACAAAGCTTTTCAAATTTACTGTGTAGACAATCTGTACGGCTTTCCGGCTGTGAATTAGCTTTACTAACTGTACATAATTATTTCACTCCAGCTCTTCTAACAGCACCAAAGTACATGGCGTTCCCTAATGTATTCACCGGCGATGTATCCCAAATCTCCGAATCATTAGAAGAACTCGGGGCACTTCCTATTGAAAAAATTTGGGCAGTGAATAATTTAAAAATTGAAAAAGAAATCGAAGAATTAAGACTAAGAGAAGATATGAAAAGACTTAAGAAATTAGATGAAACACTTGAAAGTGTAGCACGCACTAAGCAGGCTGAAGAAATTGAAGTATTATATCATAATGCACCTAAACAAAAATTAGTTATGGAAACTATGATTACATCTGATGTGGCAGATTCCCGTGTTCTTAAAAATATAAGCGATGGTAGGTACTTAATTCGTTTAGGTATATAAATAAGTCGGTCCTAACAATTCTCTTATATGCGAATTTGACAGTATTATGGTATTTGATTTTCAGCTTCTCAAGAATTTGTGACCGAGTCACGGCTAAAAGGTGCTGATAATTTCCAAATGGAATCAGAATACTTTAGTTTTTATGCCGACCAGTTGAATGCAGAACATAAACGAAAAAACAGCACTACCTCAGATGAATTTACTTACACAAAAGTTTCAAATTTTACAAAATTAAAATTTCCGCCATACCTTAGACCTTATACTTTCGAACCGGGGAACCCCTCAACCTTCCCGTCTGCTGCTCGCCATCCTCTTACAGGTGACAATTTTACAAACTGTGTATTTTTATATTTTTTATACATATTTTAGGAGCGCAAAAACCGGTACCGGTAGTTACAATTTTTTACACCTACAGCATTTTAAATAAAATCTTTCCATTAAAATTTACAGGTCTGCGTGAGTTTATTTGTGTGAACGGTGCTTCCCTAGCCCCCATAATCGCTCTAGACCTCAAGCCTGGTGTGACATTTCTTGACCTATGCAGTGGACCCGGTACAAAATCTCTGCTAGCCCTCATGACGGACTGCGTTGAGTCCGCGACCTGCAATGACATGGATAGCGGAAGACTCTTTCGTGTGCGAAGACTCTTCAATGAATTCCTGGGCACTCAGAGTCCACCAAATGTTAGCTTCAGCCGCTACAATGGAACCAACTTCCCGGATGAAGCCAAATACTCCCGGATATTAGCTGATGTTCCCTGCCTCTCGGATCGTGTCTCCTGTACCATGCCTGACAATAACATTTTCAAAACAACAAGAACTAAAGAGAGACTCAGCTTAGTTCATGTGCAGAAAGGGATTTTGAAGTCAGCTTTAAATTGTTTACTAGTTGAGGAGGGCAGCTCCGTAGTTTACTCAACTTGTACACTGAGTCCCATTGAGAATGATGGGGCAGTTGGAGCTGCTTTGAGAGAAACGCAGGTTCAAGGGCTACATGTGGATATATTGGGTCTTTGGAGTGCATTGAAACCCCTCCAAGAAGTTGGTTATTTTCACATGTCCAGGACTAAGTTTGGTGTTCTTATTGAGCCAAATATTGTGTCAAATTTTGGACCTATGTACGTTTCACGAATTGTTTGCCATCCATCCCCTGCTAAAGAGACACAGCGTGGGGAAAGTGACAATTTCAAAATTTCAGAACTAGAATAATAGTTAGCGTTGGAATTATGTTTTTTTTCAAATTTGAATCAATACAATAAATTGTAATATGTAGGATTATGACATAATATGTAGATGTAGGTAATGTAATGAGTCGTTGTCGTTAGTATGTTAGACAACTTATAGGTGCATTGCACTATTGTTTTTACGTGCATGCTACATACTAACTTGTATAAAATAGTATGTATACTTAATACTTAGATAAAATTATTTATTGCTAGTATTGCTGTTAGTTTCTAAGTTACCTACCTAAAAATTGTAAAATGCAAATAGTCATTTCTACTCCGAAGGCCAAAGGAAAGCAATTAAACAACACTTTACTTTTGTGACAAAAAGAAATCGCAGTAAAAAATATGAATATTTTCATTGTATAGGGAAATTACATATTGGGTATTGGGTATGAATAACTGTTACGGTTTGTTTCGAGCTGATCTTAAGGTTTGTTATTAGACTTGACTTCTTGTTATAAGTCAGTTCAGTTATTGCTTCATGCATAATCAGGGCCGGATGTGGCCAGCGCAGGCAGCCCCCGCTGCTTAAATTATCAAAAAACATGTTGTTAAAGGGTGAAAATTAGACAGACTCACCCTAGTGGAAATCTGTATATGTGCTGATACGGGTCAAATGACCAAGACTCATTAACTCAGTGGTTATGAACGAGGATAGGTAAAACAACAGTACAAATATCGAGAATCGAAGTAAACACAAGTAGAAATGAAGATGAAAAGTGATACGGGAGGAAAATAATGACTTTGGGGTAAAGTAAAAATGCTACAACCGTATGGAAGCTCTAATAATATTCAAGACGTCTCAAGTAATATTTTAGGCTTTTTGAGAGAGGCGGAAAAACACGACCTTTCATAAGCAGTACTTTTTATTCAATCTTCCTCTATCATCCAATTCAATCCCTGAATTCACATCAGATTGCCAAATGATAATTTAATAAATAATCGAAGAATTTAGGTTACTTTCGCAATGACCACATAGTTGGTCCGACATCAAATAGTTGGTCTAATTTAAATGTGAATGAATCTCTACAGAGCGGATAAATTACGTAATGTGAAATATCAAGAATTATCATAGAATATAAATATAGGTATATAAATACTCTAGAATTAAATAACAGTGGAAATATGTATGTATAAAGAATGACTAGTTGTAATGAGGCTTTTATGCTCGTCATGCAGTTTGTTGTTTACAAACAATAAGAGAACTAAAACTCATGCATCAAACGTAATATATATACATAGGCATGCATTGAAGGATAAATTCATATATCAAGAAATGTACATGCATCATCATTCTTCATGCTCATACTGGCATTTGATTTTAAGCTTATATGAAATAGTAAACTATAATTTAAACTAAAATTATACAAAACTTAAAGCTATGGGTGTACGTAGTAGTTGACGTTTGAGACATACATTAATGAGTAATGCAGGTGTGAAGATGACTCATATATGTATGACTTAATACATGTAAATGGAACATTTTGCTTTTTTCAAAAATATGTAAAAAGAATATTTTGACTTTTTAAAAACTTGCAAACAAAATGTTTTGTACGTTTCAAAAACATGGAAATAAAAATTTTTCCACTTTTCTCAAAAATATGCAAGTAGAACATTTTGCACTTTTCTGAGTCAAGTAAATAGAACATTGTAATCTTTTCTACAGCATTTAAAATACAACATTTTGCTTTACCAAAGAAAACTATCATCAATAAAATCAAAATGGTGGTTTTTGTATGGAAACAAATTGCTGCCTAAAAAAGCTGTACCTTTATCCGGCCCTGTGCATAACCATAACCATATTGAGCTTAACGCGCAAAATATCATCTTTTTAACTAGAATTAACTTACTTTATTACTACAGCCACCGTCAGGTTTTTGCCCATCATGTTCTTTTAGTATTTTTATTGCAAGTGTTTTGTGCAAGAGTGACTAAAACTCTCAAATTTCTAGCAATAAAAAAACATTTTCGACGTAAAATTTGTATAGAATCTTTTTCTTTATAATCAATTTTTTTATGAGTGCCTTTTTAAAAAAGTAAATTTCAGAGCTAGTTGTTTAGCTTTTTTGCTTGTGGATTGTAAAAATAATTAATTTTATTGCATAAAATAATTATTTGAGTGTCACATTTTTGATCTTATTAAAGTTTAGAACCGAGCAGGAAGCTAAAATAAATAATTCACCACCTACTACTACCAATCTACTTGCCTATGAACTTTTAGATTTTGGAGAATTAACCCCTGCCCCTGATCCCTGCCGTATATAACATATCATCATAAGAAATCATACATACATGCGCAATTTGGTGTTGTTTTAATTTGCAGTCAAACCCCAAAACTTAAAGCCAAACCTTTATTGTTTCAGAGTTATAAATTATGAAAGCATTTTAAAATCTTGCAAAAAACTGAAACGGCAGGCCAGAATAATAGTTGTAAAATATATCTAACTACAACTAGTAAATAATGTATTATTTTCTCTGATTGCAATAGCTATTGTACCTAATAGTAATTAATTAACGAAACACGCTCTTAATTTTATAAGCTAACGAAACATCGGAACTCAAAGTCAGTCATAGCAGTTGAAAAGCGAAGTCGAAACTCAAGAATTCAATAAAAAACATCCACTCACAATCACAATAAAAATGCCTAACGACAATAGAAAAACGAGTTCAAATTCCAACGACAATAGAAAAGCGAGTTCCAACTCCAACGATAGAAACCGGAAAGTCTCAACTAATAGCAATAATGAACCTAAAAAAGAAAAGATTGTCATTAAATCCAGAATAAATTCAAATCCTCCTCGAGCAGCAAAAGGACGTGTCATGTCTAACCCACCGCGACAAGCACGTGGGCCCCCACCACCTCCTGGGAAAAAGTATGCAAATGTGAAAGCCCGGATCAACACAAAAGGAGCGGACGTCCACCGTCACTCCAAAGAATCCGAGGAGCGTCTTCAGAAGCGCTTGAAGGATCGAGAAATTATGGACAAAAAGCGGGCAGAAGCTCGAAAACGAATGCAAGCCAGAATATATGGTAAACGGCAACTGCAGCAGGGAGTAGTGGGACAACCGGCAGCGCGGGGGCAGTTACTTCAACTTCAACAAGCGGGAGACGCTAAAGGTCGAAAAGGTCAAGTTCAACCTGGCAAAGCTAAAGGAAAGGACATTGACCTCGAAAATTTGAACGCAGAGGAAAGGTTGGAATATCTCAAGGCACAGGAATGGGATGAAGAACCTAATAAGACTCGGATTGGGAGATTTTGTCAAGGATGTCGCAAAAAATGGCGGTGGCTTCAAGGATACTATCCTCCTAGAGGCGGAGCTCCCGTCCCACCTCCCCCTTTGTACGTTCCCCCAAATGGTGAGCCTTTTGTTTTACACTTCTTGACACATATCCTTTTTAAAGGCAAATTGAAATATTGAAAGTTATTCCTGTTTACTTCACACAGCAACTATAAAGGACACTGGGTGGGCGAGGCAATTAAAAGCGGCAATGGACATTCGAGTGATTCGCTATCCGGAGCCATTCTCAGGTAAATTCGATTTTATAAAAAATTGAAAATTTCTAAAATTGTATTAAATTGTCCATCTTATAACTAGTAGGGGAGTGCGTATGTGTGATCGGGTTCATTTTTTATCAACTTTGAAAATCTGTATCTTTTTCCACAAACAACGTACTATAACGGATAAAAGCTATCATTGTACTTCTCTAGTAATACTGTATGTACAAAAAAATGATCAGTGTCGAAAATTAAAAGTTGCAAGAGATACAGGTCATTGTACGAAAAAACTGCGGAAAGTCTTACAACGGCCCAAGTGCCCTTAATGTGATCAATACATTTAAAGTTAATGGTAAAGTAGGGTCTTAAATGTGACCAATTCAAAAAAGTACTCAAAACTTTCATAATTTTACATAGCCAGAGTTTTCAAGGAAAGAAGCTGAAATCAGTAGTGAAGATAGTTGAGACTATAGGTTGTATGCATATTAGATGGACAGATTTTTGAAGGCGGTAATGTTTGAACGGCGGCCACTGATCACACATAAGGGGTGATCACATTTACGCACAGTACTACTACTCTAAATTTTGTCTATATATTCCTAAAAATTTAAAGAACTTCTCTTAACATCAAATTATTTGGAGCCAAAAAACTACAAAATAATGGTAAATCACAAAGCACTGTTCTATTCCTACGATTACACGCCCTACATTGACAACTTATCCCGCTACATCCAGCCATTCAGTCAGATTATATTGGATCCGGACGACAACGTCATTATTTATCAGGAATGTTTCAAGTTTCCAAATGAGGTCATGTGCTGCATTGCTTGTTTGGATTGCCGAAAAATTCAAATTCGGCGCAATGTACGTCACGTCATTTATTTATTTAACTAAAATTTATCCAGTCGTTTTTTTGGAGGATTTTAGTGAACAGATAAATTTAAATTTTTAATTTATATTTTTGCCTCTTAAATATTTATTCAAAAGTATAATGTTAAAAAACTAAGACATAATATTGAATTTAATGTTCATTATATTATAGCAAGTGGTTTACTACATGAGAGCTCCGAATGGTTGTTACATGGGTAAAATCGAGCGAAATCGTCCCTGTGCCAAATGTCACTGTACCACCTACAGCTTCAACATTTACAATCGAAAGGATGAATTAATTCTTTTTGTAAGCCGGAAAAGTGCTCGAAAATTTTACATTAAATCCGTGAGTGGGAAAAAAGCAAGGATTGGAGTTATCCGTCGGAGACTTGTTCCAGACTCGAACGCTCAACTATTTCCAAATTACTACGATTACAAAATACTACTCGACAGTCATGATCACAATTTAGTTGAGACGAAATTCTTAATTATTGGAGTCACTTTTTTCATTGTAAGCTTTGCTTTTGGTTGGGAACTTCAGTGGAAACGCGATATAACGGACTTGACGGTCAAGTCAAATCAGTACCAAGTTGCCAAAGCACGTTACATAGGGAAAAAAGTGTAAACCACAAAAAAATGTTGCTATAAAAATTAATTATATTTCCATAGCCTACATAACTGGACAATTAAGCAAGTATGTATATGGCATGGCTATAATAGAAAAGTTCAAAATATGAAAAATCAAATGCTGATCAAAGTACGTTATATACGCGATTGCATTGGACCTTAACAGTATAAATTTTACAATACTAAAAATATATGTCAAATTACATTTTAAATTACAACCATATGATTCTACATGTAGATATTTAATTTGCTACATTTTTATTCATTGTTATTTATGTATAGGACTTTTTACTTGACAAACACTACCGTCCATTTATCCGCTTTGGCTCAAAAATAATTCCAACATTTAACGGTCGATATAGTCAATAAAATAAACCAACAATTGTCTGAAATATTTATATCCGTTTTAGTACATAGTAAGTAGTTGACTTATAGAGAAAAATATTTTATTTATTGACAAAATTATATTCGTAGTATTTAATTCCCAGCCTTTTCATTTTCTTATCGTTTACTTCCACCCCGTGAGGTTTGAAATCTGGACTATCTCCAGCACATAAAACAACTGCAATAACGATTAAAAGACTAATTCCCAAAGCAATGAACATAACAATCACTGAATTTGCATTTCCATCTTCAAATATTAGTCGTCTTGCCCTCGTTGAATATTTATTAATGCAGAAATCTCTCTCACGACAGTTATCGCAATTCTGACAATTATGTTCGTTATTCACAGTTCGGCAATTTTCAAAAATAAAATGATGCCATCTTTCCGTGTCTTTCTCATCTGGCTTTAATGCTATGTACTCTCTGCCCCTTGTGAGAATACAAATATTTCCATGTCGGCTCCCTTCTTTTGGGGGAATTAAGACTTCAAATAATTTCCTATGGACTTTTGCACCACATCCAAGGATGGTTCCATAGGTCGTTGTTGATGATGAGCCTGTGTTGATATCCTTATCCTTTGTTTTGGTTCTATTCAGATACATGTATTTTGCGACACTCACTTCAAATCTTGAAGCAACACAGGATGCAGATCGATCTTCTCTATCATTGTCGTCAAGGCAAGTAGTGCGGGAGGACTCGAGCATTCTCCACCTGCGCTCATCGTCTGGGTCTGGACAGTGGGTTAAAGGTCTACTTTTGATGTTCAGGTACTGATCTGCGTAGGTGGCGAGGTAGTTTTCGATTACATTGTTGTAGGTCGGGTCACTGTTCGGAGGGTGTTCGATGTTGATGCACTGGTAACATTTGATGGCCAGTGTCGGTTCAATTTGACTTTGAAAGATGAGGAACGCGACGAAAATTGTGACGAAGAGGGATGAGAAGTTCACTGATGGTGATGCTGGACATGGAGACGGAGAAATTAAAGGATTATCACAGGTCATTTTGATTAAGGCACAAGAAAAATAAATATTTTATTAGAAACTTATCAAAAATCGATTCAAAATTTAGAGCACAGCACGCAGTTTTAGAAGCTAATATAAATCCTTCCCGATTTAAAAAAAACGTGAGATCAGAATTTGTAACAGTTACAATTTAGAATTCCAGCCTTTTACAGTATCTGAGTGACTAATGAAATATAAAACTGCTTCGAATTCATTACAAAACATTTTAAAACCCGAGATGCGTAGATTGTGTCATGGGCATTTCTCTCGCCTTCTGTACAGTCATCGAAAGTGAAGTCAGAGGAAAATTCAGTTTTGAACTAATTACTAATATTATTATTTATGAGCTATATTCATTTATATACTGACCGCTAGTTAAGACAGGATGGATCATTGATTTGACTAATATAAATGTAGCCACTAGAGATCGTCCACAAGTGACACCATGGAAAAATCCCCATTTTTAGGACCCCAAGAAGACTAGGTACCTTCAGACCTGTCTGTCTCCTTTAACCATTTTGTTTAAATGGCTATCTCTAAGTGGATGGATCTTTAAGGGAAAGTTCAGTTCCCAAATAGACCCACTGAAACTACGGCTAACACCATTTGTGGACAATCCCCTATGAAAAAGAAGTAAGACACGAGGAAAAAATATATAATTTTGATATTAGTTTGTGGTCAATCTTATACATGTACATACGACATAGAAACTGCTAATTAAACCCTGTCTCCAATAAAAGTCTCCAACACGGGGTACTTTTCAATAGAAAATCACCAACTTTAAAATATCCATAATAAAGTAACCTGCAACTTTATTAACTCAATATCCAAATTGTACGTAAGTAGGTAGTACATACTACATAGGTAGGTAGGTGTACACTGTACATAAGTAGTATAACAAAGTTCTAAACCAGGAAATCGGAAATGGCACTGGTTAAATCGGTTGCGGTTGAAACCTCATTCTGGCTAATAATAATAAATTACTATTGACTGATATTGATAGTGGCAGTGGCTGAACGAATTTATAAATCTGTATTGCTTTGTAACTTAATACCGTACATTGCCTAATACTACATGCGCTGGTCGCTAGAATCTGCAGAGCGCGGGGGTAATGAGCGATTAGTGGTGAACACAAAAGTCCTTATTTCGATAAGTAGGTACCTAGATACTTTTATCCGTAGAGCTTGTATTTTTTTTAGCATTATAAGGTAATATACAAGCGTACATTTGGTGTAGGCTGGTTTATATTACAACCTTACAATATGGGTCTCCATAAATATAAACGGGAATGAGAAGGCAACTCGGGGCTTTGTATTAGGCGATATACGGTAGTTTTATACGCTAAATTTGCTTATACTTACGTGAGCTTCGACTTCGACTTTGACGTTGTTATTGTTACGTATAAGTAGGTCGGGCTGGATACTGGATAGAACCCAAAAAATCAAAAATGTAGACACAATGTAAAACTGCAGTATAACTTCAATTTACCCCCCGCTGGATCACTGCTTAAAATTCTTGCTTGAGATCCTCGCTTCCCTGAACATGTCAATCCGATGTGTTTATTGAAATCCATTTGTTAATACTAGTACTAGTATGTAATTACTGGTTGGCAGGGAATTGACAGGAGAGCAGGAACCCTGCGGTTCCTTTAGTTTTCCCCTATGCATTAATACCAGTAATAAAAATAATAACAATATTATTATGCCTACAAAAAGTTATGGGTGAATTATAGGTTTTATGTTTTTAAAACAATAATATAATATTATGGCAGTGCGGCGGGTGCTTTCAGCATTTACTATGTACACATAAATTAATGTACCTACCTGTCACCTTGTCTCTAAAAGTTTAGTTTAGTTTCAGTTCCAGGTTGTACTAAGACTTGTCAATCACACGAGATCCCTTAAAGAAATGTAAATATTATCACCAGTCACCAGAAGATCGAATCACAGGAACCAAGGTCTGCCCTTATGAGCTGACGATGTAATTGTTACATAAGACTTTCTTCGATGAACAGCAAGTAGCTGCATGTCCGCACTGTATGACCGCAGTACTTTTTGGGGAATTGCAATTTACCAGAATACAAACCATGATGGTAGTTTTTGGTCTGTGATAGATTTGGAACTGACTGACTTCGGAAGCACTCATTCATTTTCCCTACCGACCTGTTAATAAAACATTATTCATCAATCACATTAACTACATGTTTAACATAACACAATAAAACTACATTGCATACTATATACATACAACACGTGATAGAACTCACTTGATTTCGGATGAATTTCTTGCGTCATTAGTAGTTTTCACTACTTATAATATTGCCAAGCAGTTAATAAGTAATAGAAGTAGTACCTATTTCGTTAAAAATGACCATCATTCATCAAAATACAACCAACAATAGTGCTACTGTTACTACAGCTAATATCACGGCATTTAAAGCTACAAAATCAGTGTACAAATTGCAAGTTTTACCTGGAATTCGAATGCTAATTCGTCGGCTAGGAGTCTCCCTCTTATTTCTACTGATTCATCACTCAGCTGAAAAATCAATTCTTCTGCTTCGTGTTGATACTGTGAACATTTTTGATGATATTATTGGAACTAATAACATTGTTGGTAACAACAGAAGTGACCGGTACCGGTGGGGATGGGCGTCGACTGGGACTGGTAATGAAATAAATAAAAGAAATAATCCACAACCAAATCAAAGTCACGGTTTTCTTGTTACAACAGAAGATGGAACTGATGGAAAACTGAGACTGGCCAGGTCGGCCAGATCCGGATCCAGGGAGTTAAATTCTGTAGGAGATCCAAATGCAGCAAACTTCGGCATTCCTGATCTGAATATGTTCTTAAATATGGCTAATATGCTGGCTACAGGCAATCATTCAAAATTAAATTTCAAATGGGCGTTCACTCGGCCAAGCCACGACTTCAACAACGACAACTACGGCTCCAGTATTAATCCGGTAAATCACAATGCAAATGAAAATGATCCAGCTCGAGAAGCAGATGAAAATCTAGCAGATTCGGATTCGGAATCGGATAAAACCGTCAAGCTTTCATTAACAGTGAACATACCAACGGCGCTCATTCAATACGTAAGTCAAACGACATTTTAAAGCCACTGCTTTTACTGACTGTCGTGTGCTTTCCATCATCCGTAGGATTAAATAATTATTTAATTAGTAAATAAATAAATTAGTGAAATTCGTATGTTATAAAGAAGTTTTCGTATATGCATCTATTAAATAAAATTAGATCCAGAATTATTATGTTAGTTTATACTGTTATTAAAAACTTCAAAACTATGCAAATTTTTTAAAGTATTATCTATGTACTTACTGGTTGTTAGATAGGTACCGTGAGCCGTGAGTAAAGAAATAATCATATCTAATTTAGGTAATCGGACAAAGTCTCCCTGGACAAAGTCTCCCCGGACATTTTCTCCCCGGACATTTTCCCCCCGGTCATTTTCCCCCCGGACTTTTTCCCCCTATTAGTAACAGCGGACAGTTTCCCCCCAAACTCGTAAATATGGTATGTGTCGTAGGATTGAGTGATGATTTATGAAATGTTGGGCCATAAGAATATGTTTTAATTTTATTCTCACTGATTGTATATAATCTCACAAATTCTATGCAAAATATACTGTATTAAACCGCAAGCTGTGAATTGAATGGAAAGCATGGAATGCAAACTCTGAATTGTTAACTTAAAAAGTTTAGAAAATAAAGGTAAGTAGTTTAAACCATAATCAAATTGTAAACATTGTAGTTAGTAGTAAAATTACACACTCAGGAAAAAGATGTACTATACTATTTCTCAATATGGCTAAAACTTCCTTACACGATTATATCCTGACATTGTATAAAAATGTTATAAGTTTAAAAAACTTAACTAAAAAATATGTACACAGTACCTATACCTATTACTCTAAAAAAGTGACTTCTCACAAGGAAAATTAAATAGCAAATACCTTACAATCTGAAATTCTAAAAACTAAACCTGATGGTGTGACCCACACTACGAAGGAACGTCTCCACATCCATAGAATTTTCCCACCAGACGCTGTTTTAATTATTTCTAATACCATTGCAATTTCTACTAAAATATTCAGAAACAAGAGTTTTGAGACAGTGACACTGCTTCGAGTTCTTGATGGAAACTGACAAAATAAAACTTCAACCGAAGCGGATTTGTGTATAACCATTTTCTGGCTGGTCCGATTAGCAAACATAGTGTTTAAAAGTATGTAAATGTGCGTAGATCTGAAGATTGCCGAACATTTAAATTTGCATAGTAATTAGTAAACAAATCGTGACATAATACTAAAGACCAGCTCCTAGTCCTACAGCTTACAACATTGAGCTATCTTCCCAAAGTATGCACCTTTACACAATAGTGAAATACCACATCCCAGTTGTTGCATTTTAGTACTGGGGGGAAAATGTCCGCTGTTACTTATCGGGGGAAAAAGTCCGGGGGGAAAATGTCCGGGGAGACTTTGTCCGGGGAGAAAATGTCCGGGGAGACTTTGTCCAGGGAGACTTTGTCCTACAACCCTAATTTAGGCTAAAATTAAAATTAGCTATATTATGTCAATTAATCACCAAATAAAATAAATGCGTAAAATGTTAAGTAGGAGCTCTTTAAAAGCGAAAAATGTTCCATATGTGATTTTGAAAAGTGCGAAATCATATACTTGCATGTTTATGAAATGTGCAAATTGTTCTATATGTTTTTGAAAATTGTAGTGTTCTATTTACATGTTTTTTAAAAAGTTTAAATTATCCTATTTACACTTTTTTGAAAATTGTAAAATATTCAATTTACAGGTTTTTGAAAAGTTCAAAATGACTGATTTACATGTTTTTGTAATGTGTAAATGGTTCTGATTACGTGCTTTTAGAATCTAGATATTTTGTTTTTGCAGATATAGCATTTTGCTTGCAGCAAAAACTGAGTATGGACCGCTCCTTATGATGTTTTTTTACGCTTTACATTTTTGCAGGAGAAGCCACTTGACGTGAAAGGCGGTGGAAAGTTTTCTCTCATAACCCCACTGGAAAATTATTTTTATCAAAGCTACGCCAATGTAAATCTCCGCTGTGTTAAAATTCAATATTTAATGGAGTCTATTTTTAATCCCCTTCAAACATGCTTTGCCCTTTATTTTGTAACGACAAAACTACCTGGGCCACTACAACACCTCCCCTTTCATAAAGTACTAAAACAAAGTTTAGATGCAGATTTAGACAAATATAAAGTTCAGCTGGAACTTGGAGTGGATCGAGAACGAGACCGAGCAATTCATCATCATGTCAACCGGTTCCAACAGCAGCAGTCAAAGTCGCAAGATCAGCTCAATCTCGATACGAATCATCCCTATCGTGGTAAAATTGAGTGGATATATCCAGACCGTATTGGAACTGCCGGTACCGGTTTCGCTCCGGCCCACGCTACTGCTACTGCTACCTATTTTAAACCGACAGATAACAGAAGCCAATTACTTTTTAATTTTACTAATCCTAAGCGAACGGTAGCGGTGGCAGCCCCACAGACGCCACAGTTATTGCCACAGCCAGTGCCTCCAACATTGCGGCAAGTCACGCAAGAGAAATTAGAATTATTATTCCACCCGAATCAAACAAAGAAGAAAGGTAACGGTCAGCGATTTAAACAATTCAGAATGAAAACTAGAGCGTTTTTAACCTCAACTAATGTAAAACAATCAGAAATGGGATCTACTGAGAAGCTGAAAACAATCGTCATAATAAACTCGGCTTCGAAAGTGAAACACTATCCGGTGCCGGTGGTCAGTCAAAATTAAATCGCCGACGCAAAATGTAATTTGGTCGTTTAGAATTTAAATAAAATTCAAACAAAATTTGAAGCAAAGTTTAGCGTAGTGCTGTTGGGAGATTAGATTTGGTCGGTTTCGTTTTATTATATAATTACATTGATCAATATTCAAATCAAACCGAAACCGAGCCAGATTGTGTGAGCTTGAGAAGGGCTAAATGCAAATAGGAACTATGTATAAAATTGCATTTATAATTTAATTTGGTAAATTATGCATTAATGCACATTACAGTGGAGTTACCGACGCTTATATCGAAAACTACTGAGAACCGCTGCGGTCTGAAAACCATGATAGAAGAACTACATGCCGCTATGGCGTCGAGACACAAGAAGACGAAACAAAATGTAAAGAAAATTATTGATTCATTCCCTGAACCTGAAGTAGAAATCGAGATGGCTGAGCCGGACGACTAACTTTATATAATATATTATGTTATATATTATTTAGATAAACGAAATGAATTTAATTTCAAAATAATTAGAAATAATACATCAAACAAGATTAATCCAGGAAAATAATAACATGTGGGGTTTTTTTATGAGGTTTAAAATTTGTATAAATTTTATTGAATAAAGTTGACTATTATCCTAACAGAAAAAAAAAATGCACATTACAAGTGTACTCAAAACAGCTATATGTTATTATTTTAGTAGGGTAAGGGCGCCTAATTGTGGCCGCCGACTGTGTATTTGATTTGATACGAGTCCTTATGGGATCATCCACAAATGATCTATACAAGGGGTCGTCCGTAAATGATGCTATCGAAATATACCCATTTTTAGTACCCGGCTACGGCTGCACTCGGCCACCAGCTTAGCCATTGCTACCTGTAATCAGTATAACCAAGCAGATGTAACTGTAATACCGTATAACTTAAGTATCGATAGTCAAATCCAAAAATAGTTGAAAGTTAAAGCTACATACTGACATAAATTGGGAAGGTAAACCAAAAATTTACCTTTTTTTGGGGAGTGCGTTTAGTATACGATGGTATACGGGAAGTGCCAATCATATTTTAAGCACACAACACACACGCACAATAATAAAAATTCCGGAATCTTTTTGTTGGCATAATTATATTTTGTATCATACTATATAGATTTCTGCTGTTTCTGTGTACCTTCACGAATTTAAAATTTTTTGTATCATTATTTTTACCATTTTGCTTTTGCCTTTTTGTTTTTTGCTATTTTGCGTGGGTTCAATGGAACTTACTCACAAGCTTGGTTTGAGAAGGCTGACAGAAATTATTAAAAATTAAACCAATTTCACTACACAATACCTCTGAATTCTGAATGAATAAGCCCACTGAACTCACACGCAATATTTTGCTACATTTTTATAGAAATCAGAATAAATTAATGCATATGCGTATATATATATACCGGTATATAGTTACACATTTGATGGGATACAATTTGCTTTTTTCGTTCACAGAAATGTAATATACTAATATTGGTGCGCGCGGTGGTTAAGCCAATATATTAATAAGCAATAAATAAGAAAATGATTATCACCTTGATTAATGATTGACAAGATTATGTAAAAAAAATGTTGTATATCCGAAAGTATTATGTATAATAAAAAATATGAAGCACGCGAATTATGCGAGAAGCCGGAAAACCAGTCTGCCTACACCAACTATGTAGCAACACCAGTCTTAAATGTACCATTGACAGTTTTTAAGCAGCCATGCTATAGAAGTTAAATTTATACACTATATATGCATGTCTATAGGCATATTTTGTATGTAATTAAACCAGCATATTGATACATTAAAAAAATATACATATTTATACGAATGATAAATCAAATTAAAATAATAAAAGTGACTGTGGCCACATCATCCCTCCCTATTAACTACTGAATAATTACAGGTACAGGTAAACCATAGCAGATGTTCATATATTATGTAGCTCCTGGCTCCTATCGTGGATCAGATATACCTGTACCTACACCTATACAGTTTTGATATACACAATTTAGCATAGCAGATATATACAGATACCGATCGAGAGATACGTATGCAAATCATTAAATGGAACCACAAAAAGGAGGTTCTTGATTTTTTTTATTACGTTTGTTTTTGGTTTTAGCATTAGTTTTTTTATGCATATATTATTAAGTATTCCAGCCGCAGATAGCAGATAGCTTCTTTTCTTTTTCGCAAGTGCTCAACCATTACACTACAACCACGACCCCACAGCATGGGGTCTCAATAAGTAATTATATACGTTTTATTCTCCATTATTTTCCAGTAAGCATATCAAAAGAACTTGACATAATCTGCTTTTTGTAACATTTGATGATTTCAAAATAGTGTAAAAATTTGACATATTTTCCAGTTTAAAAAAAGAGATTAAAATATTATAATGCTTTTCAGTGAGCCTCCAAATCAAGTATGCAAATAAGATATGAATAAAAACAATAACCAACTATGGTAATGATGTCGTTTTGAATTTAAAAGAAAACGCTAAATATGACATTTTTTTAGAATTTATAAACTATTTCTTTGACTCATATATAATTATTTTAATTGTACTACACATGGGCGATGGGCCTACAATTTAGTGCATGGGTCTAGGAGGTCGGAGTTTGAGTAATTCACAGGTGTACTATTATGGGAAATATATGGTAATTAGTATTTAAAACAATGTAACAAAAACGTTAAAATATCTTGATGCTAAAGAAAACATAGAAATTGGAGAATTATGCACTTTTCAAAAACCTTCTAAAATAGAACATTTTGAAAGTTTTAAAAACATCCAAACAAATCATTATTTACGATTATTTCAAAAACTTGTAAATCAAAAGTTTTTTGTACTTTTCAGAAACCCAGAATTAATCACATTCTATCTCATCGAGTGTGTTTCATTATAACATACAGGGGTCATGCATCTATTTTGTATAAAAAAAATCAAAATTTTGAGCTCCCCCCCCCACCCCCTCTTTTTTAGTATGTACGCCCATATTAAAGAATATGCAGCTTGAGCCATATCCCTTTTTTTGGGTACTTAATAGATGTATATAGCCCCATACTCATTTTGATTCTAGACTATAAATTATTGGAAATGGTTCATTTTGATCCTTCACTCACGATATTTGCCTATACATACAATTTTACACAGAGACATTTAATACATAATAATGAATAATTACCTACAATTTTATTGTAAATAAAATTTTCAACTCTATGTATGTAGAACAATTCAAAAAATTTATATATTTCCCTATACAAACGTCATTATAATATAGTAAAAATGCAAATTATTGTTTAGCACTGCAGTTGAATGCGAATGCAATAATATGCAATAATATTGTATGCACGCATCATTCACTGGAACTGTACTAAAACAGTAACATTAATTATATGTCAGTAAAAATAATACATACAGTACCTACGTATAGTAAGGCAGCATACTTCATGCGAATTTGTGCCATAGGGGGGGGGGGCGTCCATAAAAGATGTCATCGAAATACCCCCATTTGTAAAACCATATATGACCCCCCGGCCTTGTCATCAGTTTATAAGGATTCCGTAAATGGCTATCTTTAACATATGGGATATATCATCAGTATCCACAGAGACCCAATGACCCTATACCGATGACATCATTTGTGAACGACCCCATGATTACTGATGTATAATATTCATAACCATCTATATAATATGAATTTATCTAATAGTTAGCTGGAAAATTATTATGTAAAAACAAATCTTAAACTCATATAACCGTTGTAACTTCTTAAAATTCTTGTATGTTCTTACTGTGTCTTTATGGCAAGCGTTATTGTAACGCCAGTTGTAAATAAAAATTTACTTTCTCTCTCTCTATAACAGTTGTAATCTATGCTAACATTGCAAACTTGCTCTTACTTATTGTTTTAGATTTTAGACTGTGACTTCTGTATAAATGCCAGACGTAATCTTATCGCTATAGTCTAGTAGTCGTTGGTTCCAAATAGTATTTTCCCACTCTCAAAACACACAGGTATTATCATGAAATTTTGGAATTCTCGAAACCTGGAATCAAATAAGTAATCAAAGAAATGGCTACATATATAATATGATGAAAGTGAAATATGAAATACATATAGGTACATGCAGAAATTAGAAAAGTCACTAGTCGTAAGTCGTAAACATGTATCACATATTATCAGTATAGTTGAAGAACGCCAAGGAAAAATGACGGCATGTTTAAAGAAGTAAATTCCAGCAAGAGATTAATTTGAGATTTTCCAATGTAAACGAGAACGAGAATGACCCCGACTATCGTCATAGTGATCGCACGTATGAAGCTAATCGTATACGTAATCGTATTCGTAATCGTCATAAGTCTTATAGCAAGTTTTTGATTGAGATTCCCTCACTATTTTATAGAACCAGAAAGAATCATATAAGCTTGTCAACAAGAAATCCATGAGTTTTTATAAACCACAATCTCACTTCATTTTTGCACAAAAGCAGCGACAGCGAGCCTAAGTACGTATACCTATACGCGCATGGATAGGCTTTCCCATTGAATTTAAAAAATATTGAATTTGTAATGGATATATTATTTTATGGATGTATTATGTAAGCACGTTCCGCTCCGCTAAAAAGTTGAAATAGTAATAATAATAATGTACCTTGCTCAGTACTTTCGTAATTAAGTAGGGAAGTAGTAGAAGTAGTTGGCATTGAAATATTATATCGTCCAAGAAGAAGCTAAAGAACCTATATGCAATTTGAGCTAGAACTAAAATGAGCTATATGTATGTCAAAAAACAGTACATGACATAAGATACATGCGTAGAATGATAATTATTATGATTTTTTGAAGTGTATAAAAGGTTTTATCTACACGTATTTTAAAAGTGCACAATGTTCTATTTACTATAGCTTTTAAAAAGTGCATAATTTTGTAGTTTGACATGTTTTTGAATAGTGCAAAATATTACACTAACAAGTGTTTGAAGGTACAGAATTTTTTATTCAGACGTTTTTTGAAAATTGCAAAAATGATTTATTTATGGTTTTTAAAAATGCAAAATCTTCTATTGAGACGTTTTCGTCGGAATGCAAAATGTTTGATTGAGACGTTTTTCGTTTTTGTAAAATACAAAATGTACTGGCGAGGTATTTCGATTTTTTCGAAAAGAGTAAAATGTTCTATTCGTACTGTTTGAAAATTTGCAAAATGTTGTAAAAATTTACACGTTTATGAAAAGTGTAAGTAAAATGTTCCATTTTTACATTCTTTCAAGTTCATGTGGTATTTTATTTGATGTTGCAATAGATAGTGCACTTTGATTTTAACTAGAGATAAAAGGAAATGAACCATTTTGATTCTTCACATATGTACGATATCAATGATATCATAATGGTACGTAGCGTACAGTATACTACATGGCGAATGGCGATGGCAGTTGATTTTCGATTCAGGATTTTTCGCTTACATTCTCAGGACACAACGGCACCGGCAGTCGCATCACAGCCCCTAAGCTATGGCAACAATAATTATATAATTTTGAATTCCGTATATCTACAGAACCTATAGGTATATCCTATGCCTATACCTGTACCGGTACCTACCTAACTACCTGTAATACTTTCCCCCTCACTAGTCCCAGTTCTACATTCTACACTTACCACAACAGTTCAGACTCTTTGCAATTTTGCATAGGCAATTTATTAGTTGATAGTATGTAGCTCACTCAAAATGAAGTGCGAAACCCATCAAACTCTCAACTCCAATTGTTACTACAGTAGTTTATCTTTATTTAATTCACTTTTAGCACTAGGCACCAACTCAATAATTCATTATTCAAATAAATCTAATTTTGTCGATTCGCGGCGGGGGCCGTTCAATAATATAGTGTAAACCCAGCTAACTAGTTAGTGTTATGTATACCCATATATTTAAGTGCGGTGTAATTGTAATTAATTAGCAAAATTGTACACTTAACTTCCGTCATCAAAGTCTAATATATGGTGATGGATGGACCGCGGAAAATGAAGCGTAAATGGAAGTCATGCAATATAGAATTTTGCACTTAAAAAAATTGCAATTTATAATAATAGTAAATAGAAATAAAATAAACGCATCAAAAGTGACGTTTATATTTGTTCATAGCCCCATATAAAATTTTAAAAAATTAAAAAAGAACACAAAAAAAACTCTTTACTTTATGCAACCAAAAAATCAACTAGTTTTTAAAGTACCAGTTTGTGTTGTGGCACTTGACATGTGCGAAGCTTTAAGTTGAAAGTTTAAGTTCTTGACAGCAGTGGTTTAAAAAGTAAAAACATGTAAAAAAATTCATTCACTTCAATGCTTTAAGTTTACATGTCAAAAAACCGAAAACTCTTATAAAGTTGCTCATACAAAACACACATGAAAAGACAAAGCGTCCTTTTTAATAAATAAAAAATACAAAATTAAATACCAGTTGGTACAATGGTGCAAAAATAGGAAAAAGCTGTGCTAATGTTTAATAAATTTGAAATCCAAAAATATTTAAAAAGTGCTTTATTCGATTTTTGAATTAACTCAAAATGAGAAAATTACCAATTTTTTTAATAACTCTGGGCCTTCTACTACTTGTGGCCTATTTAATTCTGGGATGGGTCATTGTCCCTATGTTTCAAGGGGACAAAGTTGTACAGGTAATTTAAAAATGATTGTTGCAATTAATTATTAATGGGCTCGTCCATAAATGATGTCATAGGTATAGGGTGAGTGGTTATGTTGCCAGGTACTGATGATGACATGACATGTTAAAGATATCCGTTAATGTTTAATATGCGGCTAAGTTGATGACAGGGGGTCCTACAAATTGGGATTATTTAATTACATCATTTATGGAAGACCCCCAATATCGTGTGTAAAGAATAATAAAGTGTTCTATATCCATTTTTAGTTAAAATAACAAAATTCACTACCTACAATAATAAAAAATATTAAATGACTGACACTGAATGTATGTAAATATGAGGCTTTCTACAATTTTTGGAAGACGTGTAAATAGAACATTTAAACCTTTTCAAAACGCGTAAATAGAACATTCTACTTGATTTAAAAACATGGAGTTATAGAAAATTCTGCATTTTTTAAAAATGTTTAAAAAGAACATTTGGAACTTTTTGAAAACTTTAAATGGGACAGTTTGCTTTATTTAAAAACGTGGAAACATAAAATTTTGATTTTTTAAAAACATGAAAATAATTCTTTTTAAACTTTTCAAAAAACATGTAAAGAAAACATTTATCACGTTTTCGAAAATCGCAAATAAATTTTTTTGCATTTATTCCATTAATGCGTTTTTTTGACGTAGCTTATTTTAATTCTAGCTTAAATTGGAAATGGGTTATTTTGATTTTTCATAGCAGATATAATACAACAATTGTATTTGTAAAATACTATCAAATACAACTATACAGCTCAATAACACAATATTTTATTTATACTGTATTAGTTGTATTTTATAGAATTTCACAAAAGTAACCGCGTCTAGAAGCTATAGTTACTGAAGAAGTGTGTAGCTATTACACTACCAAGATTAAAAAAATGCATGAAAAATCCCCACAAATAAACAATGTAATACAATCACTATAGATATACCTATAAGAGCATGTCAAATTTGTACAGTATAGTTAATTTTACCTAAGCGAATAATTATGTAAAGTTGCGTTATCAACTGATGATGTATTTTAATTGTTTATTAAATACTGTGTACTGCATCCATTAGCTTTACATTTCCTGCGCAAATGTCTACCAGATTTCCGCAGGATTTACACACATTTTGTTTCTGTATTAGTAATGCTAAACATCCAAGAGATGATTGTGATAAAAAATTAATATTGCAGTTTACCTTCAGCCTTCTGTCAGACATGAAAATTCAATTTCCATTAACTTTTCCTTTCATTTCATACAATGTCACTTTTTTCTCAAAGTTTCCAAGTAACTTAAACATATTTTAGCAAATCGTCGGTGAAGGATATCAAATATCCGTTTCAGTATCATCCCATTCTTTGCTATTGGAAATTAAAAGCAAATCCGTATCCTAACCATAATTAATTTTTCCAAAAGCATAATATTTTCGTTAGGAATCTTCCACAAATGACGTTATCGAGTCAATGTAGTTCAGTTTAGCTGGCTACTGATGACGTATTTAATGTTAACTGTAGCCATTTACGCAACAGTTAAGTTGATTACAGTGGGGTCATATGGTCCTATAAAAACGTGATTTTTTTGATGACGTCATTAGTGGAAAATCCCTTATTATTAGAAGTTTGTATGGAAGTATACAGTATTATTGCTACACAGGAAAACTGAAAGAATAAAGATTTGCTACTACTGTAGTGACGAAGATTGGAATGCTACAGATTTGATCCTTCACCGACGACCGACGATATGCAAGGCAAATTTTTTATGATAATGATCATGACTCATGACCTCTCACGTTTAGTAAAGTCAAATAAAAATTAAGACAATAAGTTGTTATTCCGGAAAATAACTTGTTCCTAAATACAAAATATTATAATGTGATGTCATTGCTAACTAGTTACGATAGTTAGTCAGATTAAATTGGAATGTAATTGACAGCTTTAATGACATTTTTATAACTTAAGTTTATTACGGATAGTGCGTTTAAATGGGGTCACATGGGTCTGGACCCTTAGGTATGATTTGATAGTGATGACACGTAATGCAAAAATAGCCATTTACGCAATGGCTAGCTGGCTTTGGTACTGGTACTGGTGACAGAAGGTTCTACATACATCGAAATTTTTATGACAATACTTATGGACGACCCCTTCTGGAAATAAATCTAACACGACATTGACAGTATAGGGTAGGGATACAAGCGTAGCAACAGGATATCTGTTTGCGGTGATTAATTATTCCATTTTTTATATATTTGTATTAAACACGTTATGTCATGTCAGAGCACCTTAGCTGATTTGAGCGTTGATTTGTTGAAGCTGCAGAGATCCGTAATCCTTATGTAAATAATTCCTTACTGGTTCTGATATTGAAAGTAACAAAACAGATTAATAATTTATTATTGGCAGCTAAATCGTGATAGTTATGTACCTACGAAGTAATACCACACAATCCACTGTCTCGATTAAATTATAAATGCAATTCTTCAAAAAATACTTTGCACTTCAATATAAAATGGATCGTTGAAAATACTAAAAACTAATCCGATTAAACTGCATATCGTTTGGGAAGAACCAAAATGACCCATTTCCATTTTTAGCTAAAACTAAAATCTACTATCTATTAAAATTTAAAATATCACAATCGTGAAAGAATTTCAATAAAAAATATTAAAACATTACACGGCTTTTAAAAACTAGGTAAATTTGAAATTTTGCAATTTTTAAAAAGCTGCTAACAGAACATTTTGCACCTTTCAAAAACAAGTAGATGACACATTTTGCAATTTTAAAAACATGCAAATGGAATTATGCTATTTTTAAAAGCATTTTAACAGAAAAATTCACAATTTTCAAAAACATGTAAATAAATTTTTTTCCATTTTCAAAAACATGCTAAGCTAACAGAACATTTTGCACTTTTCAAATAAATGTAGAAATGTATAGCAATTTGTACTTTTTGAAAACAATTTAATAAAAAATATTGCACTATTTAAAAAACAAGTAATTAGAATATTTTTCACCTTTCAAACAACTACTTGTCACTACCAGTTTACACATCTTTCTCACTTCTTACTGCTTTTATGACATAACGTATTTGAATTCTAGCTTAAATTGCAGATGGGTCATTTTGTTTTTACACTCACGAATTATATGTTAGTTATTTAAAACGATAAAATTTAAATTACGTAATATCTATATAAAGACTAGAAAAATAATTTATTTTAATTTTGGTATTAAATTTAATATGGTAACTTCATATTGTAGGGTATGCAATCCTTTTACGGAGCAACAGGAGGTTACGAACATTGGAAAAAATTCGGACTTCCGTCTTACCTCCATCTCAATCCTCCCCTCCTCTACGTGTACCTATTTAACGTTACAAACCCCACTCAAATAATTCATGATGGGACGAAGCCTATTGTACAAGAAGTTGGGCCTTACATTTACAAGTACGTTTTTACAATGTTTAAAATTTACAAAAATTAAATTCTTATAATGAAATTTTTAAAAATGAAATTATTCGTACAAATTAATTTTTGAACTTGTAACATATGAAGCATGCAGATAATAATAGAAGCAGTGCCATCCTCAAATAATAGCAACAACAACAACAACAACAACGAGACTGACATAATGAATGATACAATTTCCTTCCGAGAAAAATCTACGTATCATTTTAATCCAGAGCTTTCAGGATCTTTGAGGGAGGAGGACCTCGTACTCACACTTAATATACCTTTTGTTGTAAGGCCCAAAATTAAGGGGAAAACAGTCACAATAATTAACCATATAATTACCTAAAATTAAACTAATTGTATAACTTATGGTTAATTTCTTTCAGAAATTTATAGAGCACATTGGACAAGGAGGCAGTAGCAATATTCTTGTGGGAAGTATCCTTGCTTCTAAAGAAAACGGAAATTCCTTATTTATTAAACGTTCCGTGAAAGAATTATTATTTGAAGGTTTTTCACAGCCTTCATTGACCAAATCAGAAAAGGCAATTAGTGGTGGTAGTGGTAGACACAGTGGTTCAAATTTACCGGATCGGAAATTCGGTTTCTTTTACCCTGTAAGTATAAATATTTAGAACGATTATACTGCCTGCGAAGAATCAACATGACCCGAAATCCATGATTAAAAAAAACAAATACGCTAACTAACTACCAAAAATTACCATCTCATTATTATTAAAGCCAGTAAATAGAACATTTTGCACTTTTCGAATGCATATAAATCGAAAAATTTACATTTCAAAAACGCGTAAATAGATTATTTCACAATTTTCAAAAAGTTGTAAATTAAACATTTTGCCCTTTTCAAAAACTTATAAATCGAAAAGTTTTTACATTTCAAAAGCACGCAAGTAGATTATTTCGCACTTTTTGAAAAGATGTATATATAATATTTTGAAATTTCCTAAAACTTGTAAATAGAACTTTTTACACTTTTTAAAACCATGTAAATAAAACATTTTGCACTTTTCAAAAATAAGTAAATGGAACATTTTGCACTTTTCAAAAATATGTAATTAGAACATTTTGCACATTTCAAAATCGCTCGAATAGATTATTTCACACTTTTCGAAAAGATGTAAATAGAACATGTTGCACTTTTCAGAAACCTGTAAATAGAACATTTCAGACTTTTCTTTAAATTTTGATGGAACATTTTGCAGTTTTCAAAAACTCTTATATCTGCATAACAATTTACTTACCAAAATATCATATATGTGGTATGTTTTTTAGATAGCTCATTTTAGTTCTAGCCTAATTTTAATTGGATATGGGTCAGTTTGATTCTTCACAGACAATATGCTATTACCTATAAAACGGCCTAAAGTCTTGCGACATGTGTTAAATTTTGTACTAATTTTCAGAAAAATGATTCCACTTCGAAAATTTACACCGTGTTCACTGGCTTTACAAATCCGTTGGAAAGTACCGACACACCCTCAACTCAATCTTCTCCGGTAGAAGAAGAAGACCAAGTTCAAGGTCAAGGTCAAGGTCATGTTCAACTTCTTTCCTTAATAAATTCAACCCGCCCAGCAACTTTTGGCTATGGTCGAATCCTCACCTACGATGGGAAGCCAAGTCTTGACTTTTGGGCGAAAACAGAGGAGGATAATTGTAACCGAATTAGTGGAACAACCCCCGATGGGATGCTATTCAACCCAGTGACAAAGCAAGGGGCTACACTATCAGTCTTCAGGCCTGAAATGTGTCGGTCTCTAACCCTGCTACTCAATGGTCATGTTCAAAGTTATAATAATGATGGGCTCCATGGGACTCGCTATGTACTCCCGGCTGAAGCAGTTTCAGATAGCAAAGATAATTTTGAAAATAATTGCTACTGCCCCAATCCTGATGCTAATAGTTTCGAACAGAATTATCATATTCGGGGCTGTGTGAAAGGAGGGACACTTTCGAATTGTAGGGAAGGTATACAATTTTTTGAAATTTAAACATCGCACTGTATTAGTAACTGATCGTAAAATCACATAAAAAGTTACACATTAATAATGTTTGGAGGTTTGGACTTTAAATTTAATTTTATTTCAGGTTTGCCTTACGTGACCACGCTGCCTCATTTTCTGTATTCGAATGGTACCCCTTTTTTAACGCAAACCGTTGGTTTGTCTCCAGACCCAGTGAAACATGGGAGCTTCGTTGATGTGGAACCGGTAAATTACTTGACTTTTTTAAAAGGCTTCATGTTAAAATGTCATGCTACTGAAATATTGATATTACTAATAAATAATAAGATGAGATTATCTTAACGTGTGAAATAAGAAATGTGTTACCTTTTGAATTGTGGAACATTATTACACATTTATTACTTTTCGAAAAGTGTAAAACCAGATGTTTTTACACTTTTTTAAAAGTGTAAAAGCAGATTTCTTTAAACTGTTTGAAAAGTGTAAAATTAGATTTTTTTACACTTTTTGAAAAGTGTAAAACCAGATTTTTCTCAACTTTTTGAAAAGTGCAAAACCAGATTTTTAATATCTTTAGAAAAGTGTAAACTTTGGTATTTTTAAATTTTTTAAAAACGTAAAATCAGGTTTTTTGAAAACTTTTTGGAAAGGGTAAAATTAGATATTTTAAACTTTTTTAAAAGTGTAAAATCAGATTTTTTAAACTTTTCGAAATTTAAAAATAAACGATTTTTTTAAAATTTCTAAAAAGTACAAAATCAGATATTCTAAACCTTTCAAAAAGTAAAATTGCCGTTTTTTAAATTGTCTTTTAAAATTAGATTTTTTTAAACTTTTTGAAAAGCAGTAAATAGGATGGCTTACAATTTTTGAATTTTGTAAAAAATTTAAAACTTAAATTTTAAAATTTTGAAAAGTTCGACTATTTTTATCTTTCCGAAACTATTAAGTTACAAAATATTTAAAACTAGCAGATGTAATTATATAAATACTACCTACTAAAATAATACAAAAAGTTATGTTTTTTATGCCTTCCTAAACAGATTACTGGACTTGCGTTAAAATCAAGTATGAAATTCCAATTGAATTATGAGTTAAAACTATCAAATAGTTTTTACGAATCTCTAAGGAATGTCCCAGAAATGATGTTTCCTATACTGTGGACCAATGAGGTGAGAATCTTAGTACATACATAGTGCATCTTAATTTCATAACTCACTCTGAGGATTTAATTTAACAATTTTTTTTAAAAATCTTAACATTCTTCCTAATATTTCTTCCCATAATGTATTTCAGGTCAAGTCCTTAAATTTCATACTCTCAGGTGGTATTGAGACGAATATCATGACACCTCTAAAATACATTGAGCTAAGTAAATGGGCGGCACTCGCAGCTGGATTTCCACTGCTACTCATAGGATTCTTAATTTGTGTTCTGCGATCTCGGAAGAAGAATTATCCGGTTTGATTTTTAATGTCAACTTAAAAAAAATTAAAAATAGTTAAATAAATATGCCTTTAATAAGTAATAACGTAGATAGAACTATTAATAATTTAGCAAACTAAATCCTGGAAATCCAAGTGACAATCATAATTATTATTAAATAGTTTTAAACAAATACTATTTAATCATAAAGCCAAATTAAAATTCTTATAATGTTATATGTTACACTTTGCAAAATATAGCAATTTTAAATGCAAAATTTTAAAAACTAAAAACGCTAAATAGAAAACTAAATCTATGTGGCTTAAGTTATGCTTACCTAAATTATACGAGCTTATTGCAATTTACAATGTTATGTTTGCCAATTTGTTTTTTGCAATTAGAATAAGAATAAATTAGATTTATGTATACCTACCAACCTACGTACTTGTAGTAATTTTACGCATCTTGTTTGTCTTTTGTTCGTTTAAATGCATGAATGTCCACGTCTGTAAATATTCTACTTGTTGTTGACCAATTTAATTAGTTCGAAAATGCTTGGAATATTAAAATTTTATTTCTTGGTAATACATTATGCAATTTTAAAAATGAATAAACTAGCATGTTTTTTGCAGCAATGTGAAATTACGCAGCCAGCATAATATTTTATTGATAAAGTTTAACTTGCATGCGAATATACATTAATAATATTATACCTACTACAACTGACCAGGGAACCACGCCAAGTGTTACACCCAGACCCAGACTTCAAAAAAACTAATTTAAAAAAATTAGGCTACTTTTAAATATGTAATACAGTTCCAATGTACAAAACTCGACTTTATTTTGCATTGTTTGGTCACAGTGACCCGCTAAAGTTTAAAAAAATTAAAAGAATATTTTACAGCCCAGTAACTTCTACAGTATTGTTGTTCTCATTCGATTTTGGTGGAATTAAATTTTTTGTAATCTTTAGTCTGTTTTCTCAAAAATAATTCTTGCAGCTGAGTTGTTATGGGATTGTAGTACAAACAATAATGTGGGTGAATCGATTACACCAAGTGGGTTTAAAATCTCGGTGTGCCTCCCTTGTGAGTTTGTATTTAGGTTTAGTTTTTATTTAAATGACTGCAGTGCACATTTTCCTAATCATCATCATGTTTAAAATTACTGGACAACAATAGCAATAGTTACTTTAATCAGCATTAATTATTTAAAAAAATACCGGCAATTTCTATTTCAATTTCTTCATAGATGTACTTCAACACTTTGATGATTTCCAAAGAATCCCTGTCCCCCACAGCAGCTCAACGGCAGAAGAATCGAAATAATCGGAATAAAAGTAATCGGAAAGTTTCCTTTGCTTCGAAAATCTCTTCTACGGCAAAATCCTTGACACCGTCCCCATCAGAATATGATGATGATAATGATGATGAAATGTCCTCAACTTTCCCATCGTCCCCCGTGTCCGAGCCGTTCCTTGATGGACTTCAGAGGCAAGCACTAAGGTCATCGTCCAGGTCATCCAGCTTACCCTCTTCGAATTCAAATTCCAATGGCACTACAAAGAGTGAGCGAGGCGGAATGTCTGACTCACCATCTTTCACGTCATCCGACACAAACACTATTACACCTAATACAACAACAACACATTTTAAACATAAAAGGAATCCTTCTCTGGGCAGCAGTAAAAGCTCTGCTGGTGCTAGTACTAGTACTGGTCAGTCTGCTGCTAAAGCTAATGGTGATGTTGGTCATGCCATAGGTAATGGACAAGTCAACGGAAACACCAATGATGACAATGGAAATATTAAAGAAATTAGTGCTACAGAGGATTCTAGTCAGGATCAAGGTCAAGGTAAAGGTCAAGTTCAAGATCAAGGTCAAGAACCACCTCCCAAGACAAATATTATTACTAACAACGACGACAGCTCAAAAAAACCATTTATTCCCAAACCAAGGAAGCATAACAAAGTCACCGAAATTTCTGTAATGCTCACATCTGACGAAACTATTCTTTAGCAAATTAAGTAGTGAAACACAAATATTACACAAAATAATAATAGTTGGACTAGTCTTTAGAGTTTTACACAAATTATTAAGTAATAATATATTGTTATTATTATAAACTATTTTTCAAAATACATTTGTTGACATTGTGAAAATGCATGTCAATAAACTTACTATTACTGCCTATAATTATTCTATCACACAAACTTTTGTCCAATGCATATGCCTTCATTAATATGTAACGCTATAAGTTGTCAACATAAATTTATATTTTTTTGACTAATTTTTTGGAAAGTCCCTAATAATCAAACTTTTGCAATGTTAAAATGGCACAGTACGCTCTGGCCCTATTGAAGAGTACCTACTAAATGTAGTTGTAGACCTCTCAGGCCCGCGTACTATTTATGTCCCGTATGTTATTATACAATTGAATATAGGATTTATGTTACTTGCACCATAATACTACGTGCTTTGCAAAATGTATCTAGATTTTACTGGCACAGTGGAATTACAAAGTTTGATATAGGTAATCGAAGTAATTTTATTATATTAATTATTTATGGCATCCTCACATAGGGCAGTAGGGCACACGCACACATGCCAAATAAACAAAGAGTTGGTTCACTAAAATTAATTACTTCACAGGATGCGGATGTCATGTGAGTGCATTAGTACATACATACTTAGGTAGGTGTAGTAGCGGCAACCGAAGGTGAAGTCTAGCAAGGATAAATTTTGCATGCAATCAAATGGCAGCTTTATCCTTGCCAGACTTCACTTTCGGTTGTCTCTACAGTATATATATCGTTTATTGCAGATTTGCAGATGGCAATGGGAAAAGGGAAAAGCCGGAAAACGAGACAGGATTACAGGATGTTGTACTAAATTATTATATTCTCCACTCCGTAGCTAAATCCTGTATTGATTAGTTGGGATTGGCGGCGGAAAAGTTTGAAATTCTCTTGAACTCACTGCTGACACATTACACATTCACATTTTTTGGATAGTTCATTCAGTAGTTCAGTGTTCAGTTTGTTTAGTCAGTATCAATTTTATTCCTGTGTGAAAATATTTTGTATTTAGAGAACTAGGTTCTAATAAGTAATCAAGCAAAATTCGTACTAATCTCGGTTATAAACTTTAAATTGCAAAGTAGTTCGCAGTTGGTCAGTTAGTATTGGAAGTGGCTATCTTATCTTTTATCGTTTATCATTACACAGTCAACAGTCACATCCAGTTGAGGATATTTTCAACGAATTTTAGTAGGATTTCGAAGACTTTCAGGTTGTCATTGTAGCCACGCAAAGTAGTTAAGTTTCGGCTACATAGTTCTGGGCGACTCAAACCAATAGCTGGACAATTTCAACTGAAAATGGTATTCTCCTTTCTTTTGTATTGTAAAAGAATTTCGGCGTACAAGGTGGCCGGAGACACAATTTAGTAAGTAAATACTGATTTAATATGCAATGTGCAATTTTATTGTTAAAAAATTTCTTAACAATTAGTAATGCACTAGTTTTAAAATGTTCATTTATGTACAGTTTTTTGGCTTATTTTAACATTTAATATAGGCTCAGCACAAAATACGGCTGTCAGCTGTAGGACATTTGCTACCCAGAACCAAACCTAGGACATTTGCTACCCACGGCCAAACCGAGGACATTTGATACCCACGACCAAATCGAGGACATTTTTGCTACCAACTGCCAAACCGAGGACATGTGCTACCCATTTACAAGAATATTGAAACAACACATCGCTGAAAAGGGTACCCAAACCATTTAATAAATATTTTGATAGCAGGATATAAAGATGCAGATCTATGGTTTTATTCCATACTACTTAATTTGCATGTATTTCACTATCTAAGTTTCAAACACAATACTCATAGTCAATCGTATAACTATGAATAATAAGTGTAAAAAACAAATAGTAGTATATACATGCAAACAAACATTCAGTAATTCATCGACATGAATTTTAAGGCAAACATTTTAGCAGTAACTAATTAATTAACGACGTTCAATGCAAACGGTTTAAACAAAGAGATCTTTTTGATTCAGTCAGTCACTTTAGCAAAGTTGCCAGTTCACATTCGAGCATCCTCAAAATCTACTTTAATTGTGGCTATGACTTTTCATTTTGATTTATATTTTCACGTGGAAGCAGAATTACTAGATCCTGTCAGTTTTATTCATTTTATTAGGTTTGAAAATACTTTATAATTGTATTCTTACTGTCTTACTAGTTTTTGTCCTTACGTATTTATTAAAAGCTTGTTGTATTTATATGACTTATTGCCCGGTTCTAACATGTAAACAATCAGCCTTAATATAAAGAGTTTTTTGGCAAAACGGGATAAGTCCATCAAAGCAAATACAGGAACAGCGAATAATGAATACATAAATGGTGACAGATTTAGTTTTTTGAACTCATTCGAAATCCAACTAAAACACGTTGAAAATTCCTAACTGATATTGGATATATGTAGTTACCTTTGACCTTTACCACCTGCCTGTCCTAAAAATAAATTATTAAAACATAAATTGCCTGTATAATCACAAATACAGGCACAGCCGCAGTTAGTGATCGAAATGGTCTGGTCTGGTCCTGGTTTTATGGTCTGGTCTGGTCCGACATCACCGGACCAGACCAGACCACTTCGGACCAGTAAATCTCAAAACAAAATTTGTCTGAGAAATTTCACCTAACATTTTGCTCCGGATTTTTCAAAAAATAAATATCACTCATTTAAAGGAATTGATTTTAAATTTAATTTATAAATATACATAGTTAATTCAACAAAAAAGAGCAGACAAAAAAATAATCCCGCTGAATTTCGTTTAAAATTTTGCATATGGTCGGACCAGTAAAATCTGGTCTGGTCTGGTCTGGTCCAAAAAAGTCTGGTCTGGTCCAAAACCCCCGGACCAGACCAGACCAGATTTTACTGATCCGGACCAGACCGTTTCGATCACTAGCCGCAGTCCGCAATGCAGTCACAAAATAGCCGTTGTTTTACGTACCTTGACTGATTCGTCAATAATATAGGAGTAACTTATACATTCATTTTTTATTGTATTTTTCATTTCGACTTATCGTTACTATTTATGCCAATCATTAATAATTGTCATTCATCAATTGTCAATAGGAAATATTATATTTATAATCAACCTTAGCTGAAGCTTCGGAAAATAAATGTACCTAGGTATATTCGGTATAGTTTACTTAGTCCTAGTTCTGTGTAGTGTTGTGTACTGTCATCTGAATGGTAGTACTTGTACTTTTGTGACATATTTACTACCACGAGTCACGAGATCGATGAGATCAATCAATAATTTTCGATTATAAAATATTATAAGATTTCGTTTCCTAATTTATGAAATTCAGTGATTACATTAATTATTAATTGACTTACCTCAATGCTTTAATGTATTTAATATTTTTATTGCAGGTTTATACAGGGGCAGATGAGGACTAGTTGGTTGTGAAATGAAGTCTCAAATAATAAATTACCTACATTTATTAATATAACTTTCAAACTGTCGTCTTTTTGCACCTTCACGGTCAACGCGGTGCGCTGAGCTAATAAAAGTTGACATGTTCATACATAATTTGAACTCCATGCTAAAAAATTTGAAAATAAAAGTAGCTCAAACAACTATTAGATGTTTAAATAATTCAGAAGTAAGTTGTTTTGTATTTATTATTTTTACAAAAATAAAAATCTGTAATTATTATTGCTGCAATATACTTTAAAGTAGTAGTCATTCAACAAAAATATAATTTGTTTTCTTTCAGGTTTGGATATACCAAAAGAGCTAAAATATTCGCCGATTGTACTATATACCATTGCCATGACCTGTTAGTGCCTTGAAGTCAACAACGTAGTAAGTATAACAACATAAACTATCTATCGTTATATCTACAAGAATCTTTCGATATGAGATCATAACATGCCAAATTATTATAATTAACTAGTTCCAATTAAAATTCTTACTATTGCTAAGTAGTACTGCTACTGCCTCTGTAAGTGTAGTGACAACCGGGAGGGAATGCAAGAGACTGACACAGTCTCCAGCCCTCCTCCGGATTCTACCCGGAATGTTATTATTAATATTATTACCCTATACGTGAGTGACTGTGTACTATAGCAAATATCAAGAACCAATTATTTTTTGCTCTTTATTACTTTTCCTTAGTCCCCTGTACTAGTCCCGATGTAAAGTAAAAACCAAAGTTAATAGTACCTACTTGTGATTTATTACATTTTCTTCATAAGTGTGTATAGTACTTCTAAGTTAAAAAATAAATTAATCATTTGATTTTTTATAATACCTGCAGGATGTACCGTTAAGGATGGACTACAAGTACAAGTACCTGACCGACACTGGGGATGGAGGAAATAAGGAGGATGAGGGGGAAGTGTGTGGTGAGGATGCTATTCGACTCCGGATCCCCAGTCGCTACGTGACCCTCACCATCGTCCTCCTTCCCCTGGGAGCATTTTTCTTCAGTATCTTCTGGGCATTCCACTCAAATTTCAGAGCTGCCACCCTTGTCTACTGTCCTGAGAATGGGAGTCAAGTCCAAAATTACCTCCCATCCCTCTCTGCCACAATTGGGGATTTTAGTTTTTCCAAAAAAGTCTGGATAATTTGTATCACACTCCATGCCCCTCCTCGTTTCTACTACGCATACAAGTACTACAATTTCTTACAGTCCATCATCTTCAAGAGGTATATTTGCTGGATGCAAGTAGCCTGTAGTCTTCATGTCGTTGAAAATTTGGGCCTCCTAGGCCTATCCTACATCTCGTCCAAGACAAGTCTTCGCTTTCACGCTTTAAATTTTACCATATTTATTATTTCATCGATACTCTACATGGTGATAGTGTGTACTCTCCTCATTCGCTGCAGAAATATACAGTGTGGAACTAAGCTCGAATTTCAAAGTCAGAGATACAAAATCCGTTTCTTATTTGTGATTCTTAGCTGCTCGGTCATTCTCCCGTATGTGTACCTTCGTCATAACACATTCTGTGAGGAAGGAATCTACACTATATTTGCCTTTTTAGAGTACATCGTCGTCCTGTGTAATATGGGATTTCATTTTACAGCTTTTTGGGACTTTTACGATGTTGTTTTTAGAATTAAAATCCCCGTGGGAAAACTTTGGTCGGGATCGTGATCGTACTTATTCTAACTATAATATACAATTGCTCGAAATTTTAGAATTTTGCAACATCAAAACTAAATCTTTTGATAAAAAATCAGAGCCAGTATTTATGCTACTACATAATTAATAATTAGGTAGTTGTCTTTATTGTTCTTCGATGACATTCCTGTCAACTATTTATTATATTGTTCAGTTAAGTTAAGCTTGTTGGAAAGTTGGTTGGGCTGTGACATAAATAATTTAGATTTTAACATTAATTACTAACTTCGCGTGTGAACTACTCAAAACCATCTCAAAAGCCAGTGATGTGTTGTGGGTTTTCACTGTTGACCTTCCTACAATATATGTATACTATATTACGCCTGTTAAATTATATATAGGTACCTTAGGTACATAGGAGTTTTTGTTTCGTTGTCTGACGTGAAATGAATAGCGCAAAATTTGGAAATTAATTTTCTTACATTTGTTTAAAATAATATTGTGATGATATTAAAATACAAATATACGTGTGTTTCCTTTCGAATAAACATGAATTATGTACTTACGAAACTAACTTTAACTATGTAGTGTGTCTAGTGATCTAGTTTAATATTTATTTCCAACCGAGTAATTCTGTTATATGGTTATCTGTTACACATCATAATTTATTACTTCTGCCGATGCGATGCTCACTTTGACTTTTGACCGATACGTAACTATGTTATGTAACTATATTATTGTATTCGATAATAATCACCAGCAGTAGCTTATTTAAGTAAGAAAAAAATGTAAGTGTGCACAAACTTCCGACTAGTCGTACATACTGTTAAAAGAACTACAAATAATGTTTAATGTAGTTGTAGTTGTAGTTACCTATAGATACTTGTATTAATTCGTTTCAAGAAAAAAAAATTGACTCACGACCCAAACTATATTTGAGAATGAAAACGGAAATTGAATCTACAAAATAAAAGTTAAATTGAAAAATGAAACGTTTCCTTCCCGTTACTTTACCATTATTTGTTAGTGTTAATTGTATCCCTTAAATGATGAATTGTGACTTGCGAGTTTGCAGTTACACAGTTACATGACTGCTCGCCACGTGCACAGAAACGAGGGAACTTATGTATCACTAAAAAGGTTGCTAGAATCTTATTATGTTTTTATCTGTAAGGATCTCAGATTTCATAGATTTTCCTTCTTCACAATAAATTACTTTCCAATGAATACGGATATAGAATAATGACAGGAAGCGGTGAGAGTTAAGCTTTATTGAGTTTATCAAAGCATGTAAATAGAACCTTGTGTATTTAAAAGAAAACAAAACGATAGAATAATTTGCACTGATGACTAATTTGAACAAGTAAATAGAATATTTTGCACATTTTAAAAAGCATGTAAATAGGGCATTTTACACATTTAAAAAACACTTACTTAGAACATTTTGACCTTTTTAAAAACATGTAAATAGAACAATTTGCTCATTTTAGAAACTCGTGATTAGCATTGTAAGCATTTATCTTATTTACTATCTTTTTTTTGGCATAGCTCATTTTAATTGTAGCATAAATTAGAAATTGGTCATTTTGGCTCTTGGCAGACGATATTTCATATTTTAGATGGGTACAGTCAAAATTAGTTTCCTCCTGCCACGTTATTTAATATTTAATTCTCATCGCAATGCGTGTTCACAACACCCATATGTATGTATGTAGGAGTGTATACTCATACGGCTGGACGAAGGAATTGTTTTTAGGTTTGTAAAAGCAATTTGTTTCTATACAAAAATCACCTTTTCAACAAGGAGAATACAATACTACCCTCCTTGCTTTTCGATTGTATTGATGGTTTTCATGGGTCAAGCAAAATGTTGTATTTACATACTTCAGAAGATTTTAAATTAGGTGTACACCCGACTGCTCTCAATGCCTCTCAAATACTCTCAACGCTAAATTTCTCAAATTATTACCATAGATACGGCACTCTCAACAGAGTTGAGAGAGATAGCGGATTCAACAATGTTTAGTGAGATTTAAAAGGCAAGTAAAGCAGTCAATCTCAAACTGACATAGCTTTTTATTATTGAAATTACTATTAGTCGGGTGCAAAGATTTCAGATTTATTGAGGATAAAATCTCAATCCGTAGCTATGGTAATAATTTGAGAAAATTAGCGTTGAGAGTATTTGAGAGGCATTGAGAGCAGTCGGGTGTACACCTATTGTTTTTTATTTACTTGATTCAGGAAAGTGCTCAATATTCTATTTACATGTTGTGAGAAAAGTCGAAAATTTTTATTTGCATGTTTTTAAAAAGTCAAAACATTGATCTACATAATAATAAAATTCAAATAACGCTGTCCGTTTCTGTCCGTTTCTGTCCGCCCTTTCTGTCCGCCATTTCTGTCCGCCGTTTCTGTCCGCTGTCCCTCTCTTTTACTTTATATATCTCCTATGTACCGTAAAATTACTTTAAATGAGATAAGTTTTGTATTCTTAACAAGGAAATGATGTCAGACCAACCAATATCAATTTCAGTACCTTGCCAAATGTAATTGTCAATTTTTTAAAAGCTAACATAGCAAAACCAACCTGCAACATACTGTTCGATGAGGAATGAAATTCTGTGTTAGGTGTATTACAATTTTGTGACGTTGGTATTTAATACTGACTGTATGTTTAAAAAAACAACGCAAAATAAAGATTTTTTTGGTTTTTAGATGCTGAGCATCTATAGGAATGGCTATGTCCGTCTGTCTGTCTGTCTGTCGATGTGTGATTTTTTGTCGTGCTCCACAGGTCACAGTTTTCAATTTAATTTTTTCAAATAAATTTTAAATAATGGTGAATGCGATGGAATAGAACCCTATTGTTTTTGGAATTAAACGGATTCACCAGTTTTTCACAATTAACGATATAATGGACCAACTTTTTAGCATTAAAATGCATGCAGGAAAAACGGGTTTTTGGCAAGACTTTACATGCATTTCAATTTCAATACTTGCCACTGAAGCTAAGTAGGTTACATGCGCCGCACGTTCCATATACCTGACATTCAGTGGATATTCGTACCATAGAAAACTTCCGATTAACATAGGATTTTACTAGTAGGGATGCAGGGATCGTCCATAAATTACGTCAAACAAATGTTACAATTTTAGGGACCCCCACTGTTATAAGTTTAAAAATTAGCTTAAAATATATCCTTAGCATAGAATTTCACTAGTATGCATGCAGGGATCGCCCATAAATTACGTCATACAAATTTTACCATTTTAGGGATCCCCACTGTCAGAAGTTCAAAAATTAGGTTGACATGTATCCTTAACATAGAATTTTACTAGTGTGCATGCAGAGATCGTCCGTAAAGGACTTCATACAAATTTTAGCATTTTAGGGACTTCGACTGTCATTAGTTCAAAAATTAAAATAACGTAACACAAATTTTACCATTTTAGGGATCCCTACTGTCATTATTTCAGGAATAAGGTTGACATGTATCTCTAACATAGGATTTTACTATTAGGTTTACAGGATTCGTCCCTGAATGACGTCATACAAATTTAACGATTTTAGTGCCCCCCACTGTCATTAGCTCGAAAATCAGGTTGACATATAACCTCAACATAGGATTTTACTAGTATGCATGCAAGGATCGTCCAAAAATGACGTCATATAAATTTTACTATTTTAGGGATCCCCACTGTCATAAGGTTAGAAATAAGGTTGACATATATCCTTAGCATAAGATTTTACTAGCACGCATGCAGGGTTTGTCTATAAAGGGCGTCGCACAAATTTTACTATTTAAGAGATTTTCATGCTTTTAGTTCGAAAATTAAGTTAACCTTTATCCTTAACATTAAATTTTTAAAGCTTACGTACGGCGATCGTTCGTAAATGACGTCATTCAAATTTTACTGTTTTAGGGATCCCCACTGTAATAAGTTCAGAAATTAGGTGTACGTTTGTCCTCAACATATGATTTTACTAGTATTTATAGGGAGATCATTTATAGATGGCGTTGCTTAAATATTACTATTTTAAGTACCCCGGCTGTCATAAGTTTTAAAATGAAGTAAACAAGTACCCATATTATGAAATGCTTCCAGTATTCATGCTGGGATCTTCCATTTATGGCGTCATCTAAATACCACTATTTCAGGGATCTGCTCTGAATTTGTTTACGAATTAGGTAAACAGATACTTTGAACGCAGGATGTTGCAATAATACATACACGGATCGTTTATAAATGACTTTATCCAATTATTATTATTTAAATAATCCTAAAGTTATTTGTTACGACTTAATCAAATTAGAAATTCAAGTAGAAGCTAAAGTGGAGTTAGGCGCTGTCGTAGTTTCAGCGTTGCCACACTAGGGTTCTACTCCTTTACTAAAGCAATTATTCGCTGTAAGCTCAGCATCTACTTCGGGCCCCCGGTCGACAAATCCGGCGCGAAGCGCCGGATTTTTTACCTATAAATATATAAATGCTGTTACATTCCGTCCGTAGGACGGGCCGCGTTACTAGTTTTACATATTTTTCAAACTCAAAATATATCATTTACACAGTTTTTGTTTAAATTCAAACAGCGGAGCAAGGGCTTTCTCCACTGGCTGCATTATCCGGCCGTGAGAGTGTACTTACCTAAAACACGACTTAATTAGTTTAACAAGTATCTTCCTGGAACAAATGTGATGATGACTTGACATACTTGAAAATCGGGTTCATCGCTTTGAGCACATCTATAAGGAAATTTGAAAACCCCTTATTGCCCTTATTGCTTTAATTATAACATTAAGAATAATTATGTTACCCAATAACTTGATCATTGGTTAACTAATATTATTGTAGTGTTACCAATGGAAGAATGGCTTTGCGCCAAATTGGTTTAAATAACACGTTAATAAAGTTAAATCAATCAATCAATCAATCAAAACAATAATGTCTCCATTAAATTTATCTTTACTAATAATAACATTATTACTAAATAGTTTCATAGCATTATATTTATACAGTGTAAGAAAAAAATCTATTTTCGTCAACTGCTTTATTCATACCAGATATTTTTCAAAATGACAGTGTCAAAATTTCATTTTTGAGCTTACGCTTTAAGTTTTCTTCGTTGGTGATGTCGAACGTCAACTCAACTTGGAGAAGTGGACATTTCTTAAATGCTAATTCACCCGCTACACGTGTTAAGTAAAGCGGGTAACTTTCTCTTGGGTTTACTTCTTTGTCAAAAAATCTCAAATTCATTCTCCGGAAATCTGAATATTCACAATAAGGGAAAAGTAAGCGAGTCAATTCCTTAAATTCCGATGCCTTATTTCTTAAAACACTACAATTAAAAGACCTATACTCCAATTATTAGAAATTAGATTTATTTTTTGTATGAAAATATTGAAAAATTTTAAACCTTTAAGATGATTCATGGAGGGATACCGTCTCAAGTTTTTGATATGGTCTTCGCTATCTAATAATTGATTCCAATCCTCAACTCGGCTAATTGCCTTCACTGAAATCCCCGTCATTGCAGAGTCCAGGTGTGGATAAGCGTTCTGATTATGTCCCAGGTTAATGTCCATTGAAAGCTCTTTTAATCGATTAAAATTCCAAAGACCTTTTCTCGAGTTTCTAACAATTTCCAAACGTTCTGCTCGGATTTCTAGAACCTCCACGTTCTCAAAAATCCTGGAACAATGATGTAAAAAATGACGTGGGAATAAATCAGCCTTGGAGAATGTAAGGAATTTAACAGTTGGGATGACGTTTTTAAAATTGTTAAAGTAACCCTTCCAAATGGGAGTCTCACGGTAGCGATGAATATGAAATATAACCTTTGTAAGACGGGGGAACGTGTTCTTATGGAGTTGAAAACTTATTCTAGGTGGGGAATACTTGTATAGTGAATTATAGTACCCAAAGAAATGAGTATCTCCATATTCATTTTTTAAGAGAAACTCATGGAACTCCAGGTTTGATATCTTTATAGATTTGACGTTAGGAAATGTTGGCGGGATTTTTAAATTCGTCACGAAATCTCCGAGTACACTTAGTGAGGAGTGGAAGGTGAGATGTAAGAGCCTCGAAGCACATTCCTGTAAAACTACATTTACAAGCTGAGACGCTTCTAGCTTTAAGTTATAATAATAATTCCTACTATGAATTGTACTATCTAAGATTGCAGCGTCTTCCAACTCAAACATAGAGATACTCAAGCTTTTAAAATTTAACTGTTTTGAATAGTTACTCCCGATGAACTTAGTTGCATACAGTACATTATTTTGAGGGGACGGGTAGAAATCAAAGTGACGAAGCAAGTGACATTTATTTAATCCAATCAGTGCTTGGTACTGATTTTGGTAGTGCTTATTTCCCACGTGACAATCAACTCTTTGTAAATTTGGGGCTGCATCAAAAATCCCTCTCACAACTTTCCATGGAACGTGCTTTCCGAGTGTGAGAAATTTTATCTTGTCCATAAAAAACCCGGACCGGTTTCCCACTCGACTTTCTGATGATGATGTGATGATGGGTGCAGAAAATAGATTGTCTGCTTCTGCTAGATCTCTTTCCCACTGATCTGGACAGTGGTCTAGAAGTAAGGATTTTAATGATGAAGCTTGGCGGACTAAAAGGTTTGTTAACATTGA
This sequence comes from Dicyrtomina minuta, assembly GCA_949802685.1. Taxonomy (NCBI): domain Eukaryota; kingdom Metazoa; phylum Arthropoda; class Collembola; order Symphypleona; family Dicyrtomidae; genus Dicyrtomina; species Dicyrtomina minuta. The sequence continues at coordinate 148,301,281 of OX461808.1, read as the reverse complement.
AATCCTGGGCCACTCTTTTTCCTTGTCCATATAATGTGTGCTCACTTTTTCCCGGAGCCTCACGTAGTCCGCCCCCCTACTCTTGCCTTTTCGAATGCAATGCACATCTAAGGAAAGTGAAAGCAATGTATTTCCTTGGCAGTTCAAAAATTCTTGAATATCTTCGTTTCCCAAGGATCCGCCCGTGAATTTAAAGGACGCGGCTGGGAAGCTCCAAGATGTGGACATTAATTGGGTCAGAGCTGTTAAATTATTGGATTTATTTTCCTTGGAACGGTCTTCGACTTGGATTTCATGAGTGTAGGGTGAGAAATTTGAAAAGACAAACGTTTCCGTGTTGATATCGTATTTGAAGCTAAGGACAAAGGACGGAAGGGTTCGGAGGTGATAAGTAGCAAACCAGTTAAAGGATGAAGATACTTGACGACAGGTGATGAGATCCGCTTGATTTAGAGTTTTCATCAGCATTATCATTATCTGCAAAACATAAATATAAAAAAAATTAGTTAATTTTGTTTAATAAATATTTACATATTTATTGCTGTGTGTATTTGCAAGTTATCTTTTGGAATTTATGTACCAAGTCGATTGTAAATATGGAGTGGTCACTTTGTAGAAAAACATCTTTTTCTGCGTCGCCCCGCACTGAACTGATAGCCCCTGCTAGAGGTGAGTCTTGGGTTTTATTTGGCTCGCCATTCTCGTTAATGTTGTCTGAAGAACTAATAATATTGCAACTTGGGAGTTTTTCCATTTTGCTAATGTATAGCAGTATAATTGCACAACCTACCAAATAATTATAATACTTCGTATTTTCAGTATTTTGACACACTAATGCGGGTATAATAAAAACTAATTTCCCAATTAAATTTTTATGGGTTTATAGAGTTTTGTTCAAAGTTTAAATATTCATCAACTTTATACAGGCACGAGATATCTTCAAAAATTGCATCTGTTGCCCTCAATCAAATCCATATGCACTGGAATTCCGGAGTCTGTAGCGCTGAGTTTGGCTGACTTAGTAGAAGGTAGGTAGGTACCTACTATTATTCTTATTGTCGATTGTCAGTGTAAGCATATATATGAGCAAGTACACTAGACGACAGGCAAAACTATATGATGAGCACTACTAAAAGTGCAGAAGCGAAAAATGACAAACAAAAGTACAGCGGATTAAAAAAGGGTTTTGTTTTTCACAGAAAAAGTCATTAAAAGAAGGAACGGGGCGCAGCAGCCATCACCACGGTGGCTGATTTTCTTGGAATTACATATTAAAGTTAATGCTTAATGCTCAGTAAACAAATTCTCCTGTGGAAGGCAAAAAAGGCTTTTTTTATAATTGCATGGAGGGGAAAATATAATGTTTTCTAAAGTTAGAAGGATATCATGTGCGAAGAACCAAAATGACCCATATCCAATTTAAGCTAAATCAAAATGACCTATGTCATCAAAATAAAATGAAAAACATGCATAACATGTTAGTTTATGATTTTTTGAAAAACATACATTGTCATATTTACATGTATTTAAAAAGTGTAAAATGTTCTAATACCATGTTTTTAAAAAGGTGCAAAATGTTCTAATTCCGTGTTTGTAAAAAGGTGCAAAATTTTTTAATTCCATGTTTTTGAAAAAATGCAAAATGTTCTAATTCCATGTTTTTTGAAAGGTGCAAAATGTTCTAATTTCATGTTTTTGAAAAGGTGCAAAATGTTCTATTTCCGTGTTTTTAAAAAGGTGACAAACGTTCTAATTCCCTGTTTTTGAAAAGGTGCAAAATGTTTTAATTCCGTGTTTGTAAAAAGGTGCAAAATTTTTTAATTCCATGTTTTTGAAAAAATGCAAAATGTTCTAATTCCATGTTTTTTGAAAGGTGCAAAATGTTCTAATTTCATGTTTTTGAAAAGGTGCAAAATGTTCTATTTCCGTGTTTTTAAAAAGGTGACAAACGTTCTAATTCCCTGTTTTTGAAAAGGTGCAAAATGTTTTAATTCCATGTTTTTGAAAAGGTGCAAAATGTTTTAATTCCATGTTTCTGAAAAGGTGCAAAATGTTCTAATTCCATGTTTCTGAAAAGGTGCAAAATGTTCTAATTCCATGTTGTTGAAAAGGTGCAAAATGTTCTAATTCCATGTTTTTGAAAAGGTGCAAAATGTTCTAATTCCATGTTTCTGAAAAGGTGCAAAATGTTCTAATTCCCTGTTTTTGAAAAGGTGCAAAATGTTTTAATTCCATGTTTTTGAAAAGGTGCAAAATGTTCTAATTCCATGTTTTTGAAAAGGTGCAAAATGTTCTAATTCCATGTTTTTGAAAAGGTGCAAAATGTTCTAATTCCATGTTTTCGAAAATGTGCAAAATATTCTGATTAAATGTTCTCAAGACGTATTTAAATATTTTTGTAGATAATGGATTTTGGTTTTAGCTAAAAATGGATACGTGTCATTTTGGTTGTTACAGACGATAATATAACCTCAGGTAGGGGAATCAGTAATAACGCCCTAATTCAAAAGCTATGTTATCTCTATTCAACATTCCATACAGGCTACAGGTCACACAGATGCAAGAAATATTTGAAATAATTAGGTTTAAATTTAATTAGAAAAAAAATCGTATTTTGAAATCTAAAGTAGTACCCCTGACTTCTGCTCAGCGGTCTCCGCTGTAAGAACTTTACGGGTCTATTTATACGTTGGGTTGGATTCTAAGAAAGTCAGCCGCCAGCCACCGATGCGATGAAAAGGGTGAATGCCTCACCCCATGCCTTCTGAGTAAATAAGTTTCCAGTAAAAGCCATCAAGGTACATAATGCTAAAGCATATGAATAGTCTTTTGGCAAAGCAGGGTAAGTCCATCAAACAATTCTTCATATTATAATGGAAAAGCAAACTGTATAAAAAGGCCAGGGAAGTTATGTGCTTTATTTATTGCACTTTACAAGTTGCACTGACATCAATAAGCTTCAAAACCAACAATACCTCTTATTATGAATTTACTATGAATTATTATTTGAAAATTGATATTATTAAATATCACATTCAAAATTCAATTATTTAACGTAAAGTGACGGTTAAAAAAATGGGTGATTTCCCATCTCTTCCCCGACCACGACTTCCAGCTGTCGCTCTGACGTTGACCTTTGTTGTTGCTGGGCTGAACTCCTTTGGTCACGGGTTCAAACCGGAGATTTACATTTATTTAGACAGCGGAGCTGCATTGTACTTTAATCAATCCCAGCCAGATTTAGCCCCTTACAAAACACTACTAGATAAGTCCGTATATTATAACATCTGTGTCCGAGGGCTGTAAGTAAAGATATAATACAAGTGATTTTGTAAATTGCTTATAAAGTGTATTAAACGAATTTTATTTAACCCATATTATACAGCTGGAGTGGTTTCTACAAGGCTAACTACACCAACTTCTTCCGGCCGTTTCCCAATATCTACGGTTCAGGAGAAGATCTTAGCTGTGGTAATTATTACATTGACAAGAATCTTGGATCCCTTCGCCCATTAGGACCCAGTGACTCGTCTATTGTAGCTATCACCTTGTACTCTGGAGAATATGGCTCTGGCGAGGAGATCATTATAACGAGTGCAACTTTGACGGGAATTACAATTCAAGTTATTTCCATGGTGGCGACAGGGAAGTCAGACTGGACACTTCATGAAGGACAAAATTTGAATGGAAACTCTACATGTTTTACTGGTCCACAAGACAGTCACTATTTTCATTTTGTGGGCGGGATTCCACTGTCAAAAATTGGGTCCGTAAGGGAAGGATGCGGTTCTCCTTAAATTTATAACTATGTACTATATTGACTAACAAGCTAGTGAGACAATTAAGAATACAAAATATAATGTAACATTTCCTGTGTATGATTTTTTGGCATAGTTGAGCAGTAAATACAGATATACGTTTTAATTATATAGGTGGCAACTTTTACCACATTGTAAATTTTTGGAAACTATATGATTAAATAAATAGCCTTAAAATAATTTAAAATACTGCGTGGAACTATTTAGAAGCTATTGACGAGTGAATTACAAATCAAGCCACAAAAATAAAAATTTAAAATGAGATAATATTATTCTCGTACTTGCTGTGTACATTCATTTAAAGAGAGAACAAATCAAAATGCAAGTAATTATTTCCTAAAAGGCTCAAATTGACGTAACATCTAATTTTAATGTATTGTATAATCCAAAACAAATCCTAGTGGTACTTACTTAATTAGTAAGGAAGCGTCGGAATATATATTCCCGGCAATATTTCCGGCAATATTCCCACTCGTTACAGCATAGTAAAGCTACTTGAAAAGTGCAAAATGTTCTATTTGAGCGTTAACTATACAAAATATTCTATATTTGCATATGTTTTTGAACAGCCGAAAGTATTCTTACTAAATGTTTTCGAAAGCTGAAATTGTTCGATTTAGATATTTCTGAAATTGCAAAATATTTTATTTATGTTTAACGTTTTTTTAAAATTGTGTAAAGTTTTCTATTTACATGTTTTTGAAAGGTGCAAAATATTATATTTACATGCTTGCAGGACGACTTTGATATATTTCAAGAGTATTATAGATAATTTTGTGTTTAGTTAAAAAATAGAAACCATTCTTGCAACAACAACATTATCAGTAACCAAATGGGTATCGAAAATATTGTTGCCGCCTTTTAATCTTTATATTTCGTTATTCTTGTTCATAAAATCATAAGCTTATTGAAGTTTGTAATTCATTGGATTACCAGGTTATAAAATACTTAAATGTGAGGGTCATTAATAAAAGGCCGAGTCCTAGCTTAATTTCTTATCGCGTCTCTTAATTTCTTTAAATACAAACCAACGCCGGCGATGCCATACCTATGTTTCCAATCGGCACTATATACTTAAGTATTGTTAAGCCTGCCTACATTGTACATACTTACAAGGAGCGATCCATTAATGATGTCAACGATGGCATGCCCTTTTTCGGTATACCCACCCTAACAAAACACTTACAACTTTTTTAGCATAGGCTTAAATAGAAAAGTTTTTAGAACCCACCCATCAAGCTTGTGACATCATTCATGGACAATGTTTACACACAATTTAGTGCTAGTAACTATAAAGTAAATATCGTGTGTGAAGAACTAGAATGACCAATATCTAATTTAATCTAGAATTAAAATGAGCTGTCATAAAAACAAAATAAGAAACATGCGTAAAATTTAATTTAATTTGGAGTTTTTGAAAAGCGTAAAATGTTGTATAAACATGTTTGAAAAAACTGTAAAATTTCCTATTTACACTTTTTAAAAAACTGTCGAATGTGCGATTTACATATTTTTTTTTCAATGTGTAAAATTTCGATTAACATAGTTTTGAAAATTGCATAATGTTCTATTTAAGTGCTTCCAATACATTTTAGTATTTTTGTAGAAAGTAAATATTGTTTTTAGCTAAAAATAAAATATGGGTCATTTTGATTCTTCACAGACGATACATGTATGATGTATGAGTAGCATATATGGCCCAAATTAAATAAATACAACGGTGCAAATACTCATATGTACAATTATAAAACTAAATGCGCACATATTCGTCCCCATTATTTGTTCACAATAAACTTAATTCGTTATATTTTTATTCACATAATATGTAATATGTTATGCTTTCGAAAAATACACGGTAAAAAGGCGTCCTCCTTTACTTAAAGGGTTTAACTTCAGTTGTACAGTTATTTAAATAAATAAATGAATAAATAAATAAATAAATAAATAAATAAATAAATAAATAATTTGAATGAAAACAATGGTCAACACAATTTTGATTAGAAAATAGTACGCCTGTTATTACTGACTCCAGGAACTTGCACCCAAAATGGCAAGCCCAAAAGTCAATAAAAATAGTGAAATGCTCCTCTCGAAAACAGTGCCAGCTCCACCAGAAATATCTCTCCCATTGCAACCATCAGTTTTGCATAAGCAAATATTTGAACTTCTAACTGGAAATGGACCAACAAAGGCGTCAGGGGGCAGAGTATTGTCGCAGATTGTTGCACCTAAATCCTCCTCAACCTCGGCAGCCCCTCTCAAAACAACTCGTCCCAATCCTTCAACATTCATCTTGGCGAGTAGGCAGTACAACACAGCTGTTGTATTTTCCACCAAAACTGAGTTGTGTGGATCAAGATTTGTGATCTCTGATGCATCTGGGGCAGTCAGAGGAATTCCTTTGAAACGGTTCATTCTAGTCAAAAGTTGGCGAACAGCTGGGTTAGCCTCTATTATTGTCGTCGCATTCTCTAGTTCATCTAATACTGGACTAGTTTCACACGTTGCTGAACTCACTATGCCTCCTACGGCAGTCTCAGTGAACACACAGTCGTAACATTGGAGCCCTATGGAGAACAAAATTCAATTACATTTTTGGTTTTATTTGCCTTCATTCAACATATCGTCTGTGAAAAACCAAAATGACCCATATCCATTTTTAAATAAAAACAATATCCACCATCTACAAAAATATTGTAATGTATGTCTTGAAAGCATTTAAATAGAACATTTTCCACTCATAAAAATATGCAAATAGAAAATTTTACGCTTTTTAAAAACATATAAATAGAACATTTTGAACTTTTGAAAAACATATAAATAGAACATTTTGAACTTTTGAAAAACATGGAAATAGAACATTGTGAAATTTTTAAAAATAAGGAAATAGAACATTTTGAACTTTTCAAAAATATGGAAATAAAAGATTTAGAATTTTTTAAAAACATGGAATCAGAACATTTTCAACTTTTCAAAAATAAGGAAACAGAACATTTTGAACTTTTGAAAAACATGGAAATTGAACATTTTGAACTTTTCAAAAAAAAGGAGATAGAACATTTTCAACTTTTCAAAAACATGGAAAAAGAACCTTTTGAACCTTAAAAAACATGGAAATAGAACATTTTAAACTTTTTCAAATCATACAAGTAGAACATTTTGAAATTTTCAAAAAAATGCAAATAGAACATTTTGAAATTTTCAAAAACATGTAAATAGGACATTTTACGCTTTTAAAAAACACGTCATTAAGATTTTACTCATTCTGTTTTTATAACATAGCTCATTTTGATTTTAGCTAAAACTGGATATGTGCCATTTTGATTCTTTATAGGCGATATTCCTTAAATATTGCTTTTAATTTTTTTAGGAACTAATTAAGGGAAAATGGAAACGTACCTTGAGAACTAGTCACTTGGAACAATGCTAGAAACAACCCTATTACAGCCAGTAACGGAAACTGATGTTTCCTTCTGCCGTTAGGCACAACGTTGAACTTCATTTTTGGGTTTTTAAAAGGTTTTAGAATAATAGTTAATGCAGAATACTACATACAATATGGCTTGGAATCTGTTCGAATTAAATTAAATTTAAGTGGCTTGAACCATTTATACCCGTCGGCCTTTTATATACCGCACAAAAGCATCGGGATTTACGGGAAGGTTGAATTAATTACTCTACAAATTATGAAAGATAGTAGAATATTGCCATTGGATTATAGTAGCCCTCCCGTCGCATATAAGTCACCGCTAAGGACAAAAGTAGTAGGTAAGTAGACATAATTTGTTATTAGACATTATTAGACATTATTTGTTTAATATTTGTTGTATTTATTGCACATGCAATAAAAACAAGACAATCTCTGCGTTTATTGCAGACAAGGCAGGATTTTGACGGTGCTGCTTTGGCTTTAAGCTGTGACATTGTACTAAATACTTGAGTTTTTCTGACGTCCTTTTCTCGGCACGTTTGTTTGTATTTTAAATCTGCCGTCACTGAGATTTTGATAGTGAGATATAATTGCTAATAAATTACTAAATATTTAAAAACAATGTTAAACCAGGGCAGGCCCTGGGCAGGGCATAAAGTTAGAACGATAGCATGAGTCACTTCTGACATTTACAGTATATTATACGTATTATTTTGTAATGCTCGAACATAAACTCACGGAAATTGACAAAAGGGATTTTGTGTCTTAAATTGTTTACATAATGTCGCATTTAATGTTCTTACACTAATAAAGGATGGATATTTTCACAATTTTGCAATGACGTCTTTCACAGTCATGAGCCATGTTTACGCTTTGTTTTACAGTGCAGTACGCATTACACAAATTGGTGTTATACTCGACTAGAATTTCTACAAGGTATTTATTTCAATTTATTGCAAAAAGTTTATTATGCGTTACATGCGTTATGCATAATTATACACATAATAGATTATTGACGCATGAGATTCTATCTGTTTAGGATTTGACTATAATACGTCAACAATATATTTCATAAGGGATGTCAACCTAATATGACACATATCGTCTGTGAAGAAACAAAATGACCCATATCCATTTATAGCTAAAAATAATATCCACTATCTACAACAATATTGCAACATGTCTTAAAAGCATTTTAATAGAATATTTTTCACTTTTAAAAAACAAGTACATAAATAGAACATTTTGCACCTTTTCAAAAACATGTAAATAGAAAATTTTGCACCTTTTCGAAAACATGGAATTAAAACATTTTGCACCTTTTTCAAAAACATGTAAATAGAACATTGTGCGCTTTTCCATAACATGAAAATAGAACATTTTACACTTTCAAAAACAAGTAAATATAACATTTCACGCTTTTCAAAAACTCTTAATTAACATTTAATACCTGTTTCTCATTTTGTTTTTATGACATACCTCATTTTGATTGTAGCTTAAACTGGAAATGTTTCAATCAGGGCCGGATAATGCGGCCAGCGCAGGCAGCCGCAGTTGCAGGCATGCCTAAGTTTTCAAAAAATATGTAAATAGAATATGCATTTGTATTTTGAAAAACATAATATGCAAGTACAATATTTTACACTTTTCAAAAACTGGCAGATAAATTATTTTGTACATTTTAAAAACATGGAAATAAAACATTGAACACTTTGCAAAAAAAAATGTTAATAGAAAATTTTGCACTTTTCAGAATCAAGTAAAAAGGAAATTTTAAACTTGTAACTATAGACCTATATGGTTGTTTAATTTCTTCACCACGTGAAACTGTCAAATGTTAACAAGATGCAGATCACATTCAAATACAAAGTACCGTTACCTATCATAGATTCATATTATAATTATTATTATTTTTAACTAAAAATATCCAAACTTAATATTTTACTGTCATGAAAAATAAATATTATTTGGTCGAAAATTTCAATATGTAACATATTATTTGTAATTGTCTGTAAACTAATTTTTATGAATGCTGTAAACTGTAACCGTCTAATACTATTAGTAAAAACATTATAGGTAGTTAAATTTATTTTTCTACTCTTCACCCCAAAAGGTATGACTCAAATATTGACACCCCAATAACTAATGAATTGACACGTCAATACTGTGACG